>JAOWBW010000504.1:0-147732 GCA_026119855.1 Campanula takesimana | reverse complement strand
CACGATGGTGGATGTCTTCATGGCATTGGTGACGTTAGAAATGCTCGAACCATTAGAAGGACACCTTCCCCGCCTTGGTTGCGATTTGTCAAAGTTTTGCCACTACCACAAGTGCACCGGTCACACTACCGAAGAATGCTTTGAACTCAAGAAGGCCGTGCAAGAGCTCATCCACAAGGGAGTCATCGAAGACCCTAGAGATTATGTAGCTAGCAATGTACTCATGGTAGAACTTTAGTGAGATCACTGATCCGGCCGAGCCTGTTGTGGCGGACTGTGATGAGATGGGTTGTATTTCAATGACTAATAATAAAGAATCTTCTGCTATTTGTTGTCTTTAGAAGAACTAGTGAGTGAAGTCGAATCTCTAGAGGAGGAGAGTCCCAAGCCCTCTCAACCTCTTTCTTGGGCCGAAATCTTCGAGGAGGCCGAAAAGAATCGAAGTTTCGCCCCTTGTCATGACTCGCCATTGTCTTTAGAGGAGCTACGTGCGGAAGTTTGTCTCCTTACAAGATCCGGTCAAGTGTACCAATCCGACCCGAAGAGTGCAAAGAAAGTCTTTGGGAAGGAACCCGAGCAAGCCGACATAGACCAAAGAAGACCCTATCCTCACTCAACTCAGACCAAACCCAAGCCCACATTTCACTATGGTCCCTACTCACCTCCTCCTAGCCCATCGCCTCATGCTCGAGCAAAACCTCGCCGCCACCATGGTACCATCCACTATTACCCCGGAGGACGTCACCACATGATTGGTAATATCCACTAGGAAACATCATCACTTTCTTGGAGCTAGACAAGCCAGTGTTCGGAGTTGATCATAATGAGCCCTTGTACATCACTGTCGAAGTAAATGGCAAGAAGATTCCCCGTGTATTCATTGACAATGGTTCTGCTATTAATATCCTACCTTTCAAGGATGATGGATGTGGTTGGCGTTCATGGTGTTGATTTACGCCCATCCAAACAAACCATCAAAGATTATGACTCTACATGCCGCGCCGTGATAGGCGAAGTCACCCTGCCTATTACCATCGGAACACCAAGATCCTGCCGACAGACTTCCACGTCATAGACATCCCCGCCACCTTCTCACTCCTCCTCGGCCGGCCATGGTTACATCAGTCGGGCGCTGTCCCGTCTTCCCTGCACCAGTGTGTGAAGTTTCAATCTGGTAATGAAGTGACCATCATCTACAGCGATCTGTAACTGCCCAAGGGACGGACACAAGGGCGTTCCTGTCTTACAGATTCAGCATGGGGAAGAGAGCCGACTCTTCAATGGCTTCGAAATAGTCGCTCAAGCACAGATCTGGCACCATCGACCTCACCAAAACAACGGATAAAGTGGCACCTGTTGTCAAGATACTGCGTAACATGGGTTTTACGGGGCTGGGGCTAGGTAAGAACTTGCAAGGCCCCACAGAATTGGTTGAAGAGATTAATCATCGAGGGTTGTTCGGTCTAGGATACACCCTTACTCTTGAAGACAAGATGGAGCAACAAAGGATAGAATTGCTTAAAAAGATGAAGCTCCCTACAAAAAGCCTGAATGCGGCCATACCGCTGTCCCTAAATAGCTACTTTGTCAGGGAAGGCGAGGAGTTTTCGTGTTTTGAGTTCGCCGAGCCATGGATTGACCACACCGGGAAATTGCAGAAAGGGTTCGAGATTTTCAGAGATGTGGAATTCGATCGGTCCCAACGTGAAGCTGACTTACATGGAATATGACAAAGCCACGGGCAGAGTTAGAACCATCAGGCATGAGTACTCCACCAAGGTGCAGAAGACTTGGCAGATCAACTGAAGCCACAACCCTTGACAAGCCAGCAATAGAAGCCGCAGAAGCTCCAAGTTTGACTGAGACGTGGGACGGCCAACATCTGCTTCAAACATCTGGGTAATCTGGGGCTCACGAAGACATGGTTGCCGTTCATTCGGGGACGATTCTGAAGATAAGGTGGACCCAAGGACATTGGTGGTACCCATGGGGGACAAGCTCAAGAATTGGTGCATCATTGGGGGACCTATAGCTACTCCGGAATTTATGGTGGGAAACACTGGGGCTTACTCCTTCTCCTGTCGCCACTCCTGCAGCATCTCCTGTCACTCGCCCAAAATCCCCGTCCCAGAGTCTAGTGTTTTACATTTTGAATTTGAGTCTTCCTCTAAGTCTGACGACCTTACGTTGAAGACTATGATCTTGTTGCAAACGCTATTTTCCCTTTTGCCATGAATGAAACCCTCGACCTTTCCGAGTATCCCTCCATAGTCACTCTTTTAACTGATAAATTGGCTAATAATCAAACTAATGATATGCACTTAGTTAATAATGATTCATTAGAAGAGGCAGACACAAACACATTAAATGATGAATAACATTAAGAGATTTCAGAACAGGTTATTAATCAAAAAGAATCTCGAGCCCAAGCTGCCGATGAGGTGTTAACGAGCGTGAATTTGGGAAGCGAAGCCGAGCCTAAGGAAACGCAGATCGGAAACTTCTTCAGCGGAGCCGAAGGGAAGCACTGGTTGAGCTACTCAGAGAATATGTGGATGTGTTTGCATGGTCTTATAAAGACATGCCGGGGCTCGACAACTCGATCGTAGAGCACAGAATCCCGACAGCACCAGACGCTAAGCCAGTCAAGCAGAAGCTGCGCCGTATTAAGCCGGAATGGTCTTTGCAAGTGAAGGAGGAGATTGAGAAGCTACTCCGTGTGGGTTTTATCAGGGTGATCGAGTATCCAACGTGGTTATCAAATCTGGTGACTGTCAAGAAATCCAACGGTAAAGTCAGAGTATGTGTGGATTTTCGGGATCTCAACAAAGCTACGCCAAAGGATGACTTCCCCTTGCCAAATATCGACATGTTGGTGGATGCGACCGCCCTTATGAGGTCAAGTCGTTTGTTGATGGGTTTGCCGGCTATAACCAAATCAAGATGGCCGAGGAGGACCAAGAAAAAACAGCTTTCACCACCCCATGGGGGACTTTTTGCTATACTGTCATGCCATTTGGGCTGAGGAACGCTGGGGCTACCTACCAACGGGCAGTTACGACTTTATTCCATGATATGATCCACAAGGAGATTGAGGTGTACGTGGATGACATGATTATACATTCAAAAGGGTCTGGGGGCCAGCACTTGATAGATCTCAGAAAATTCTTCAACGGTTGAGAGAGCACGCCATGCGTTTGAACCCGGCAAAATGAACCTTTGGAGTTCGTAGAGGGAAAGTATTAGGTTACATGGTCACCGAGAATGGGATCGAAGCCGACCCAAGGAAGATTCAAGCCATCCTGGAGATGAAACCACCCCGTACCGAGACGGAGATAAAAGGATTCATGGGACGCCTGCAATACATCAGTCGGTTTATCAATCAGCTGACCACCATCTGCGAACCAATTTCAAGTTAATGAAGAAGACAGCCAGTGTGGAGTGGGATCATGACTGCCAAATAGCCTTCGAAAGGATCAAACAATATTTGGTGAATACCCCAATCCTGCGCCCGCCGCATAAGGAGAAGCCGTTGCTACTATACTTAACTGTGACAGACACCGCCGTCGGAGCCATGTTAGCGCAAGAGGCCAAAGATTCCCGGATTGAGAATGCAGTGTACTTTGTCAGCCGAAAGTTACAAGGTAGCGAGCTCAATTACTCCGCGCTCGAGAAGACCTGCGTAGGCCTAGTATGGGTGGTGACGAAGCTCAAGCACTACATGGTGTCCCCATCCGATCTTACTAGTCTCGAAAATGGATCCTATCAAGTATCTGTTCGATAACCCTCTCTTTCTATGAGACTCGCTAAATGGTCAGTATTCTTGGGAGAGTTCGACATTACTTATGTACCGAGAAAGGCATTCAAGGGGAGGGCAATGGCCGATCAGCTCGCAGACTCTCCGAGCACCGAGACAAGAGGACCTGACCCCGAGTTCCCGGATGACGACATTTTCGCAGTTGAAGTCGCAGAAAGGTGGCAATTATTCTTTGACGGAGTTGCAAACAAACGAGGGAATGAGTCGGACTCCTACTTATTGATCCCAAAGATGAGCACACGCCCATAGCCATCAAGCTAAACTTTTCAGCAACCAACAACGCCGCCGAGTATGAGGCGTGTATAGCCGGATTGGAGGCCGCCCTAGAACGCAACGTGAAAGAGTTAGAAGTGTATGGAGACTCTGCCTTGATTATTAACCAAACTGCGAAGAAATGGAAAACTATTGATCCTTGCCTGCAGCGGTACCAAGGTTACATGGATGAGTTGATAGCACAGTTCAAAGAAGTTAGCTTCCATTTCCTGCCGCGAGACAGAAATAGGTTCGCGGATGCTCTAGCGACATTGGCCTCCTTCGTTGAAATTCCAGAAGGAAGGTCCGTGAAACCATTCAGGGTTGGACGAAGGGAGAACCCTGCCTATTGCTGTGAAATCCAGATCGATGCCGAGGTAAACAGAGATCAATGGTATGCCCAAATCTACAAATTCCTTAAGCACAGAGAGATGTCCTTTGACAGAGATGTGAAGGCCAAGAGTCTGCAAGCACTCAAAAGGTTGGCGGGGCAGTTTGTGCTGTTAGACGACACTTTGTACAAGAGGCATTACGATGGTCTGTTGCTCTTATGTGTCGACAACAAGAAAGCTGAAGCAATAATGGAAGAAGTACACAACGGGTTGTGCGGACCCCACATGAATGCAAGGATGCTTAGACAGAAGATCACTCGGCTGGGCTATTATTGGATTACCATGGAGACAGACTGTATTCAATGGGTTCGACGGTGTCACAAGTGCCAAGTATGCTCCAACCTCAACCACATCCCCGCACACGAATTGTATACTTCCACCACGCCTTGGCCATTCGCCATGTGGGGTATCGACATTATTGGGAAGATCTCGCCGGCCGGTAGTAATGGTCATGAATTCGTCCTCATCGCGGTCGACTACTTCACAAAGTGGGTCGAAGCTCAGTCTTACAAGGTGCTGAATTCCAAGAAGGTAGCGCAGTTTATCAAAGAGAATAATATGTGTCGGTATGGAGTTCCTAACCTCATTATATCAGATAATGGCAGTCATTTCGAAGTCGAGTGTGCTCGCTTGCTTGTAGAATTCAAGATCGAACGAAAGAAATCTTCCCCATACTACCCACAGACTAACGGCGCGGGTTGAGGTGGCCAACAAGACGATAGAGCAGATAATTCGCAAGATGGCTTTGCAAGGACGGGATTGGCCCGAGAAGTTACCATTAGCACTTTGGGGGTACAGAACGTCACTCCGCACCGCTACTGGAGAGACCCCCTACGCTTTGACATACGGCATGGAGGCAGTGCTCCCTATTGAGTTGGAGGTGCCATCTTTGAGGGTCTTGCTCGAGAACCAAGTGAATGAGGTAGAATGGCTTCGTAGTCGCTATGATCAATTGGAAACACTCGACGAACGCAGATTGAAGGCCATGGAACACATCCGGGCCTATCAAAGGAGAACGACAAAAGCCTTCAATAAAAAGGTCAAGCCTGTTGACATAAAGGAAGGAGACACTGTGCTCAAAGCACGCTTACCCAACAAATTCAACCCCCTCGGGAAATGGGCCCCCACTTGGGTTGGGCCATTTGTGGTACAGAAGATCTTCTCTGGAGGAGCGATCAGAATGGCAGATTTGGATGGCAACCCGTTCAAGGAACCAGTCAACCTCAGCAAGCTCAGACGCTACTATGACTAGACTCCCCCTCTAAAAAAAATAAAAAAAAAATAAAAAAAAAATATTTACTACGCAAAAAGAAGCCCGATAGACCGAAAACCCGCAAGGGCGGTCTATGCAAAATAAGGGTGCGTACAAAGCTCGCTAGATCGAAAACCCGCAAGGGCGGTCTAGGCAAAAGTTAGAGCATTCCCCCTTCTATCTTCCTTTCTTTATAATCATTCTAGTCTGACTGGAGTGAACTACGATGACCTGAGCCCCTTAGTCCTATTTGTAAAAGGGGAACGTAGGCAGCCTTTCAAAAGGTGCGGTCTAAAAAAACAAATAAACATCCAAATCTTGTTAAGCAATAAGATAGAAGTTGTATTTTCTGAAAGCAAAACAACTTTTATTTCCATAGTCTTGCATGTTAACACTTATTTGATGAGTCTAAGTTTGACATACTTTTTGAATAAATAACCTATTCTGAAATTGAAACTCAAACAAAAGCAAACTAAATTAAACTAATGTGTCTGCACGACTATGGAGAGACGCTCAGGATTACTCCTTAGTGCCATTTGTGCCCTCGGTCTCTTTCTTCTTGCTTTGCCCACGGCGAACTTTCTTCTTGCTAGGACTCTCACAAAATCTTCTTTCAAACTTGCTAACACCTTTAGCCTTTCCATTAGGAGCCTCTTCGCCTTTCCTCTTCTTTGACACCCCCACTTCTTCTCCGCCTCCGTTAGCCACGCGCTTACTCATCCTCCTCTCATAAGCCTCAGCCTCCTTAATTCTCAATGAAGACTTGGAGCACAGGATCCCAAGATAGTGCCCCTTAGGGTCTCTAGAGTCTGCTCCGCATGCCCAAGTCTCCCCATATACCAATCCAAATACTCACGTGGTAGGAAGTGTTGCTAGAGCGTGGTGAGGAAGGTCCTACGACTAAATCCAGCCTCGCCCCACATCTGAGAAAGAAGGACTGAGACACTATCATCCAACTGAAGTACCCCAAATGGAAAATCATCTCTCTCCTCGTCCCAACCCTCCGGGATGGTCTGCACCAAACCATACTGACGAAGCACTCTAGAGGGATAGTAAAAGGTAGTCCCAGAAAGGGTTGGAACTTTGATCATGTGAAGTCCCACTTGTTTCTCCCTCACAGAGTGAATGTGCCAATGAGGCACCACCCACTGAATGTCGTCAGTCACCATTTCTGCCAAATACTTTTCCCAACCTTTGAGAGTCATGCCCTCAAACCGCTCCACCATGCCTCTAATGCGGTGCATCCATGGGCCACCTTCAGAGAAGCCGCCGGTTTATTCACTCGAAGCCGCTCTGCAACCACATGGTCAAAAGCCTATCACTACCACAAGGCATCCCACCATAAGCCACGAGATGGGGAATCCCACAGAGCATCTCCCCAAGAATGGCCGGTACAATGTCATAACCCAAACGAGCCAAGTTCACCATACCCACACATCCTTCACTGGCAAATCCACCTCGGAAGGGAAAAGGATAGAGCTGAACAAGCACAGTGCAAGATGGTCTAAGGAGCGGTTAGAGGTCACGTCTGCATGCATGAAGTGTTGTGGCATCCAAGAAAGGTCAACATAACCGCCCCTAGCATACCTATCAAAGTCATCCGCGGGTACGCCAAAGGTCACCAACTTGTCCCTCAAGCAAACGAAGTCAAAAGGCAAGGCAACTTTACCCTTCCCTTCGTAGCCACATAATGCTGTGATGTCTTCATAAGTGGGTGTTATCTCGTTGAATGAAAAGTTGAAGACATGGAGGGTATCATTCCAAAATCTCCCACAGGCTTGCAAGAGGTTGGTATTGGAGTTCATGTGCAAAAGTGACCAAAGACACTTTATCCCATACGTTCATCAAGCTTCCTACGACTAGAACTAGGAAGTTTGGCAACCCACTTCTCCAAAGAGGTTATAAAGACTTTCTTCTCAAGACTTGTGATTCTAGCCTCTTGATCCATGGCAAAGAGCAAGAAATTTGGCTAAAAGGAACTCAAAAACTGCTCAAAAGTTGCTGGTACGTTTTGTGGCTGCAAAGGGTTCATTAAATAGGGCACGGACTCCCACTCTTGCCAGGAAAAGGAAAGCAGAGCCGACTACAGACTTGGCCACGCGGCCACTTGTGATATTGGAAGATATGGCCACGCGGCCAACATTGCTCTGTGCCTTGCCATGGCCATGCGGCCAACTTTGCTCTGTGTCTTGCCATGGCCAGGCGGCCAACATCGCTTTGGGCCTCGCCATGGCCATGCGGCCAACATCGCTCCATGCAGAAATCTGGTTTATTTCTTCCCACTCCGTGACGGATCCATGCAACTACGTACCTGCCCCCTTCCATGGCTCATGCATTGTATAAAATTAGGAACATTTGTAAATAACTAGTTTGCACAAGTAGGCTCCCACAATAAAATTGCATTTTAGAACATAATCTACATACATGCATTTATATATTTGTTCTGTACATACATATCCCTCTGCTCTCTACTAGCTAACAGTGTAGGAAATAAAGGTAGACCCCGCCTAATCTGAATCTTCCTCCGTGGTGTCTCCACGCCGTGCTAAAGCCCGGAGCTACCGGCACCCGAACTCCGTCCCCGGACCGCTCGACCTCCAATATGAGAAGAGCCCGCGCCATTCGGAGACCGTTCCCGACGCTGGGGTGACGCAACGTCGTCCTCTGACAAGTACATGAATGGTACGCCTCCCTCAGTAGCGCTCAACACGTTTTCCCGCCGAGCTGAACGGATATAGGCCTCCCGAGTCACCTGAAAGTGAAACCAAGGCAATGATTACAATGCAGAAAGAAATAAGTGTGTGCGAACATGACTGATATAAAGCACAAAGCCGTACCCCAGCGTCGGGCGGAGGAATGAATGTCTCCTCAACAAGATCTGCATCAGTCGGCTCCAAGCTGAGCTCCACCTCCCGGCCGCCCCTCATCGCTCTCACGCTACTCGAGCGAAGGGCATGTCAACCAAAGGCCGACTCCGACCAACATACCGGGCCGAGCTCGATCCCTCTCCAGATAGCATCCGAGCCCGAACCTAAGGGCTGATCAGCCGTGTCCGCACGTAGCCAGCATAGTCATCGCTCCCCCTATAATGCTCTGCCGGAGTGGGAGCCAAGAAAGTCGCCAACCTCGCAGGACGAAGCATATCCCGAGGAGGGTCATAAGGAGCCCACGGTAACGCACCAGCCCCTGTGCTGACGAACCACCCTCTCCCCAAGATACATGGCCTCCCCGGTGAGACCCACAAGCAGAACCCTAGAAGCGGTCAAATCCCCACAAAGGGACCCACTGAAGCCTCGTTGGCTGGGCTCCATGGGTAAAATCTAACCCCGATGGGCTCAGACATCGCAAACACCCTCCTCAGATCAACAGCATCCACTGTCTTCCTGTCCCGGTTTCTGCGGGAAGGAGCCCTGTTGCCCTTGCACCAGTACGACATGATGGGAACAACCTTGTTAAGCACCCATCACCAACTGAAAAGGGGCGACGCCGAAGATCTCGTACACCCAAGCCTGTGCATATAATGAGGGAGACATTTCAGACCAAAAAATAGAACATAGATCTCAACAAATGAAAAGAAGGGTAGTCAAGAGCGTACCTCAAAGGCGAACTGGAACCCGTCAAAGGCCGACGAGCTAGCCTCGAGCAATGGTCCAAAGCCCTGTAAATCTCAGCCAAACCGGCTCCACCCCAAGAAATCCCACCGACTAAGTCCAAGTCCACAAGAGCCCCTAGCAGTGAGTACCGGCAGACGGTAGCCCACTGGGAAACAAAATCTCTGAAAAGCTGTACCATAAGAACAGCCGGACCAAGCAATCCAAATCATATTCCCCCTACTAAAGGCCTCAATAGCCACCTCCACCAAGCGATTTCACCTTCCCGGCCTCTACTCCATAACCCTTGACACCTCCTCCCAGGTCGGTATCGACTCCCAGCAGAGCCCTGTCTATAGTCCCGCTGCTCCGCCAAGCTCTCATCAAAAGGCAAAGGGGTACCAGTAAACCTCAACCCTGTGATGGCCGCGAAATCCGTCGGCGTGATGGTAATCTCTCCCCAACTGAAGTGGAAGGTAGGGTGGTATCCCACAGAACTCCCGGCACACCTCTATCACCGCTGCCACCTTCAGGGTAGCCCCGACCATGCGGACACTGTCAAAGAATGGGCCAAAGCCCATAGCCTTGATCCTCTGCAGGTAAACACAGCACAGGTATGTTACCATTCTAGCAATTCACAATTCCAGCAATTTAAATTCTAGCATTCCATCATTCTAGCATTTCATATTATGTGCATAAAACATACAAATGTGCAAGAAGGAGAGGGATGAAAATTCGAAATTTACCTCTCGCGTCTCCGGAAGCCCCATCGACCAATGACGCTCAGAGTCGATGTAAAAATCGTAATCTTGGTCGAACGTGGACCGCAGCAGATTATCGCGATAATTCTGAGTCGCGGCTCGTGGTCTCAAACCGCCCCGCGGAATCAAAGGCGCCGCTTCAAAGCCCGCTCCTGGGTCAGCCCCTACATTTCCTCCGCCCTGAGCATTACCGTGCCCCTCTCCTTGTGGCTCTTGTTGTGGAATCATATACCCACCTTGGCCCGGGAAATCTCTAAATAACGCCTCATTGATCCAATCTGCCATAGCTTCAAGAGATATATGAAATGAAGGCCTCGAAATTATCAAAATCTGAGCTTTCTCTCTCTAAAAACTCAATTTTCTCACTCTAACTCGTCAATAGAGGAAGGAAGAAGAAGAAAGAAGAAAAGAAGAGGAAGAGGGAGGGTTTCTGGTGATGTGACCAAGAGTCAGCCCGCCGGCTACCTTGGCCACGCGGCCACTTTCGCCCGTGCAACCCCAGCCGTCAGATCAGCAATCCGCGTGAAGGAGATCTGACCACTCATCGGCCTTGGCCACGCGGCCACTATTGCAAATTCGTGTGTTCGGCCACGCGGCCACCTTGCCCCTTCAGATAAAATTCCACTTTTGCCCCTGATCTTTTCCCTATTAATTCGTTTTAAATGCCTTTAACACTACTTTGACTGATATTCGTTACCTTTGGGTACGGAAAGCCCCTTAAAGTTTCCATTCTTCACCAAATATTTGCTTAGGATTCGTATGATTGTAGAGACTTCGGCGCCTCTATGACATACCATCCTAGATCAATCGTAATTGGCAGAAGCCTCGGCGTTTCTATTTGCGAAAGATCCAGCATCTATTATTAGGATTCGTATGATTGTAGAGACTTCGCGCCTCTATGACATACCATCCTAGATCAATCGTAATTGGCAGAAGCCTCGGCGTTTCTGTTTACGAGAGATCCAGCATCTATTATTAGGATTCGTATGGTTGTAGAGACTTTGGCGCCTCTATAACATACCATCCTAGATCAATCGTGGTTAACAGAAGCCTCGGCGTTTCTGTTTGCGAAAGATCCAGCATCTATTATTAGGATTCATATGGTTGTAGAGACTTCGGCGCCTCTATAACATACCATCCTAGATCAATCGTGGTTAACAGAAGCCTCGGCGTTTCTGTTCGCGAGAGATCCAACATCGATTACTTTAGAGCAATCGGCAGGAGCCCTGGCGATCCTGAGTGCGTTTATCATTCCATCTTGGGATTATTTAGACAACGTAGTCTTCATTTTTCCCCAAATAACTTCATTGCTTACAAATGTTCGTTCTTCATGCAGGATAGTGCCCGTAGGTTTATTATCTCTAGCAGAAGTCCGATGTCTCGTCTTTCCCCAATAACTCTGAACTACGACCGGCTTGATTCCTCAGAGGATACGTAGGAAACCTGAAAAGGTCCAGCCACCCGACCGACGCGGTCATCTATCATCCCCAGCAGGTGCATTTTCCCCAGCAGAAGACGTGGCTCCCCATCAGAGAACAGTCATTCCCAATTTCCCATCCGATTTGAACTACGTTTGGCTTGATTACCCGTGGATACGTAGGTCGCCTGCCAAGGTTCAGCCGTTCCCTTACCTTTCATCTGTTTCGAAACTCATGTTTCAGACGGATCCTTCTTTTATCGTGGACCCCACATTGCCTTTCAAGAAGCGTCGCCGAGGGGCTACTGTTAGTACCCGACCTGAAAATGAGTTTATTAGGACTTTCCCAAAAATACAAGGACTTTATAGGAATTAGAACCTTGCAAAGACTTGTCCCGGATTCCCAAAATATCTCATTTATGGCAAAATCTATCAAAATAGGTAACAAATAGTTTCCTTAAAACCATGCAGAAACCCTAGCTTAAGAATCAAGTCAGCCGGCATCCTTGGCCACGCGGCCAACCTTGCTCCGCGTTCATCTTGGCCACGCGGCCACTATTGTCACCGGCTTCAACAATGGCCAGGCGGCCAACCTTGCGCTGGATGATTTGGACCATCAGATCCTCCCATCAGTTTACTATATAAACCACTCCATTCCATTGTTTTGGGGGATCCGATTTTGAGAGCTCTAAGTACGAATTTTGGAGTTTTTAAACACAATTTTCTCTCTAATTAACATTCAAACACTCAAGAAGATCCAAGGTTTATTTCTTGCCAACATAGGTAAGTTTTCTAACTTATTTCCTCATGTTCTTGCATTATTTCTAATGTAGATCTTTAATATTCATGTTCTTGCATGTTTATTCATAGTTTTTTCATATGCTTCGCATGTTTATTCATATGTTCATATATGTTCTTCATATGTTCATCGTGTTCATAGATTAAAACCTTATTTATGCTATATTTAGGGTTACGATCTTCATGTTTGCATGTTATTTCATAGCCGATGATGATCGAGGGTTCATCAACCCGAGGATGATCTAGGAACTACTTCTAAACCCTAATCTTTAGGTAATTCCCCCTTCATTAGGCATGATCCCGATTCTTCTGACTATTCTAATTCTCTGCGAACTACGCTGACCTGAGCTTCTCACATTGAGAGGAACGTAGGCAATCTTCGGATCCGGTCTAAATCACTAACACACTACTAACACATTCATCATGATAGAAAGACCGATCAATTCGGGCAATAGGAGTGATAACGTTCAATATTCTTCTCTTGTTGTAATTTGACCCCCGAACCCACTAAAAATGCTTTTTTCAATGTTTTGGCTATAATTAAAACGGCGTGGCGACTCTCATAATTTTAATGTCGTTATGGATATTCCTTTTGTAAATTAAAATAATCACAAGATACTTCCCATGCGTCGCTTCATCGGAAAGGGGTATTCACAGGATGAACCAACATTCCCAACACGGTACTTAATCAAATTCCAGAACATATTTATTCACAAAAGAATCAAATCCAATTAATAAGGTATTCCACGATGTTATCTTAAGTTAATTGGAAGAAATAAACTTAAACTATTTAGGCCCTAAGTCCTAAACCAAGCAAAAAGGTCAAATTCCTGGAACAGGGGCGGGCGGGCGCCTGGAATGGGGCAGGCGGGCGCTTGAACGACCAGAAGGTCTGGCCATTAGAAAAGGACATGTAGGCGGGCACCTGGGCAAGGGCAGGCGGGCGCCTGGTCTACGCACTGGCCAAGAACAGGGCTGGGTAACGCCATTTTCGACCAAAAACCTCAATCCTCCAATAACGGATCAAAACCATAGTTTTCCAATACATTTCTAAAGCTCCTAAACAACATCCAACCTAAAGGGAACCTAATTAACACCCTTTAATCACCCAAACTCAAGAATAAAAACCCACATTAATGATTTCACCACTTTTAACCAAAAACTCAAATAAATTCCAAACAAATTCAAAACCCAACCAAACTTCAAATATAACACATTAAGCATTATCTAAACATGATATGAACATTTTAGCATCATAATGGGGAAAAAGTAACTTACTTGATAAATCTCAAAGTTGACGGAATTCAATTCTTTTTGGCTCTATGCGATCCTATCGACGATCTAAACAAGGTTCATGTTTTAAGAAATGAGAGATTATGAGAGGAAGATGAAGAAAAAGAATAGAGAAGATAGAGAAAGAAAAACTTACCAAAGCTAGTGAGAGAGGGAGGGAATTGGCTGGAAGAGGGATGGAGAGAGTGAGGGAGAAGGTGAGGGAGGAGGGGGGAGTAGGGAAATTATTTCAAAATGTTGCACTTAGGGCCCCTCCCTTTCACTACTCAAAATAAACCACTTCCCACTAATAAATAAGACCCAACACTACCACACTAGCACAAATGACCCAAATAAAATGCTAGGCATAATATTATAACACATAAATTGCACACATAATTATTTAAATAAATAATAATTTAAATAAATAAATAAGCGAATAATTAAATAATAATCATTTAATTACTAATAAAATAGAGCCTAGATTTCGGGTCATGACACTTCCACTTGATGAATATTATGTTTGACATATTCAAACGCTACCTTTAACCGGGAAGTTATAAAGGGTATGATTGGCATAATCGGATTCACGTAGGGAAGAATAATAAGCTAAATGGATTTGTCCCTCCTCGGAGAGATGTCAAGTTTGGACCTCTCGTAGGAATGGTGTTGATAAAATGTTCGGCCGGACTCAAATGAATTGATTGGATCAATGGCATTTGGATTATCAACATATTCAGAATCGAGAAAATATTGAACAAAACAAGTTGACTGTTTGACCATGACTTGTGTTCAATGACGTCGAGGACAAAAGGGATTATGACATATTCTAAAGGAATGCGAACTTGTATCTAGTTATACTATTTGGGTAGGTATGACGGTTTGCTAGAACCTAATCATATCTTATGGTTTCATGTTTGAACCCATTGCCAACTTAGTATAATCCTAGAGGGTCACACACAATAGAACGAATCTTTAAAAGGACTAAATTGGAATTTTGGAAATTCTGGACATTCTGGGGAAGTGGGCGACCGCACAGTGTCGACTGGGCGGCCGTACACTTAGCTCAGATTTGTACCAGTTTGTTTCAGATAAATGTGCGACCGCACAGTGTATTCTGGGCGGCCGCACAGTACTGTCGGCTGGCAGTTTCCTAATTCGATTTGGAATGTCTTTTGACACAAGATTCCTATTTGGAATAGGTCTTGCTTGTGTATAAAAGGATGAGTTCGGCCAGAACTTCAGTGATAGCCTTTTGTGAGTCTCCAAAGAGTTTGAGAGAGGTTTTACTTTGTTCTAAGACATCCTTGGTCAAAAACAAAACAATACACAAGAGAGAAAATTCCATATAGTTCAAATTCATTGTGAAAATGTGTTTCACAATTTGGTCTAGCAACCAAGATCAAAGAAGTTCCTTTGATATTCGTTCGAAGTGTGGATACCGCTAGAGGGTGAAAATCATCATCTTCAAAGTTCGTGTTCAAGCTTTGTGATCGTGATCAAGTCTTCAAATCTCCACCAAATACCAAGAGAAATTTAATAGCCATCAAGGGTTAGTCTTATCCTATATTCATGTTATTGTATTTGATTTAATCATATGAACGGATCTATGGGCTTTGGGTTTCAAAATTTTAAATGCTAAATTCCGCTGCGCATATTACTACGAAACCCAACAGTTGTATCAGAGACCCGTTCATGTTGATTATTTCAATACCTAGATCATGTTATGTGTATATAAATTATTTATGTGCCTTGCATGATGTGAATATTGGAATATATGACGTTTATGTGTTATGTGATTTTATGTGGTTTATTGTTTTGCAACTTTAATCGCACGATTCAATCGCAATAAATAAATTATGATGGATTCAGAATTGTTGATAATTAATTTTTGATTGGATCAAAGTTTTAATAATCGGGGGAAAAACGATTTTGAGACAAAATTTTCGAACTTGAAAAATTCTGCACCTTCTGATGGCCATGGGCGACCGCACAGAAGATTCTGGGCGGCCGCACATTTTTTGGGCGACCGCACAGATCTTTTGGGCGGCCGTACAAAGGGATCAGAAGGTCTGATTTTGGTCAAAAACAAAATCTGGAATTTTTCGAAAAATTCAACAAAACCAGTAACAGAACCAGTCCAGACTTGCTGATCTGGAATGGGTTTTGGGTAGTTGGTTTGTGTGTGGATTTTGGGGTTTGATTTTCCTATTTGTTTTAGTCTTGTGATTCCTAGATTGGTTCAAGTTTTGGATGGCTAATCTGCGTTCATCGAGATTGTGTTTCCCAAAATTGATCGCAATCAAAGTTTCAAAGATAAAACGAAGTTAGAATTATGAAGAGTTCATAATTGCTAAAATTGAGAAACAAAGTTCTTGATTCAAAGTTTGGAAATCCATGTGGAATTGTGAATGCAATTGGCCTACGTTCATCGAGACCATCTATTGCTTAGTTTCGGCCACATGGACTACTTTCTTGGTTTCTTGAATTAGTGCGGGATTGTGGTTGCCTAATGGCTTAGTTCGACCGCACTTCTTGTTGTCTTGATTTGGAGATAATAACCAAAGTTGAAATAGTCTCATCCTCATAATTATTGAGAAACTAATGACACATAAATATCATGCTTAAATTAATGGAGATTAATTTAGTGGCTAAACTTGATGTATAACCTGTTTATATTATGTGCTCATAAATATGTTATATGCTATATGTGATGAACCTTCAAATAAAGTTTTAAGTCCTTCTTTGCCATGCCATGATTAAAACACTTGTTTATTCATGGGTAATCTTGATGTGGGTTCGCCTCTGCGAGGTGCATTGATCTTATTCATGTATGAGCAAGATGAGGTTCATTAATTTAATGTGGGCTTGCCTCCGCAAGGTGCATTAAATTGAATGGTTCCTATGCGTTTAAAATGGTTGGACTTAATTAGGCGTCAAAACAGTTTTGGGCCTAGGCAAAAGATGAGATTAAACATGCTTTTTGAAATTAGATTTCTCAAAGAATCTCATAAAAGGATCTAAGAATCATATGGGATATGATTGACATGATTGTCTACCTAATTAATTTATTTTTGAGCGGTCCGCCTCCGTGGACTCAAAAGTTAAATTAAAATTGGATCTTAGCCCAATTAAATTATATTATACATTGGATGTATATGAAGGTTATATAATTTAGTGGGAGTATTTTGTTTGAAAATACATTATTTATCTCTTTAATGAAAACCGGTACTTATTAAATTTTGGAAATTTTTGCATATTTGTAGATAATGACTAATAACACTCAATCAATGTCGTTGCGATCGATCCTTGAGAAGGATAAACTCGAAGAGAATGGTACTAACTTTATGGATTGGATCCGTAGCATAAGAATTGTTCTTAGGCAAGAAGATAAGTTGTACATTCTCGATGGGCCTCTCCCCGTTGAACCACCGCCTACTGCCCCTAGGGTAGAAAGAGACAATTACAAGAAACATCGTAATGATTCTAGAGATGTAAGTTGTCTCATGCTTGCTGCTATGTGTTCAAAACTCCAACAAAGTTTGGAACATTTGGAAGCCTATGAGATAGGCGTGGAGTTAAGAACCATGTTTCAAGAGCAAGCTAGGCAAGAGAGGTACAAGACCATTGTTGCATTCACTACTTGTAAAATGAATGAAGGGCAACAAGTGAGTCCTCACTTTCTAAAAATGAAAGGTTATGTAGAGCACCTTGAGAAACTTGGCTATCCAATCCCATTGGAGCTAGCCACGGATCTCATTCTTAATTCATTGCCTAAAAGTTATAATCAGTTTGTAATGAATTATAACATGCATGGAATGGATAAGAATCTCTCTGAGTTGCATGGGATGCTCAAAACTGCAGAGATGAAAATTGTGGAGAAAGGTTCTCCCGTGCTCTTGGTTCATGATGGGAAGAAGGCTAATGTCAAAGGAAAGGGTAAGAATGTTATCAAACCCAAAATAAGCAAGGCAAAGGTTGCCAAGGCTTCTGAGGCAAAACCCGATTCACAAAAGGATGCAATCTGTTTTCATTGTCAAGAAATTGGTCATTGGAAACCTAATTGCAAGGCTTTCTTGGAAGAGCAAAAGAAGAAGAAGAGCAGCAAGGCTGCGTCGACTTCAGGTATCTATATGATAGATATTCTCCTTTCTACCACTGATTCTTGGGTATTGGATACCGGATGTGGTTCTCACATTTGTCTAAATGTGCAGGGACTAAAGAATAGGAGACTGCTTAAAGAAGGTGAAGTAGATCTACGTGTGGGGAATGGAGCAAGAGTTGCTGCATTAGCCGTAGGGACTTATGAAGTCACTTTACCTTCCGGATTAATTCTTGTTTTGAACAATTGTTATTATGTTCCGGATTTAAGCAGAAATATTATTTCAATTACTTGTTTGGATAATGAAGGTTTTAAGTTTCTTATTGAGAATAAGAAATTTTCTATTTATTTAAATGATTTGCTTTATGATATTGCTAATTCATTTAATGGCCTTTATATCTTGGATGTCAAGAATGAAAATAATGACAATGTCTATCATGTAAATAAGAAATCTAAACCTAATGATGTAAATCATACCTATTTCTGGCATTGCCGTCTTGGTCATATAAATGAGAAGCGTATCTCAAAACTCCATGGGGACGGACTTTTAGGTTCATGTGACCTCGAGTCATATGATACTTGTGAGTCGTGTCTTCTTGGAAAAATGACTAAGACACCTTTTACCAAGTTGGGTGAAAGGGCAAGCGACTTATTGGGGTTGATACATTCCGATGTATGCGGACCATTAAGTAGGAATGCTAGGGGAGGATTTCAATACTTCATAACCTTCACTGATGATTATAGTAGATTTGGGTATGTTTACCTAATGAAACATAAAAGTGAAGCATTTGAGATATTTAGAATATTTCAAAATGAAGTAGAAAAAAAACTTGGCAAAAGTATAAAAGCACTTCGATCAGATCGATGTGGAGAATACTTAAGTCAAGAATTTGATGATCATCTAAAGAATTGTGGAATAGTTTCACAATTGACTCCACCTGGAACACCACAATGGAATGGTGTGTCCGACAAGAGGAATCAGACTTTGTTAGACATGGTTCGATCAATGATGAGTCAAGTTGATCTTCCAATATCCTTTTGGGGTTACGCCCTAGAAACCGCTGCTTTCACACTAAATCGTGTTCCAACCAAATCGGTTCAAAAGACTCCATATGAGATGTGGAGCGGAAAGAAGCCTTGTCTATCTTTCATGAAGATTTGGGGTTGTGAAGCTTTTGTCAAAAGACTTGTCTCAGACAAACTTGCACACAAATCTGATAAATGTATTTTCGTGGGATATCCTAAGGAAACTAGAGGATATTACTTTTACAACCGTGAGGACAACAAAGTGTTTGTTGCCCGAACTGGTGTCTTTCTAGAGAAAGAGTTTCTCTCCAAAGAAATCAGTGGGAGTAAAATAAATCTTGAAGAAATTCGAGACCCAGAAAATAACATTGAACCAATATTTGAACAAGAACAAGAACCACAAGGAGTTGTGGAACCTGTTCAAAATACACAAGTAACTCGCAGATCTAGTAGGTTACGATCTGAGCCCGAGAGATATGGATTTCTCGTAATGGATAGTAATGACGTAGAAATCATTGAGAATGATGAACCGTCAACCTACCAAGAGGCGATTTCTTCTCCTGATTCGGATAAGTGGCTTGGAGCCATGGAATCCGAATTGCAATCCATGCAAGACAATCAAGTTTGGAATTTGATTGATGCACCCGAAGGTGTAAAAACCATAGGATGCAAATGGGTCTTCAAGAAGAAGACTGACATGGATGGGAAGGTGCATACTTACAAAGCTAGACTTGTAGCGAAAGGTTATAGGCAAGTTCATGGTATTGACTATGATGAGACCTTTTCACCCGTAGCAATGATCAAGTCTATAAGAATTTTGCTTGCCATTGCCGCATATCATGACTATGAAATATGGCAAATGGACGTCAAAACCGCTTTCCTGAATGGAAAACTCTAAGAGGATGTGTATATGACACAACCAGAAGGTTTTGAACAAGATTCTAAGGTATGCAAATTGCAAAGATCCATCTATGGATTGAAGCAAGCTTCTAGGAGTTGGAATCTCCGTTTTGATGAATCGGTCAAAGAGTTTGGTTTCATCAAGAACGAAGATGAGCCTTGTGTATACAAGAAGATTAGTGGGAGCATAGTGCTATTCCTTATTTTATATGTGGATGACATATTGCTCATTGGAAACGACATTCCTACACTTCAGTCTGTGAAGACTTGGTTAGGAAAGTGCTTCGCAATGAAAGATATGGGTGAAGCCGCATATATTATTGGCATTAAGATCTATAGAGATAGATCAAGGAGACTACTTGGTTTAAGCCAAAGTACATACATTGACAAGGTCATTAGAAGATTCCGTATGGAAAATTCTAAGAGAGGCACCTTGCCCGTGTTACATGGAGTTTCTCTAAGCATGACTCAATGTCCTAAGACAAACGATGAGCGTGAGAAAATGAATGATGTTCCATATGCTTCGGCAATTGGGTCCATCATGTATGCCATGATTTGTACTAGGCCGGATGTATCTTATGCTTTGAGCATGACAAGTAGATACCAATCCGACCCTGGCGAAAATCACTGGATAGCTGTAAAAGCGATTCTTAAGTACTTGAGAAGAACTAAAGACTAGTTTTTGGTCTATGGAGGAATGGAAGATGATCTCGTTGTAAATGCTTACACGGATGCAAGCTTCCAAACTGACAAAGATGATAGCCGATCGCAATCGGGTTTTGTGTTTATGTTAAATGGTGGAGCTGTAAGCTGGAAGAGTTCCAAGCAAAGTACAACCGCTGATTCTACAACAGAAGCTGAGTATATTGCTGCATCGGATGCTGCAAAAGAAGCTGTTTGGATTAAGAAGTTCATAACTGAACTTGAAGTGGTTCCTAGCATTGCTAATCCAATAGACCTTTATTGCGATAATAATGGTGCTATTGCTCAAGCAAAGGAACCAAGAGCACATCAGAAATCCAAACACATACTTAGGCGTTTTCATATCATTCGAGAGATCGTTGATAGGGGAGACGTAAATATATGCAGAGTACCTACTGATGACAATGTTGCGGACCCGCTGACAAAGGGACTTCCACAAGCTAAACATGATGGTCATGTTAGGTCCATGGGTATTAGATACATGGGAGATTGGGCCTAAGGCAAGTGGGAGATTGTTGGTAGTGGTGCCCTAGGCACGTTTATAAACGTTGTAATTGTTATCATTTATTTCATATCAATAAAGAGATGTTTTGATTATTATTATTGTTCATGTTTACTTATAATAATCTCCGTCCCTAGTACTTGTTAAGCACTAGTATAAAGGCTAAATGATCATGCGATGATCATGTTAGATTTATGGGTACTTGTTTGGAACAAGGTACTGGACATAACCCGCTGTATGAGATTTATGTCATGGTCTATGTCGAACATATATCTCATATTAGTTATGGCATTTGAATCCTTAGACATGAAGTTATGATAGTCTTCCACTTGATGAACATTATGTTTGACATATTCAAACGCTACCTTTAACCGGGAAGTTATAAAGGGTATGATTGGCATAATCGGATTCACGTAGGGAAGAATAATAAGCTAAATGGATTTGTCCCTCTTCGGAGAGATGTCAAGCTTGGGCCTCTCGTAAGAATGGTGTTGATGAAATGTTCGGCCGGACATAAATGAATTGATTGGATCAATGGCATTTGGATTATCAACATATTCGGAATCGAGAAAGTATTGAACAAAGCAAGTTGACTGTTTGACCATGACTTGTGTTCAATGACGTCAAGGACAAAAGGGATTATGACATATTCTAAAGGAATGCGAACTTGTATCTAGTTATACTATTTGGGTAGGTATGACGGTTTGCTAGAACCTAATCATATCTTATGGTTTCATGTTTGAACCCATTGCCAACTTAGTATAATCCTAGAGGGTCACACACAATAGAACGAATCTTTAAAAGGACTAAATTGGAATTTTGGAAATTCTGGACATTCTGGGGAAGTGGGCGACCGCACAGTGTCGACTGGGCGGCCGCACACTTAGCTCAGATTTGTACCAGTTTGTTTCAGATAAATGTGCGACCGCACAGTGTATTCTGGGCGGCCGCATAGTACTGTCGGCTGGCACTTTCCTAATTCGATTTGGAATGTCTTTTGACACAAGATTCCTATTTGTAATAGGTCTTGCTTGTGTATAAAAGGATGAGTTCGGCCAGAACTTCAGTGATAGCCTTTTGTGAGTCTCCAAAGAGTTTGAGAGAGGTTTTACTTTGTTCTAAGACATCCTTGGTCAAAGAACAAAATAATACACAAGAGAGAAAATTCCATATAGTTCAAATTCATTGTGAAAACGTGTTTCAGAATTTGGTCTAGCAACCAAGATCAAAGAAGTTCCTTTGATATTCGTTCGAAGTGTGGATACCGCTAGAGGGTGAAAATCATCATCTTCAAAGTTCGTGTTCAAGCTTTGTGATCGTGATCAAGTCTTCAAATCTCCACCAAAGACCAAGAGAAATTTAATAGCCATCAAGGGTTAGTCTTATCCTATATTCATGTTATTGTATTTGATTTAATCATATGAACGGATCTATGGGCTTTGGGTTTCAAAATTTTAAATGCTAAATTCCGCTGCGCATGTTACTACGAAACCCAACAATACCCCAGGTTATACCTTCTTCGTGGGACAAGACTTGCAGCAAGATCAGCATCATGATGCTTCCTATGAATGCTGGGGTTGCGGTGCTTCTGGAGCAGTATTGGTCTTACGCTTATATGCCTAGCGTCTTCGTTTTTTTTTTTTTTTTTTTGGCGAAAGGAGGGCGGCACCTCCCTAGATTTTATTAGATAATGGAAAAAAATACAAACATGGTGGGGAACATGACAACCTCAACCACCAGAAGAGGAAAACTAGGGGAAAGGCCATACACACGTCGTATGGTCCTCTACAATAGAGGGAGGGGTGACTACAATAAATAGAAAACAATATATATAAAAACCTGGCCATAAAACTAACTCAACCGAGCATAGGGAGTCCTAGCCTTATCCAAGGCAAGACAGCCTTTACAAGGCCTAGGAATGTCACTAAGAGAAGTAAATGTGAAATTTCTTGCTTCATTTGCAGCAATGTTGGCAAGACCATCTGCTACACCATTACCTTCCCGAAGAATATGAGTGATCCGAATCTCCATTTGAGCCATTAATCTATGAAAATGGGAGATAACATACCAAATGGTCCATGGGATATGGTACTCCCGAATAAGAATACGCATCAAAACCTGAGAGTCAACATCTAACCAAACACGATGAAATCCATGCGTTTGAGCTAAGACAAGCCCATCCCTAGCAGCCAAGGCCTCCGCCATCATGTTGGATTGGCAACCATAAAAATGAGAATAACCAAGAATAAAATCTCCTTTGTGGTCCCTAAAAATACCACCTCCTGAAGCAATTCCCGGGTTACCCTTAGAGACTCCATCCGTATTCAGCTTAATCTCATCCACATTTGGAAAATCCCAAGCCACCATCCGAATATTAGGCATCAAAAAAGGTTTAGGGACTAAATGGAACAGATCCATAATATAAATATTTTCTTGACTTTTTGGGAAAGAAAAGGAGAAAGAGGAGGCGATGTTAGAAGTTTGACAACGTACCTTGTGAATATAGCATTGGGGTTCATATTAACACCTTCAAATCTGCACTTATTACGAGCACACCAAATTTCCCATAAGATAAGGGTTGGAAGAAGACGAGAAAGCCAAGAAAAGGCATTAGAATCAGCCTTAGAGGGACCTTGCCACCATCTAATGATAACCTGATTCAAACTACCCATGAAACTTCGAATACCACACAAACCACTAAAGAAATCCCAAACTTTCTTGGGAATATCCCCATGAACCAGAATATGCGCAATGGATTCTTCTAATGCAGCAATGCAACAATTACATTTGGATGCAAGGAGGATACCTTTAGACCGAATTCTCTCATCCGTCGGCAAACCATTATGTAAAGCACACCAAAGAAAAACCGAAATCTTTTTTGGGATATACTTGCTCCAGCAAAAAGAATAAATAACAGAGTAGGCACGACTTGACCGACATTCTATCCAAGCAGAACTGACTGAGAACTTGCCATTAGTATAAGGCGTCCATATAGGGACATCCTCCTTATCCGATAGAGAGATATCCTGGGAGTTTATAAGAGACACAAGTTGCTGGCCATAGGTCTCTCGGATATGATCATTACGAGGGGTACCATTATGGAATAGAGAAGAAACTTCAGCGTGATCAATAGGAATAGGACCCATATCTCCATCCAGCCATTTTTCATGAATGGTAATGTTACCTCTCCCAACCCTCCATGCTAATCTATCCTCCACTAAAGGCTTTCCTGCAATTAATCTTTTCCAAATATGAGAAGAGTACGAAGGGAGAAAAGCATCCATAGGATGTATATCCCAACAATATTTAGCCAGCATAAGATCACTCAATAAGGATTTAGTAGTACACAACCGCCACCAAAGTTTCATGGAGAAGGCCATAGCCATATCTTCAAATTTTCGAATCCCCAAACCTCCCTCTTCGATCGGCCAACTCATTTTATCCCAAGAAAGCCAATGACATTTCTTCTCCCCATCATTAGAACTCCAAAAAAATCTCATAATAATCCTTTCCATAGCACGAAAGACCCCTTTTGGAGGATCAATGAGAGATAAATAATAAAGAGGCATCGCAGAAAGGCAAGATTGAATAAGGGTGAGTTTGGCTCCAAAAGAGAGTAATTTACCTTTCCAACAAGCAAGCCTAGATTCCATTTTTCTGATAAGGGGGTCAAAGAGGCTGATCTTCTTTTTACCCGTATATAACGGACATCCCAAATACAACAAAGGAAGATCTTTTTTTACAAAGCCCATAGTTGCTGCCACAATCTCGTCTCTATTACCATTTTTACCCGTAATGAAACAAGACTTGTGAATGTTAACAAGCTGCCCCGAGAATTTTTGGTACCAATCTAAGTACTTCATAGGCGCCTCTAAAGAAGGTTTCAAACCATTACAAAAAATGATCACATCATCCGCATAAGCAAGGTGCGAAATGAGGGGGGAGTTAATGTGAATACGGTACTGGTATTGATGGAACAATGAATGAAGCTGATTTAGGCCCCTACTCATCATTTCAGCTGAAATAATAAAAAGATATGGAGATAGGGGATCGCCTTGTCTGAGACCCCTTGTAGAAGGAAAGAAGCCACAACTTTCACCAATAACAAGCACCGAGAACCAGCTGTTAGAGATACATCAGAAGATCAGATCAATCCAAACCTCATTAAAACCAAATTGGCGCATCACCTTGTTAAGCCCGAACCAAGATAACCGATCGTAGGCTTTAGCCATATCAAGCTTGAGGGCGACATTAGAACCTCGGACCTTTTTGTTTATGGATTGCATAATTTCCTGAGCCAATAAAACATTCTCGTGAATGACTCTACCTTGAACAAATCCATTCTGCTCCGGGGATATAATGCGAGGGAGAATGGGAGCTAGACGACAAGTTAATAACTTTGTAACAACCTTATTACTGAAATTACAAAGACTAATCGGTTGCAAGTTCGAGAAGGAAGAGGGAGACTCCACTTTTGGAATTGTAACAATTAAGGTACTTGTCCAGCTTCTTGGCATTTGAAACCCAGAAATAAATCTCCAATAGCACGCACCAGATCAGTCTTTATGATATCCCAGCAGCCCTTATAAAATTCACCCGAAAAACCATCCGGTCTAGCGGCACTTTGTCCATTCATAGAAAATATCACCTGTCGAACTTCATCCTCATTAGGGACATCCGTAAGCGTAGTATTATCCTCTTCTATAATCAATCTAGGAATAAGAAACAGGAACTCATCAGTAGGAGTCTCACAATACCCTTGTAGCTGATCCGAATAGAACCTTATAGCCTCCTCTTTAATATCATTTTTCTCTTTAAGACACACTCCATCTCTATTCTTGATTTTGTGAATACATAATTTCTGCCTCTTTTTCTTTACAACAGAATGAAAGAACTTTGTATTTCTATCCCCCTCCTTTAACCACTTTAAATTAGCTTTTTGAGCCCATAAGTCTTCATCAAGTTTCAGCTTCGCAAATAATTGAGCTTGAGCTAAATGGAGTGCAGCTCTAGAATTCTCATCACCAAGAGTTTGGTATTGAACTTCCCTAGTCAAAACTTCATCTTCAGCGTTTTTGATTTGCTGATCAATTCTCCCAAATACTCGCTTATTCCAATCTGAAATTATCTTCCGAAGATGCCCAAGTTTCTTGGTAAAGCACACCATGGGTCTTCCATCCATAGGGACATCCCAAGATGTTTTAACAAGCTCAGAAAAAGAATGATGTTTCTACCACACATTAAGGAACCAAAAAGAGCCATGACTCACTTCATCCTCAAGATTCAATGTGATAAGAATAGGAGCATGATCAGAACACACCCTAGCTAAATGAGTAGCACGGGTGGAATGGAATAATTGCAACCATTGATCATTATACAAGGCTCTGTCTAACCTTTGATAAATAGCCCTTCTCCCCATACGATTATTAGACCACGTCATAATATTACCTTCATATCCCGCATCCATAAGGTTAGAAGCTTGGATCATATCTGAAAATTCTGTGACGGCCATCCCATTAATAGGTTTCGCCCCAACCTTCTCACTTTGATCAATAACACAATTGAAGTCACCCACAACCAACCAAGGGAAATCTACCTCGCTAATTAGCATCAACTCTTCCCAAAGAGAAATCCGAGAAAATCTGTTACAGCTAGCATGAACAAAAGAAACTCAAACGGCTGCTTCCCAAAGCGGATGAGAAATTTGTAAGGTCAATGCTTGATCAGTGTCATGAATAACCACACAATTCAGCCTATGTTTCCATAACACCCAAACACGATTATTTCTATTAATCACCCCATCATCACAACCTAACTTACGAATAAGAGGATCAATAGAATAAATTGTAGATTTTGGCTCATAAATAGCCATAAGCGAAACACCATGAGAACAGAACAAACGTTTAATTCTACGGATTATGGCCATATTAGCTATGCCACGAGCATTCCAACTTACGAAGCACACCATTAAAACTAGAAATAAAGAGAGTAAATGGGAAAAATAAGGGAGAAGAGGGCACTTACAAAGAGGGAGATTTCTCCCTACTTTTCTTTTTCTTATAGGATACCGTTGTAAAGCCATCATCATCATCATCCTTATGATCAGCTAGAGCCAGTCTTTCTTTGTAGTCCAGCTGAAGATCAATCACTTGATTAAGAGAAGTTACTTTTGGAGCTCTAGGAGAAAGGTTTAATGAACTAAAAGCATCCCGTTTGACAAGAGACGAAGGTTTAGCTCGCATTGCTGAATCATCCCTCAAAGGAGTACATAATTTTTTAGGGTCTTGTAGATCTGGGATTGGAACATTGACCTCACCATCAGGAGTAGGATTGGAGCCGATTCTTGTCTTAATGGTTGTAAGTTTCTTCGACAAAGCATCATTAACCGATTGGGGGAGAAAGACTCCTCTCCTAGCAATAAGAGGAACCTTAGGAACAATAACATCCTTTTTGGTTAAATCAATCACATTTATCTCAGTACTCTTGCTAGTTCCTTCTTGGTGACCCTTGTCTTTTGTCTGGTCTTTCTTAATCCACGCTTCATTTTTGGTATCCCCCTTCTTCTGATCCTCCTTATTCTTCCCCACAACCTTATGTTTATCACTTTTCTTTCCTTGATCAGCCTTCTTATTTCCATTCCCCTCACTATTTTTCTTGTCCTCAGAATTGAGAATACGGCAATTAAAAGTATCATGTCCTAACAAAGAACAATGGCTGCAATACATGGGCAGATTATCATACTCAACAGGTTGAACAAAGCTAGGCATACAATCTCCACAATCTATGTGTATTTTCTCAGGAAGCTATTTAAGTAGATCAACTTGCACCAAAATCTTAGCCACACTTGGCCTAGACAATTCAGCAGTGGCTTTATCAAGCGACATAGGTTTTCCAAATATACGAGCCAATGAAAATAGAAATATTTTGTTTAATAAGTGAACCGGCAACCCAGGTAAACTCACCCAAACAGGAACAATAGATGAATCCGTTTGGGGCTTCCAAGATGGAGTCCAAACTAAAGTACCCATTGGAAATCGATTAACATACCATACCTCTCTTGTCCAAAGACGTTGGAAATCTTCTTCGTTAGTTAATTGAATCAACATATGACGGGTATCAAGATGGCCCAATTTATATGCCCCCTTCAAATGAAACGTGGCAAAAGCAATTCTTGCAGCCTCCATTGTAGGTCGGCCATTAGTAAATTTGCCCACCAAGGTCCAAGCAAAAGGCCGTGCAAATGCCTCTAAAGCTTCCTTCGAAAGTTTCAACGATGGAAGACCTTTGTGGATTGCGGCTGGAAGCAAAGGAATGTCTTTGATCGGAGTAGATTGAGAGGGGTTGAGAATGGATGCAAAGGATTTGCTAGGGTTTGGGCTAGGCGGCGCAATAGGTTTGGTAGGGTTTGCATGGGAATTAGGGTTAGGGTTAGGGTTCAGATCATGTAAAGGCGGCGGCAAGGTTGAGCTAGGATTAGGGATTTCTTGTGATACACCAAGATGAGAAGCGGAGCTAGCCATAGAAGCTTGCAAAGGTGGAAAATGTGACGAATCAGCCATGGAAGGCTGCTGGCGGCGGCAAAGGACCTAGGAAACCCTAGGAGGGAAGCGAGCCTAGAGAGAATTTTCTAGAGAGAGAAATAAAAGAGATAATCAATTTATCAATTTAGACTTCCTAGCGTCTTCTGTATACAGTGGATCCATGACATACTTCTATCTCGATAATACATGGATTGGTACCAGACGACTTTGGGGAGTATGAGATAGACTCTAAGACGGTTGAGGTGTAGGTGGTGATCCCTTATACCTTGAGCAAGCATTTGAGGAAGGAAGAGACTCTACAACTTGAATTGGAGACCGAGTTGACTTGACTTGCACCTCTTGATGAAGGGGTGATAGGAAAAAGAAAGAGAGAAGGCCCTAAGAGGGTGAGTCAATTAGCAAAGGCTTTATGTGAGGATTCTACTACACGGGTTAGACGCAGATGACAAGAGAAGAAATAGAAGAGGGAGGAGGAGTAACTCCGAGTATTCAACCACAGTCATCGCAGACACATAGTTTTAGCTTTTTAGTTTGCTTTTTGTTTATTTGAATTTCATAGCAGGTTATGTACTCGCAGGTTCTTTCAAACTTGGACTCATCAAATAAGTGTTAACGTGTAATGACTTGTGGAAATAGAGATTTCTCTTTTAGTTAATGTATTGCTTGTAACCAGATTTGGGTTTTTATTTATTTTTGTGACCGCATCATTGAAGGCTGCCTGTGTTCCCCTTTTACAAGTAGGACTAAGGGGCTCAGTTCACCATAGTTCATTTCTGATTGTAGAAAAGGAAGGTAGAAGAGGGGATATTTTTTATTTTTTTAGGAGGTCGTTGTAAAAGAGCGTTTGAAGGAGAGCGCCGCTTGTAGGAGAGGACCGTAGCAGTAAAAGAGAGTGACGCTTGCAGGAGAGGACCTTAGCGGTGAAGGAGAGTGCTGCTTGAAGGGGAGGACCGTAGTGGTCAGTTGTAGTGACGTCGTCCAAGGTTGGTGCTTGTCACAACGTACCGCCATTCTCCTTTCTGTCAAACCAAACGTCTTGCGTTAATGAAGTCTTGGATGTCCCTTTATAACACATGGCATTCGTCTGTCTCATATCCTTTATCTAGGTGGTATGAGCAATATTGTCCGGGTTTGAAGGACTGTAAAGGTGGTAGCTCGGATAGCAATGACAGCTTTTGTAGGTGGTTCACTCTTCCTCTGTTTCTCAATTTTTCGAAGATCTGAGACGTAGGTATGCCTAATTATGTGTGCTTCTGAATGGGGTTTTATGATGCATATCTCCCATGCGTCGGGTGTATGTATGGAGTATTCGCCAAGTACCTCTTGAGTTGAGTGAACGCGAGTTCGCATCTTTGGTTCCATTCTCCGTCTGAACATCTTTCTATTTCTCTGATTTTATGGTCTCCCGCTGTTGTGAGACGACTGATGTATCATAGTAATCCCATAAGTTTGACCATTTCACACTTGTCGTAAGGGCATGGTGTTGCTATGATTTCTTTGAACTTTTCTGGGTCAGTTTGACCATTTCACATTTGTCGTAAGAGGATGGTGTTGAAGAGCTTCCGAAAATCCTCAATGTGTCAGGTGTAAGGTCTCTTTAAGTATATGACCAAGTCATCTATGTAGATGTCCGAATCTGTTGGTACTGTTGTTAGTATATGGTAAGAGAGCCAATTGTTGGGTTTCGTGCAATCATGCGCAGCAGAAGAATAACATGAAGAAACCCAATAGCCTAGATCCGTTATGATCAACAATTCATAATATGAAGATGAAAGAAACTAACCCTTGTAGATCGAGATATAAAACTTGGATTCAGACGCTAAGAGAAACGCCCTCTACCGGTGATCCACACAACGAACAGATTTCTAGAACGCCTTCTTGAACTTGACTGCTAGGCCTTCGGTTTGAAAAACGATGGTGAAGAACGATTCTTCAAAGCTCTTAAAGATTATTATGATTTGATAATTGGTAATAATCAAATACAATGATCCTAGTATATTATGTGTATTCTCTCTCTCCAAGAAAGAGTTTGTGATTTGCAAAATCAATGCATAGGGAACTATTACCGTCTGTACACATTATATACAATGGGTGTCCAAAACCCTTTAGGACTTAGGTCTTCTTGTCCAATAAGAAGAGACTTAAAATAAACTGCAGTGCGGGGGGGCGGCCGTACGGCGGCCATCCAGCCGTATGGCGGCAAGCCACCCGTACAGCGGCAAGCCATCTTAGTTTCCTTGTTTTTCGCTCCTTTAATTATCCGTTCTGCATGTGTGACCCAATAGGATTATACTAAGTTGGCAACGAGTCCGAACCATTTAAACCTCGTATGTCATAAGCGGACTCTAGCAAGCCATTATGACTACCCAATTAGTATAACTTTGAAATCCAAAGTTTCCTAAATAGAGCATAACACAAACTCTTTGTTACACGATGTCAATTGAACGTAAGCCATGGTCAATGGTCTACTTACCTATGTTCAATGCTTTCTCGATCCCGAATGTATTGATAATACAAATTAAATTGATCCGATCAATTCATTTGAGCATGGCCATGCATTTCATCAATACTATTCATTGAGTGGCCAAAGCTTGACATCTCTCTTGACGAGGAACAAATCCCATCTTGGCTTATTACTCTTCCCTACATGATTCTGATTATGCCAATCATATTCTTTATCGCTACCCGGTTAAGGATAACGTTTGAATATGTCAAACGTAATTTTTATCACGTGGAAGACTGTAATAACCTCAGGTCTAGAGATTCCAGTGATATAACTATATGAGACTTAATTATGACATTGTGACCATGACATAAATCTCATAGGGGTCAGTCCAGTATTTGTTCTCCAACAAATACCCATAAGTCTAATTGTATCGCATACACATAATCATCATATGATTATCTATTAAACTTATTCTAATAATTAATCATAATTATCAGGGACGGGGAATATTATAATAAACATGAAAAAGATATAATAATCAAACATTCTATATCTTTATTAAAGCATAAGCAAATGATAACATTAATCGTTCAAATAACGTGCCTAGGGCATACACACCAACACCAATGCCTTTCCATTCCAGAAGTTGATTGGCATGACAATAAGTACCCCATGGGGTGTGAAAAAGCAACTTCTCATATGTCTATACCGCAGCAGATATCCGATTTCTTCTGCAGAAGCCATCGAGGATTGATCGCACCTCTCGGTCTTAGGTAGCTTCTAGCAGCGAGTCTATGTCAAATGGCGGAAAGTCATGCTTAAGACTCATCTCGTTGAGACTCATGATGTCTACATAGACCTTCACCTTCCTTCCATGCTTCTTTGCAGAGATGATGTCAAGTAACCACTTTGGCCAATGTATGGATAAGTTGAAGTCCATTTGTAACAGCTTCTCAATCTTGATCGCCATGCGTGGTGACCATTCTGGCTTGACTGGTTGTAGTCTCTGCCTAATTGACCCAGTGTCTGGTGTTGCCATCCATTCCCCTTCTCCATCTGGTGTTTCATCGGAGGTCCATGCAAAGATGTCATCATATTCTCTGAGTAGCTTAGTCAGCACTTCTCTCTCTTCGCCTTGAAAGAAGCTCCTGATTTGTGTCCACCTTGGCTCGTCTTTTTTTCCCAGATTCACACATGTTAACACCTCTTCAGCACCTTGGGCTTGGCTTTCCCTTTGATTGATAACCTGCTCTGAGATTCCTCGGGTGTATTTGTTATTTAGTTCGTCTGTGTCTGCCTCTTTTAATGATTCGTTATTAACTATTTGTATATCATTAGGTTGATTAGTTAATTTATCATTTATAAGAGTGGCTATAGTGGGATACTCAGAAAGATCGAGACTTTCCCTTAATGCGTGGGGAAAGACAGTATTTGCAATGACATCATAGTCTTTTAATTTGAGATCGCTAGACGTAGACGGGGACGAGAATTCGTAGGTAAGAATGGTGGGCCTAGACGACTTAAGAGGGAATGACTCGTTAAGGGGTGGACTGACGAGCCCCAGATTCTCGATAGCAGTAGTCGTAGATCCGCTTTCAATGACACCACAATATCATCTTCTTGGATCAAGTCTTGACCATCCCATGATTATATTTCCTTAGCTTCTCTGACCAAGGGTTCATCGAGTGACACGAATTCTGTATCATATGTCAGGTTTTGTTGAGCTTGATGATGTACTCATTCTAGAAAGTAGTAATTCTTCTAGTGGTCCTTCGAGGTTCCATGTACCTTAACTCTATGTTGGCTCGGTCGAATTCGACATCTCTGAAGATCTCAAAACCTTTCTGTAGCTTACAGTTATGGTCAAACCAAGGTTCCGCGAACTCAAAAATTGTGTAATCCTCGCCTTCCTTAATGTAGTAACTATTGAGGGAAAGGAGGTAAGGTTTCATGTCGGGCTTCTTGTAAGGAAGCTGCTTCTTCTTGAGTAACTCAATATGCTTATGCTCTGCTTCGTCTGTGGGTGTAAGCACATACCCTAATCCGAATAGGCCTCCGTGGTCTACCTCCTCGGTTAAGTGTGTGGGTCCTTATAACTTACCTAGCCCCAGCCCTGGTATGAATCCCATGTTTTGAAGTATCTTGGAGACAGGTGGCACTTTGTCAGAGGTTTTGGTGAGATCCTCATTACATATCTGAGCTTATGCCACTATCTCAAACCCACTGAAGAGTCTGCGGTCTTCGTCATGCTGAATTTGTAATACGGGTATCCCTTTCATGTCTGTCCCCTTGAGACGTTACTAAATCACTGTAGATTACTGTCACCTCATTCCCTGATTGAAATTTGACACATTGATACAAAGAGGACAACACAACATTAGATTTATGGAGCCAAGGGTGTTCCAACAAGATGGTGAAGGTGGATAGTATGTCAATTACTTGGAAATCCGTAGACAAGGTTTGAGTTCCTATGGATATGGGCAGAGTAACGACCCTTAATACTGATCTGCATGTAGAGTTATAAGCCTTGATTGTCTACTTGGACGGCCTTAAGCTAGTTGCACCCACACCCACTACGTCCATCATTTGTGACGGCAGTACATTGATAGCAGATCCATTGTCAACAAAATCTCTAGGAATCTTCTTCCCGCTTATCTCGATTGTGATGTACAGAGGTTCATTATGGTTGCCGCCAAATGCAGGCACATCGAGCTCTAAAAAGGTGATAATGTTTCCAAAATGGATGTTGCCAATCATTTATGTGACATTCTCGGGAGTAGTGTCTGATGGGACCATTGTAGCGGCCAAGTTCATCTTAAGCATTAAGCGATGGGCAAGAGACGATGTGAGGAGAGACCAAAGGGAGATATGAGCTTGTGTTTGCTTGAGCTGCGTAAGGATGGGGTCTTCCTTCTCAGGATATGTCTGTTCTTGCTCCTTACTAAAGGCCTTCTTTGCGCTTTTGGGATCTGACTGGTAGATCTGTCCGGACCTTGTGAGTTGGTTGAACTCTTCTCGTGTGTTATATGGCGACTGTGGTATTTCCATGGATTTCGCATATATTTTGGCTAGAGATAATGGTGGAGGATTAGGTCGACCGGAGTCGTCTCCTCCTAGAAGGGAAGCTTCTAGAGACAGTTCTTTTAATGACATCATGTAACAAGAAAGATCACTATCATTAATAGAATTTGAATTACAAACTATCTCGTTGTCACTAGATGACTCACAGTCTCCCAGAATAGGTTTGGCCAGATCAACGAGGTTTTTCTCTACTTCTATCATAGCCACACTTCCTTTGTCTAGGGAGAGTCGGGGATCTTCGAGAGAACCATCATGGATGAGCTTTAGGATGTCTTTCTTTAAGGCAAAGCATTCTCTTGTTCTGTGACCGGTGGCTTGGTGGTAGTGGCAATACTTCCATACATTGTTTCCCATATACGGAGAGTAACCTTCGAGTTGTCTGAGTAGTCCTTTGTTCACGAAGTCGCGGATGAACTTCTTCATTGAGATTCTCAGTTTCCGTCTAGAGTAGTGTGGAAGACTCGAGCCATTTGTTCATTGGTGGAGTCTCGGGCTCTCATGGCTAGCACATAACTGTCAAGGTGAGTCTTGGGGAAAGTAGTGCCATGGAAAGTGGAGACCTTCGGCATCTTGAAGTCTCTAGGGAGAGCACCTACATAGCTAGGGTTGATAGTCTTGACTACAGGAGTGGCTTGTTTGCTAACCGTGTCGGAGAGTTTGCAGATCTGTTCTTGCATGGCAACCAATAGATCGTGACTGGAGATATCCGAGCCGTTGTTGACTTAAGTAGCAGGAGGAGTATTGGAGATCGCAGGCATGGCAGCACCGATGCTCAAGGGCAATGATGGAGGAGGCAACTTGGTAGAGGACAAGTAACTACCCATTAACTCTGATAATGGCTCATACGGGCCCTTGCTAGAGGTTGCTTTAGTGCCATAGATAGGAGGAGGGACCTTTTGGTAGTTGGGTACCTTGAGGGGAATAGCATCTTTGTTGGAGGGTGTTTGCGCGCAAGGTTTTTGCTTCGATGGCACGCTTTTGACCTTCGATTCACCTTCTTGTTGATTTGAGAGTCGCCACCATGTTATTGTTGGATCACGGACCGAGATGTCTGGATTCGGGGGTTAAGTTATGAATTGGGAAGGTCAAGGAGCACCCAATTCACCCAGTCTAGGATTGGTCTTGCTAAGAAATCATCATCATCGTTTCAAAATCATGTATTCGTGTACCAAAAGATAAAAACAAACAAATAAATAATGACTTATTTATTTGGGATGTCGGATCATGTGCTTCGAGACCATCTCCATGGGTTGGAGAGGCTCTAGGCTGATCCATTAATGGAATCACACTACTTCAAACACAAAGAAGGATATGAGAAGATAGAAAAGCAAATATTTACCTAAGAGTTTTCTTCAAGAATCCTATGGATGGCCTTGACTAAAGGCCTTGATCCTCCAAATTTCGTGGGTATCAGAGAGGGGCTGATTGTCGCGACCCCGGACCCCGCGGGCCCGAGACCGCGATCTGGACGTCGACTTAAAACCAAAACTATGAAATACCGAAGTTAAAAATTCCGTTTGATACCAAAAGGTAATGATCCAAAGTTTTACAAAACCAAGTGAAAATAACCAATTACAACTATCATAAACTTCCACAAGTTTATGCCCAACAAAAGATAAATATACAATTCTTAATGACGTCATTGTTTGGTACAACTACCCCAAAAAGGTTACACATTTACATAATGTAAACCAACCTATAACAACCTTCCCCAAAAGAATGGATCCACACTCGACGTCCTCTTTCTCGTGATCAGCGAGACTAATCCTTAGCACCTGGGGGGGGTTAAGGAAAAACAAAGATAAAAGAAAAGGGGGTGAGATAAATCTCAATAAGTTACTAATGCAACTACATGACATGCTATGATGCAATATACAATAAGCAATAATAAATATCGCATAGCACATAGCATTTATCACATAACAGATAGCAGCGGAAATAAACACATAACAAAGGATATAGCCAAGGTTTTCCAAACCGGTACATCCAAATAAAGGATCGCTGCGCAGCTTCAATAATCAACAAATCATCATCTTCATAATAGCATGAAAGACGAAGAGAAAACCCCCGGTACCGGAACCAATAACCAAAGAAGTGTCACAAGGGACGGGAGACATGCCACAAAGTCTTGCTCCAAGTAAAGCTAAAATGCACACAAAGGAGCTAGCTCTTCTCACATCCAAGGCCAATCTGGAGGAGGGTAATAATGGGGCAAAACAATGGTCAACATCACAATGGACTTGGCCGTGCCATCATAATGTTTCGCATCGCCCAAACACACACAAAATACCAGCTGGGCTTTCAAATAAATGCTAAGTAATAAATACTAGCTTAAATAAACAACTTAAGGTTCCAAAGTAGGGAACCAATCCAAATAAATCACCACAAAGGTAAACCAATATAAACCGCACATCAAAGATGAACCACATTCCTAAAATGATACTTAATCAAATTCCATATCATATTTATTCATATAAGAATCAATTCCACTTAATAAAGTGTTCCACTGTGTTATCTTAAGTCAATTAGAAGAAATAAATCTAAGCTAATTAAGTCCCAAGCCTTAGACCAAGCCAAAAGGCAAAAATCCTAAGCAGAAGGGCGGGCGGGCGCCTGGGTATGGGCATGCGGGCGCTTGTTTAGCCAGAAGGTTTGGCCTTCAGAAAAGGGGGTACAGGCGGGCGCCTGCTACCACGCGGGCGGGTGCCTGGTCTGGGTTCAAGGTCGGGAAACAGAGCTGGACATTACCAAATTTCGACCCAAAACACCAAATACTCAAAATCAAACACCATCAATCTTCCACCAAGCATAAATATGAACCACAACAACTTATAACTAGGATGAGGACCTAGATAACATCATTTATCAACCAAGATCAAGGTTTAATCCCAACTTTCATCAAATCACCATTTTCAATCAAAACTCAAAATAAATTCCCAATAAATTCCAATCTCAACCAAACTTCAAATATAATACATCAAGCATCATATAAACATGGTATGAACATTTTAGCATAAAAATGGGGGAAAAGTAACTTACTTGAAAATAATGAAAGTTGACGGAATTCAATTCTTTTTGGCTTCCTACGATCCTATCGACGATCTAAACACATTTCACGTTTTAAGCAATGAGAGATTATGAGAGGAAGAAGAAGGAAATGAAGAGATAAGAGAGAAAGAAAACTTACCAAATGGAGGAGAGAGAGAGGGAGGTGTGCTGGGAGAGAGAAATGGAGGTGGAGTGTGAGGGTGAAAGAGTAGGGTGAGGGAGGAGGTGAGGGAGGAGAGGGGAGTAGGGGGAAATTATTCAAAATGTTACACTCGGGCCCCTTCCCCATCTACTAACACAATACTACACTCCCAACTAACAATTAAGACCCAACACTTCTACACTAGCCCAAATAACTCGAATAAAATGCTTGGCATAATTATTATAACACATAAATTGCACACATAATTATTTAAATAAATAATGACTTAAATAAATAAATAAGCAAATAAATAAATAATAATTATTTATTACTAATAAAATAGAGCCTAGATTTCGGGTCGTGACATTCACTCCCCCTTAAAGAAAATTCGACCCGAATTTTAACGAGACTCACCTTAAACAAAAAGCCACGGAAATTTCCTCTCGATCTCATCTCGGAGCTCCCACGTCGACTCCTCGATATTATGATTCCTCCAAAGAACTCTAACCAAAGCAATACTTTTGTTCCTCAACTCTTGGACTTTAGAATCTAAGATCCAAACCGGTCGTTCCTCATAAGTCATATCGGGCTCAATATCCTCCGGTACCCTCGGTAACACGTGAGATGGATCATGGACATACTTCCGAAGCATAGAAACGTGAAAAACATTATGCAACCAGTCCAAAGATGGCGGTAACGCAAGGCGATACGCTAGAAGTCCAACCTTTCCCAAAATCTCAAACGGGCCAATAAACCTCGGAGCCAATTTGCCTTTCTTCCCAAACCTACGAATACCCACCTTTGGAGATACTTTCAAAAACACCAAATCACCGGTCTGAAAACTAAGATCTCGCCTTCGGTTATCTGCGTAGCTCTTATGTCGACTCTGGGCTGTCTTCAATCTATCCCGGATAACTCTAACCTTTTCAACCGAATCCCGAAGCAAATCAATACCCACAATCTTCGCTTCACCGACCTCATCCCAACAAATAGGCGATCTACACTTCCTTCCATACAAGGCCTCAAACGGCGCCATCTCGATACTAGCCTGATAACTGTTGTTGTAAGAGAACTCCACTAACGGTAGGTGCGAATCCCAAGAATCGGAGAAGTGTATCGCACAAGCTCGCAACATATCCTCAAGAATCTGAATAGTCCTCTCTGATTGACCGTCGGTCTGAGGATGAAAAGCTGTGCTGAATCGCAAATCTGTACCCAAAGCTTCCTGAAACGCCTTCCAGAATCTAGAAGTAAATCTCGGGTCTCGATCTGACACAATGCTAACCGGAACCCCATGCAATCTCACAATCTCGTCGATATAAAGGGTCGCAAGCTTTTCCATCGAATATCTGATGTCAATAGGCAAGAAATGGGCACTCTTGGTCAATCTATCCACTACTACCCAAACACTGTCATACTTCCTACGGGTACGAGGTAGTCCCGTAACGAAATCCATAGTCACATGCTCCCATTTCCACTCGGGAATCTCTAACGGCTGAAGTAATCCCGCGGGTCTCTGATGCTCGGCTTTGACCTGCTGACACGTTAAACACTTCGAAACATACTCCGCTATTTCCCTCTTCATATTAATCTACCAAAATTGTTGCTTCAAATCTTGATACATCTTCGTACTACCCGGATGAATAGTATACCTCGATTTGTGACCCTCATCAAGAACTCTCTGTTTAATTCCATCAACATCCGGAACACACAAACGACCACGGAAAGTCAACACTCCACTCAAGCTAATAGAAAAATCCTCGAAGTTCTTTTACTTCAATTTACCCATTATCTTCACCAACTCGGGATCTTCTTTCTGAGCTTCTCTTATCCTCTGAATTAGGGTCGGAGATACCCTAATATTCGTAAAAATAGCCCCATGTCTCGATTCATGAGGAGACCAATCTCGAACATCCCCAAGCATTTTCCACTCCCGAACCATCATCGAAGCCACATAAGATTTCCTACTAATCGCATCGGCTACCACATTCGCCTTCCCTGGGTGATAAGAAATCGTACAATCAAAATCCTTCAACAATTCCATCCATCGGCGCCGTCTATTATTCAACTCTTTCTGGGAGAAAAGGTACTTCAAACTCTTGTGATCCGTAAAAATCTCAAACTTCGCTCCATAAAGGTAGTGCTTCCATTTGTGCAACGCAAAGACAATAGCCGCTAACTCCATATCATGAGTCGGGTAATTCTGCTCACTAGGGGTTAACTTCCTCGAAGCATACGCAATTACTTTCCTATTCTACATCAACACACAACCCAAACCCTCTTTCGAAGCGTCACTGAAAATCACTAGGCCATCGCTCCCATTAGGCAAAGTCAAGATCGGTGCTGTAGTCAACCTCTTCTTCAATTCCTCGAAACTCTTGTCACATTTCTCGGTCCACACAAACGGAACATTCTTCCGGGTCAACTGAGTCATCGGAGTAGCAATCCTCGAAAACCCCTCAATAAATCTTCTGTAATACCCGGCTAAACCAAGAAAGCTTCTAATCTCTGTCACTGATTCGGGTCTCTTCCAATCCACTATAGCTTCAATCTTTGAAGGATCCACCGAAATCCCATCTTTAGAAATCACATGACCCAAAAATGACACCTTCTCGAGCCAAAATTCGCATTTACTAAACTTCGCAAATAATTTCTCCCTCGCAAGAACGGATAAAACTGTCCTCAAATGTTGTTCATGCTCCTCTCGAGATTTCGAATAAACAAGAATGTCGTCGATGAAGACTACCACGAACGAATCAAGATAGGGATGGAAAATCCGGTTCATCAAATCCATAAATACGGCCGGCGCGTTAGTCAACCCAAACGGCATAACCAAGAATTCATAATGAACATACCGAGTGCAAAAAGCAGTCTTCGGAATATCCTCCGATCGAACCTTCAACTGATGGTACCCACTCCTCAAATCAAGTTTAGAGAAAACCACGGACCCTTGAAGCTGATCAAATAAATCGTCAATATGGGGTAGAGGGTATTTATTCTTCACCGTAACCTCATTCAACTTCCGGTAATCTATACACAATCTCAACGAACCATCTTTCTTCCGCACGAATAAAACCGGTGCTCCCCACGGGGAAACACTAGGGCGGATAAACCCTCGATCAAGCAACTCTTGCAATTGAACCTTTAATTCCTTCAACTCTGCGGGAGCTAACCTATAAGGTGCTTTCGAAATTGGAGCCGTACCCGGCAAAAGGTCTATACAAAACTCAATCTCACGATCGGGAGGCATATCATACTCGGTAGAGAAAACATCGGGAAATTCCCGAACTACACGAACACTATCCAAACTAAGGGATTCCTTCCTAGTATCAAGAACACTATCCAAATACCCCTCACAACCACTATGCAATAATTTTCTCGCTTTCATAAAAGAAATTAAGCGAACCTTTCTACTCAGAGGACTAGCCTCAAACACAAATTTAGGCACATCAGGAATAGAAAAAGTAACAATTTTCTTACGGCAATCAACAGAAGCATGAAACTTGCTAAACCAATCCATACCCAAAATGACATCAAAGTCTTGGATAGGAAGAACTATCAAATCCGCACAAAGGACACGACCACAAATAACCACATCACAAGCACGAAAGACTCGATCAGAAATCAAGCATTCTCCTATAGGGGTTGACAATACGAACAAAGCCTCCTAATTAGGCTCCCTTGGTTCCCAGAAGTGGTACCCGGGTTCCTTGGGATCGGTTTCCCTCGGAACTGAGATTGTCCCCCAAAGTTACCTCGATTATCGGAACGGTGTTGAGGTTGAGATTTAGCATGGCTTCCAGGTTTACCCGTACCCGCAACCTCGGTTTTCCTTTTGTGCTCCCCAATATCTTGCTCTATCAAATAGGCTCGGTCCACCGCATCTTGGAATGTCACAATCCGTTGAGCAATAAGTTGTGTACGGATGGAGGTCTTCAATCCCCGAATGAATCTCATAGCTTTTTATTCCTCAGTCCTCACCAAATAGTCGTAATACCGGGCTAATTCTATGAACTTAGCCGAGTATTGTGCTATAGACAACACACCTTGCTCCAGGTTGAGTAGCTCGATCTCCTTTCGGTTTTGATCAACAACCGGAATGAAATGCTCCTTGAATTTGCGCACAAACAACTCCCACACATACACCGTGTGAGTATCATCCCAACTAGCTTTAACACCCTTCCACCAATGCTCGGCGGCTCCCACAACTTTATAAGCCGCAAACCGGACCTTGTCCTCATCCGAGCAACCAAATACCTCATAAATCTTCTCCATCGACTCAATCCACAACTCGGCTTTCCGAACATCGGGTTCCCCATTGAATTCAACCGGTTTCAGTTTCAAGAATTGCTCCAAACCATAACGGGGTGGTGCTTGTTCTACCCTCGGACCTTGATCATGTATGGCCTTCATGGCCGCCTCAAACATGCCTTGAAACATGGCACAGGCTTCTTCCCTTGTATCATTCTGATTTGCATTACCGGTACTACCTTCACCACTCCTTCTACGAACCATTGTAAACAAGTACCTGCATAAAACATCAACCGTTAATCACTCCGCACACTACTACCCACCTAGGTCATACTAATCCACCTAGACTTATACTTAGAGCTAATGCCATAGCTCTGATACCAACTGTCGCGACCCCGGACCCCGCGGGATCGAGACCGCGATCTGGACGTCGACTTAAAACCAAAACTATGAAATACCGAAGTTAAAAATTCCGTTTGATACCAAAAGGTAATGATCCAAAGTTTTACAAAACCAAGTGAAAATAACCAATTACAACTATCATAAACTTCCACAAGTTTATGCCCAACAAAAGATAAATATACAATTCTTAATGACGTCATTGTTTGGTACAACTACCCCAAAAAGGTTACACATTTACATAATGTAAAGCAACCTATAACAACCTTCCCCAAAAGAATGGATCCACACTCGACGTCCTCTTTCTCATGATCAGCGAGACTAATCCTTAGCACCTGGGGGGGGGGGGTTAAGGAAAAACAAAGATAAAAGAAAAGGGGGTGAGATAAATCTCAATAAGTTACTAATGAAACTACATTATATGCTATGATGCAATATACAATAAGCAATAATAAATATCACATAGCACATAGCATTTATCACATAACAGATAGCAGCGGAAATAAACACATAACAAAGGATATAGCCAAGGTTTTCCAAACTGGTACATCCAAATAAAGGATCGCTGCGCAGCTTCAATAATCAACAAATCATCATCTTCATAATAGCATGAAAGCCGAAGAGAAAACCCCCGGTACCGGAACCAATAACCAAAGAAGTGTCATAAGGGACGGGAGACATGCCACAAAGTCATTCTCCAAGTAAAGCTAAAATGCACACAAAGGAGCTAGCTCTTCTCACATCCAAGGCCAATCTGGAGGAGGGTAATAATGGGGCAAAACAATGGTCAACATCACAATGGACTTGGCCGTGCCATCATAATGTTTCGCATCGCCCAAACACACACAAAATACCAGCTGGGCTTTCAAATAAATGCTAAGTAATAAATACTAGCTTAAATAAACAACTTAAGGTTCCAAAGTAGGGAACCAATCCAAATAAATCACCACAAAGGTAAACCAATATAAACCGCACATCAAAGATGAACCACATTCCTAAAATGATACTTAATCAAATTCCATATCATATTTATTCATATAAGAATCAATTCCACTTAATAAAGTGTTCCACTGTGTTATCTTAAGTCAATTAGAAGAAATAAATCTAAGCTAATTAAGTCCCAAGCCTTAGACCAAGGAAAAAGGCAAAAATCCTAAGCAGAAGGGCGGGCGGGCGCCTGGGTATGGGCAGGCGGGCGCTTGTTTGGCCAGAAGGTTTGGCCTTCAGAAAAGGGGGTGCAGGCGGGCGCCTAGCACCACGCGGGCGGGCGCCTGGTCTGGGTTCAAGGTCGGGAAACAGAGCTGGACATTACCAAATTTCGACCCAAAACACCAAATACTCAAAATCAAACACCATCAATCTTCCACCAAGCATTAATATGAACCACAACAACTTATAACTAGGATGAGGACCTAGATAACATCATTTATCAACCAAGATCAAGGTTTAATCCCAACTTTCATCAAATCACCATTTTCAATCAAAACTCAAAATAAATTCCCAATAAATTCCAATCTCAACCAAACTTCAAATATAATACATCAAGCATCATATAAACATGGTATGAACATTTTAGCATAAAAATGGGGGGAATGTAACTTACTTGAAAATAATGAAAGTTGACGGAATTCAATTCTTTTTGGCTTCCTACGATCCTATCGACGATCTAAACACATTTCACGTTTTAAGCAATGAGAGATTATGAGAGGAAGAAGAAGGAAATGAAGAGAGAAGAGAGAAAGAAAACTTACCAAATGGAGGAGAGAGAGAGGGAGGTATGCTGGGAGAGAGAAATGGAGGTGGAGTGTGAGGGTGAAAGAGTAGGGTGAGGGAGGAGGTGAGGGAGGAGAGGGGAGTAGGGGGAAATTATTCAAAATGTTACACTCGGGCCCCTTCCCCATCTACTAGCATTATACTACACTCCCAACTAACAATTAAGACCCAACACTTCTACACTAGCCCAAATAACTCGAATAAAATGCTTGGCATAATTATTATAACACATAAATTGCACACATAATTATTTAAATAAATAATGACTTAAATAAATAAATAAGCAAATAAATAAATAATAATTATTTATTACTAATAAAATAGAGCCTAGATTTCGGGTCGTGACACTGATTAGAAGAACTTCTTTGGTCAGAATTTGAGTGGTTGTTTGGTGAATATAGAGTCTACCCTTTTTCTGGTTCAAGAACCTTATATTTATAGGAGATTTTGACCTAGGGTTTTGGCCAAGAAGGTAAGTTGAGGTGGGAATCAATGAGTTGATCTCCACCGAGGTATTTTTGGACTCTTGGATCGGCCAATAGGTTTTCCCGGATTGCATGAGTGTTTGCCAAGAAAAGGGGTTAAGATCAACAAGAAAACTAACCAAAAACCCGACTGTCGAGGGGGATACCTTGTACGAGACATCAATGTCTCGTATGAGGCATCTAAGTGCTGGAATCACTTATTTGCCCTCTGCGATAGTTTTAATGTTCAGTTTGGCCCCTAACTAACGGAGTCAGTCAGAAACTTAACGAAACATGCCCAACTTAACGAGTTTTGACCCAAATCAAAGGCGAGACACAGAAGTAGTGTGATTATAAATGAATGTCCAAAATGGGGTGTCTACAGAGCCCCTCGGCGACGATACTTATGGATGAAGTACCGTCGTCGATAGAAAAGATACCATTTTGAACCAGGGGTATGGTCGTGCTAAAAAGATGCCTACGTATTCCTTGGAAGGAAATCAGACCAAATGTATTTCGACTCTGAAAATACGCAAAAACTGAGGTTTAAGGTATTTTGAAAATCATTTTTGAAAGCAAAACTTGCGATAAGTAAAGCTTAGAGTTTAGAGAGTACCCATACTGAGGAATCAATAGCCTTGACCCAATTCTGAATATACTCCTTTTTGCCGATGACGAACCATCTCCAGTTGCAATCCATACTAAGGAAATCAATCTCTTTGACTCCAATTCTGAACATGCCCTGTTGTTGATGACGAACCGCCTTTGATTTTAGAGACGCCAGTTGCCTGGACCTTGCTTCTCCTTCCCAACGAGTTTGTCCCTTACGTTGGAAAATGTGAATCCTATGTTATTAATGTACGTCTTGATAACAATTATCGGACTCTGGGTTTGGAGACGCCAATTACTCGGACCTCGCTTCTCCTTTCAACGCGACTGCCTTTCCATTGAAAATGTAAATCCTATGCCATTAACTTACGTCTTGATGACAATTATGGGACTCTAAATGGTGGGATCATGTATTGTTAACTTACGTCTTGACAACAGTCGTGAGATACCCGGATGTGGAGACGCCAATTACTCGGACCTTGCTTCTCCTTCTAACGCGATTGCCTTTCCGCCAGAAAAGTGAATCCTATGCCATTAACTTACATCTTGATGACTTATGGGACTCCAAATAGTGGGATCCTGTGTTGTTAACTTACGTCTTGACAACAGTCGTGGGATACCCGGTTGTAAATCATGTGCCATTAGCTTACACCTTGATGACAGTCGTGGGATTTAGAGTTTGCTGATGCAGATTCTTGTTGCTCACCCATGATCTTGGATGCGTGGTGACGATAAATTCGTACTGAGAAACAACTTTGCTTGTTCCAATTCTGAAAATATCCATTTGTTGACGACTCAATGTTCCATCTTGAACCGGGTTCAGATCCGACCTCTTGGTCTAAAGCAGGGCTTTCTCTGACCTTTCTGTTAAAAGCAGGGCTTTTCTGGAATTTCTCAAGAAAACATGGTTTTATGAGACTTTTTTGGAGATCTCTCGTACGAGGGAATGATGTCTCGTACGAGACTTTTCTGTTTTTGCGCAAAACAGAGGCATTTCAGGCGCTGGAAGTGATTTTCAAATCACTTTTCCTATTCCATTCTCAGGAGCTTTCGACCCTAGGCGATTTTTTCACTCAAAAATCTCCAATTTCTCCAAGTTTTGGTGATTCTCGACCCTTGCAAATGGCCGGTGCACATCGTTCGCATAAGGAACACCTCTTCAGTAGACATATGAAGGGTAATGTGTGGGCGACTGATGATTTGTGCCCGTTCCTGGAGGACCACGTCTCTCATGCCGTTCGGACTAGGCAGGTGAGGATCTCTTCCTCTGATTGAGTATCCATGTCAATTTCGCTGTTGCATGTCTCAATTTAGTGTTCTAGCGATTCGACTTTTGTCAATTTTCGCCTAGAATTACCGCTGCTAGGGTTTATCATGCATGGCTGATCTTTTGATAGAATTTCACCCTTGTTGGTGCTAAAAATTGTTGTAGTATGGTAGTACATGATTTTGACTGTCGTTTCAGGCGATTCTGCGACTTTTCGGGTAAAATGCTTAAATGAGGATTTTACCGATTTTCTGACATTTATCTCTTTTGCCTTTGTTGGTTGCAGTCATTCAGGGTGATCAATAACTATAGAGGAAGCGTGAGAGCGGTCGCTGAGAGGTGGGAAGCTCTCAATGGCGAGATGAAGGAGGAGATTGAGAACCTCGGATTGAAACCCTTCTTTGACGGCCTTGTCGGTGAGAGGAGGAATGTGCACTTGCTCCAGGCCATCTGGGAGCGCTGGTGGGATAGCACTCACACCATGCATATGCGGTGGGGGGAGGTCACCATGACCCCTACTGACTTCCATGCCATTACCGGACTTGCTATCGTCGGAGAACCGCTTGAGGTAGATGCGGACTTTACTCCTAGCAGGGACGATATGATGCATTTTCTGATATTCTCTTTGCGTACCCTAGGCAAGGGTGTCCCTCTGAAGGCTTTGAGGGAGAGGGCGGATACTTATGTCACCCTTAATGCTGGTCAGATGCATCTCACCGGTACCCGCATTGCAGCTGTCCATGGCTTTCTATGATGGGCCTTTTCTGAGATTCTCTTTGCTAATCATGCGTCGACTGCCCTTTTTACTCTGCTTAGCTGCCTGAGGGACATGCAACATGTCACTGATGGTAGCTGGGGTTCTGCTGGTTTGGCCCGTTGTTATGTGGCTATGGATGAGAGTTCACGGGAGAGAGCGAACGCTGGCTTGGGCGGCTACAGTCATGCCTGGGGGGTATAATACTCATCTTCTTCTGTATTCCTCCTTTATTTCAGCCCCAGTTTATTTTGATAGCATTCTTCATTTGAGCTATCGTGTATTGACCTCTTTTATGTTTCTCCCATTTTGCAGGCTTGGGGATACGCCATGTTTGGTCTCTTTACTTTCAATCTTCGAGACAATACTGTTATGTTCCCTGATACTCTGAGGTGGCGCCGGGATAACAGGGATACCCGTGATGAGCAGGCTAAGGGGGATGATATGACAGTGGAGCGCATGAGGCTATATTTTGATAGGTGGGAGGCCGTCCCAGAGTACGCTGGTGCCTTCTTCCCATGGCGGAGCTTGGGCATTGACCATGTTTATGGGTTTGCCGGTATGAGGCTGTTGATGATTGGCCTTGGCGGTGGATGCTTCTATTTAGGAGAGAGAGTCTCTCGCCAGCAGGGTGGTGGCAGACTCGATGTCATCGTCCCTTTGGATCCGCCGGCCCATATGCTTAATTCTTATGCCATTGCAGAGGACGAGAGAGGGGACCTCATTATTGGTCAGGATGCCTTTGACCTTATGTCCTTGGAGGCTGATTACCAAGACTTCCTTGCTTGTCTCATGCCCCGACTGATTATAGAGGGTGATCAGGCTCAGGCCCAGGGAGTTGTCCACGTCCCTTTTCATCCACAGCTTGGACCAGCTCTTTTACCTATAGCGTGGCTGAGGGAGTAGAGAGTACCGTGGATCTTCCCGCGCAGTATTATATGCCAGAGGAACTTGTACCTCCTGCCGACGCGACCATGGTATGATTTTTACGACCCTCCTTCCGTCATTTCCAACATTTTACCAATTCATATCTCTGTTTATCATTTATCTGAGGATTTTGATACCTTCATTTGTTTCTTCTCAAGAGGTGCCCATTGCTGAGTATAGAGAGGTCGCGGGACGGCTTGCCCAGTTTATGGCCTATGCCAAGAGGATGAAGAGAGAGACAGCAGGGCTGCTCACATGGTTGGCTCAGCAGACAGCTAGCTTCTTACGGGAAGAGGCCTCGGACTGACGGATGAAAGTGCGGCGCTGGCGACACGTCTTAGATGGGATTCCCCCATTCTCCCCCCTCTTTTTTTAATGATGATGTACTTATTTCCTCGGCGTAGGTGAAGACAATCTTTCTTTTCTTCGGTTTGTACCTATGCAACAATTATTTCCTAACTCTAGCACACAATACATTAGTTAATTTTAGTTTTATTTTCTGACTGTGTAAATGTATTGACTCACATCCGGTGGTCAACCGAGGGATAATTTTATGAGTTGGATTCGCGTTGGGCCATTTGTATGTGGTGAATGAAATGTTTTGGATGGATTTCAGGGGTGATTGAGACATGTTTTGACTTATCGAGCAACCTGAAATCTGAGCAGAGTCTCTGTTGTTCTGACTTGGGAGACGCCTCGTACGAGACATCGATGTCTCGTATGAGCCATCCTTTCAATCTGCGGCTGTTTCTCCTTTTTCCTCGAGGATTTGGTGTCCAAACTTGTATATAAACACCTCTAGTCCGTCCTAGAATACCATGCAGCCTTGAATCAGTTCTGAGAACCTTTCTTTTGGAGTAGGATTCTCAACCTTTTGCTCTCAATGGCCCCAAGCAAGTCCGTCCCTTCATCAATAATCGTTGACGAGTTCTCCTTGGACTTAGAGTTAGTGGAACGCTACAAGAATGATTTAGCAACGTTCTTTCGCTTGTTTAATAAACCTCGCCAAGAGAGACTCATGGAGATGTTCGGTTTCAAGATTATTTTCACCTTAAAGAACCTAAAGCCGGAATGGGACCTCTTAAAGGGAGTTGCACGCTTCTGGGATCCATCAAATCACCTGTTCAACTTTCACTTAATGAGATGGTCCCTACTGTGGAGGAGATGGCGGCTATCTTGGAGATGCCTTTGACTGGGGTGATTGCGGTTCCTAATTCTGATAAGGTACCAGCGGAGTCTCTTAGGGACTTATTGAGCATTGGCCTTCCTAAGGCTCAGAGTTATGTTCATAACCGCTATATTGATATCCACGCTTTGCCTAGGAGATTTAAAGGTCGGGTGACTCGCGGTCACGGTGTGGATTCCCAGTGCTGCCTCTTGGCATTGTGCTTATTTCGGAGCGTGCTTTTCATGAGCAAGTGTGGCATGCCGGACACGGAGCTTGTGGACATCGTTCTGCAAGCTAGAGGACGGGCCTTCAACATAATCCCTCTTATCTTGGGGGAGACCCTTCATGGTCTTCATGAGTTACACCGATCCGGTTCTATGACTCGGGGAATTCCATTGTTGTTGACTACTTGGCTCAGAGAACATTTTAAACTGTTGGACTCTCCGGTCGAGTATTCTCCTTATACTTTCCATAGGCGGAGACTGTTAGTGAAGGTCTCAGCATTAAGGAGTGGGCTCATCTTTTTGCTAAAGCGGAGACTAATGATATCGCTTGGTGCCCATCCTTTTGGAGGGTGAAGATGTTTATAGCTAATACCCTCGTGTACGATAGGGTCGTTCTTCCGGGATTGAGGGATTCTTCTTTCTACTTTGCTCGGAGGTTAATGCGACAATTCGGTCAACATCAGGACACTTTCTTGTCAGGGGGACGGCTTTGAGATGTTTCTTTCATGGACTTGGAGTTCTCTACGAGTTTTGCTCGCGCTTGGGGGCAAGATACCACTATGGATCGTTGGACTAATCTTCGTCATGATGGAGGAAGTATCTATTTGTCGGGCAAATACTTAGATTGGTTCTCTCGGAACTCCATCCCAATGTCGAGGGTATTGATGAGATCTGTCGCTTTTTGTTGGGGGACCAATTTGAGCCTAGTTTGAATTTGAGGAAGAAGGAAGCTAAGGAGGATCCTTCTAATGTCAGACCAGATGCCACTCAAGACTTTCTGGAGAGTGACTTTTACGAGAAGAGAGCAAACGGACTTCCTGGTAAACTCCAAGCTCTTGATAGGCCTCATGTGTTCGTGAGACTGACTCCCTCGGTGTTCAGTCGTCTTGATGTTCCTCCCGGTTTTGAGATACCTTGGTTCAAGAGGAAGAGGGATGAAAAGGCGGTTCGTGGTCAAGCCCCTACTAAGTAAGGAAGAAATAGATCCTTAGGAGTATCGAGAGATTGCCAATAGATAGACCAATGTTTAGACTTTTAGTATTTTATTTATTTTCTTTTGCAAGTTGGTATTCATGTTAGAAATTTTCTTATTGTTTTCTTGAAATACATTCTATCAATAAGAAGACAAGACTTTGATTTTATTTATTAAATAGACCGGACCAAAAGGCTGCCTACGTTCTCCTTTTACATCAACTAAATAAAGAGCTCAGGTCATCGTAGTTCTTGTGTAAGAAAGAGAAAAATATGTTTACTGACTGATATGTCTCGCATGAGACATAGGTGTCTCGCACGAGACTGTCCCCTATTATTATATGTGTATATATATATATATATATATATATATATATATATATATATATATATATATTTTATTTTTTTTAATGCACACCCTGATTTTTGCCTAGACCGCCCTTTCAGGTTTTCAATCTAGCGGGCTTCTTTTCTAGTGCTTTCTGCTCTAATTTTTTCCTAGGCCGCCCTTGCGGGTTTTCAACCTAGCGAGCTAGATTCTTTGGAATAGGGGATGGACTTATGAGTAGTACTTCTTCAGCTTGTCCATGTTGACGGGCTTCGGCAGTTGATCTCCATCTAGGTCTGCGAGTTGTACTGCTCCTCCGGAGAATATCTTCTTGACTATGTAGGGGCCTATCCATCTTGGTCCCCATTTGCCCATAGGATTGAACAGTCCAGGATGATGTTCACGTAGGACAAGGTCCCCTTCTTTGATGTTTCTGGACTTAACTTTCTTATTGAATGCTCGGGCCATTCTCCGTTGATACGCTTGGATATGCTCGGCAGCTCGAAGTCGTCGTTCATCTAGTAATCAACGGCGACTAACAAGAATGAATGCCCATTATGACCTGTCAGCGAAACTTTACCAACGACATCTATTCCCCATATAGAAAATGGCCAAGGGGATGTCATGGGGTATAACACAGACGGTGGTGCGTGTTGTAAGTTGGCATGTATCTGGCACTTGTGGCATTTCTTAACCATGTTGGTGCAGTCCGCTTCCATTGTAGCCCAATTGTATCCTAGTCGGATGATTTTCTTTGCTAGCATATTGCCATTCATGTGGGCTCCACATACTCCTTGATGGACTTGGTCCATGATTTCTACGGCTTCGTGCTCATCGGCACAGAGTAGACATTGCTCGTGGTGCTTCTTATAGAGGTGATCACCTATGATAACAAATTGGGCGGCAAGCCGTTTGAGGGCTATCCTCGCTTTAGGTAACGCATCTGATGGGAATGTTCCATCTAGGAGGAAACGCCATACATCATAATACCAAGGTTTGTCGTCCAAGGTATTCACAGAGTTACACTCTTCTTTGCAGTCCATGATTGAGTAATAAGCAGGAGTCGTTCGCCTCGTGACTCTGAAGGTTTTAACCTCAGTCCATTTGGGAATTTCAACAAGCGATGCTAGCATGGCTAGCGAGTCTGCTAAGCGGTTCTTATCTCTAGGAAGATAGTAGAGAGTGACCTCTCTAAACTGTTTGACCAAGTCTTGGAGATGGTCTTTATATTTCTGGAGTGTAGGATCTTGTACCTTCCACTTCTTGAGTGAATGATAGATTATAAGTTGTGAATCTCCGTACACCTCTAGTTCGGTCACATTTCTTTCTAAGGCTGCTTCAAGCCCCACTATGCAAGCTTCGTACTCGGCAATATTGTTAGTGGCCTCAAAGTCAAGGCGGATTGCAAGTAGAGTGTAGAAATCTGAGGGATCTACTAGTAACATGCCAATACCATATCCCCATTTATTGGCATCGCCATCGAAAAATAATTTCCACTTATTTTCTGCTATTGACATGATGTCCTCATCAGGGAATCGCGGGTCTTCCCCCTTCGCTTCATCACATGGAAATTCGGCTAAGTGATCCACGAAGACTCTCCCTCTCATGGATTTCTGTGTGATGTAAGTGATATCGTACCCCGCGAGCATGAAGTACCATTTGGCTATCCTAGAGGAGACATGCGACTTCTCGAAGATATATTTCATTGGGTCCATTCTGGCGATTAGTTGTACAGGAAACGCCTCCATGTACGGCTTTAGTCTCTCAGCTACCCATACTAGTGCAGCAGACGACTTCTCTAATGCAGAGTAATTCAGTTCAGCCCCTTGGAAGCGATGGCTGACAAAGTACACGGCGTTCTCTTTCTTCGAATCGGGTCGCTCTTGTGCTAGCATAGCCCCTAATGCAGTGTCATTGACTGTGAGGTACAAGGTCAATGGTTTTTCCCTATGCGGTGGAACCAATACAGGCAGATTCACTAAGTAATCCTTGACCTTATCAAAAGCTTCTTGGCATTCTTCTGTCCACTCTAGGGATGCATTCTTCTTGAGGAGCTTAAAAATGGGCTCGCACATCATCATGAGTTGATTAACGAAATAACTAATGTACTGAAGGCGACCCATAAATCCCTTGACTTATTTTTGCGTCTTAGGTGGAGGCATGTCAATGATGGATTTGATCTTAGTGTGATATGCTTCTATACCACGCTCAGTGACCATGTACCCAAGGACCTTTCCTTTCACTACCCCAAATGTGCACTTGGCCGGATTAAGTCTCATCTTGTGGTGTCTCAACCTCTCAAAGAACTTTCTGAGGTCGAAAAAGTGTTGCCTATCAGAGCATTTGGAGTGTATGATCATATCGTCAACGTACACCTCCATTTCTTTATGTATCATGTCATGGAACAATGTAGTTACGGCTCTCTAATAAGTGGCTCCGGCATTCTTGAGTCCGAATGGCATGACCGTATAACAGAACGTCCCCCATGGTGTGGTAAACGCTGTTTTGTGTTGGTCCTCCTCGGTCATGAGGATCTGATTGTAACCGGCGAATCCGTCTACGAATGAACGAACTTCGTACTTCGAGGTATTATCGACGAGCATGTCTATGTTTGGAAGAGGAAAATCATCTTTCGGAGATGCTCTGTTGAGATCACGGAAATCAACACAGACTCGGACTTTTCCATTTTCTTTGGAAACTTGTACAGTATTAGCCAACCAGGTTGGATACTCTATTACTTTGATGAACCCAACACTCAGGAGTTTCTCTATCTCTTATTTGACTTGTACTGACCACTCTGGCTTAATTCTGCGGAGTTTCTGCTTGACTGGCCTCGAATCAGGAAGCAGTGGTATCTTGTTCTCAACGATCGAATTGGCTAGCCCCAGCATATCTTTGTAGGACCCAGCAAACACATCCACAAATTCTCGGAGAAGTGCTATGAGGGCTTGTCGGTCTTCCCCTTTGAAGAAACTGCCAATCTTGGTCTTTGTCGGATCATCGTCCGTCCCAAGATTAACTGTTTGCATTTCTTCGGCATCAATAGGACCATTTCCGCCACGAAAACCTACTTGCTTATTAATTTCTTTTAAGATTTTTTCATTTTCTTAATCTATCTCGTCATATGACTCATTATTATCTAATTCCTTAGAGTTATTAGTTAATTCATCATTTAGGACGCTAGCAATCCCAGGATACTCAGAAAGATTTATTTTTTCATTAAGAAAGTAAGGGAATACACGTTCCGCGATGGCATCCAAGTCCTCTTGGGTGAGCTCATCGGTAGCGGTATCTGACTCTAAGGTAAGAGTTACAAATTTTCTTGCCCTTTGGGGATGGGGAGTACATCCTAATTCCTTGGTCAGGAAGTCTTCACTTGCTATGGGTCCCCCAGTTGTGTACCAATTCTGAATAGGCTCGTCACTCTTCTCGATGAGCTTGGTGTAGTCTTGGTTCGGAGCGTCCCCCTTGTCTATTGCATTAATCTAAGTGTCCTCTATCTTGCAAAGGTTGAGAAATTGGTGCAGTAGGTCTTCTCCCAACACAAAGTCCCACTCACTGAATGCCTCAGCCTTGGTACCCCCTAATTCTCGAGGTAGCCATGAGAATTGCATCGGTTCTGTTTCGAGTGAGTACGGATCACAGTCACTGAATATTTTAAAGCCCGGTTGGTGCTTCCCCCTATGGTCAATCCATGGTTCAGGGAACATGAAGTATGGCAAGTTTTCCCCCTCGCGTACAAAGTACCCGTTTAGAGTCTTTCGATAGGGCGGTGCTAGTGGTACAATGTACGAAGTCCAATCCTTTCTTCTTTGGGGATGCCTTTGAGTGGTGATACATACCCTAGACCATATTATGGGGGGTATAGAACGATAGGTGGTGGTTCATTTATCCCTTGTAAATGCTTGCCAAGTCCAAGACCGGGGAAGTATCCCTCTTTTAGCATCATGTTAAGTACTGGACGCGTTCTGGAGAATGGAATCACCTTGGAATAGTCATTTTCATTGCGCACCTCTACCATCTCTACACTACTTTGCTTTCGGAAAAGGTGAGAAATTTAAAAGAAGCTATCTATTACAAAAAATTGAAATTGATAGGAGGGCATGATCTCACCCACAATGATTCTTAGGTGAGTAGGATCCTTTAAGGAATAGAAAAAGAAACAACTAGTTTAAAAGGAAGAAACGTCTAAGCTATGAAAATGAGGTAAAAACTAGTCTACTAAACTACTAACTAATGTAGTGGAAGAGGAGCTTGAGGTTTGGACCCCTCATTCTTGATCACGAGGCCGATCCCATCGCCTACAATATGTAGAGTGTCTTGGTCGATAAGATCTTGGATCTTATCTCTTAAGTTATTGCATTTGTCGGTGTGGTGACCGCGGCACTGATGGTAGTAGCAATACAGGTGCAAGGCCCTTCCGGCTCCCTCATATTTGGGTTTGTACCCCCTCATAGGTGCTAACTTTCCTTCCCTCTCAAGCTCTTGGAACACCCTACCAAGTCGGATTTGGCTCAAATCGGTGTAGACCCTTGGTGGCTTGGGTTGGAGGCTTTGCATGATGCTCTCATAGTGGTCCCTCATGACATTGAGGTGATGATTATGTTCCTCTTCCATTTGGTTCTTTAGGTCTTTATAAAGCAGGCTGATGCAGTTACCTACCTCATCGTTGATGACCTTCTCTTGGTTATCCTCTAAATCTTGGGCTCTCTGGACAGCGGCATTGTACCACTTACTCATTTCATTGTATTCAATTTGCAACATTTTGAGCTTACTGCCGTCGATCATTCTCTCGATTTTGGCCCAATCCTTTTCGCTTTTTTCATTACGCTCTTTGACTTGGTCATGAGCATGATAAGAGGTATAGTCGATCCCTCTGAAGCGAAATTCTTGCATGATGTTGGTCTCCGGGGCCTCTCCGTTGGGTAGGCCTTCCTTCCAACCTCCGGTGGCTTCCATCTTGAAGCGCAGACTTTGTGAGATTTCTCTGAGGGACATTTCTTTGCGGGCGGACATTGTGTTAGGATCGTGGAGCTACTTTACTGATCGGATGGACCTAGAGTGCAGAAACTGTGTCAAATCCAGGTTGAGGTCCCAACAAGTCGGATTTTATGAAATAGGGGTTGACCAACACGGTAGATTCACAGTAAAGGGAGGATGTCTCGTACGAGACAATGGATGTCTCATACGAGGCATCCAGCCTAACAGTCAGATTGCAGATTTTAATCCTATTGGTCAGATGGAATTCAATCCATTTTAAGAGGTTACTACTCTAGTTCATCCTGGAACAGTGGATTCTGTCACCCTAGAATATGAGCCCCTTGTTTTTCACCTGTATTGCACTCTCCCAAACGGACCATTTGGGCAAAGGTCCCATATTCTCATCGGAATCCACCATTCAATTAACACAACCTAAGTGACCCATAGTTGTTTTGTACTTTGTTAAACAACGCATTAATGCAATCAAACCTTGTGAATCTTAAGGGACAACCGAAAGGGACATGTTGAACGGTGCGGTCGAAACTAAGCCAAAATGGCATCCACAATCCCGCACAGAATAGTGAAAGTAGGAAAACACAAACTCAGATTTCCGTAGAGAGGCTCTCCATTCTTTCAAAATCCTTTGTTCAACATTTTACCGAAGGGACATTTGTCATATTCACAAAGGAGGATTATAGATTGTAAAGATGCGTTATCTTGGGCAAAGATTAAAACAGCCCTAAGAATCAAACCGACCGGTCTCGAGGAGTGACTTATTAACTAGTATGTATGAATAAGGTTGATGCAAGGCTTACGTCTAAGGCTCCCCATGAACACAGTCTAGGAGCGTGTCACAGAGTGGGTACACCATCTTTGGAGAGACCCGCGAGGGCCATTCGTTTGAATGGGGGTACTGACCGACATCCGTCCTCCGATTGGGACCCGGGTTTATAGGGTATGTAGTGCAATTAATCTACATGTGTGCACGTGTGTGAGAGTCAAGATCTAGGTGTCAAGGTTAAAATAGAAAGTTTTTTTTTGAAATTAAAAAACAAAAACATGCAATGGCCGGGCCAAGTGGCTGCCTATGTTTCCTTCTTGTGGAGGAACTCAGGCCGTCGTAGTTCACACATAAGGCAAACGCATGTAAAACAGGGGATAAACATTTATCAAGTACTCTTGCAAAACAAAGGTTAGCCCTATAATATATGGGGAGTTTCTTCGTCGTTAGAAGGTCCCAAGACTCAGAAACAGGGGGGAGGGCAGATCTGGAAATCTGTGTGCATGTTTGAACCGAATAAAATTCCCTTTTCAAACCAGAGAGTCAGATCCGCCAGGCAGAACTGAGATGTCTCGTACGAGACAAGTGATACCTCGTACGAGACATCCCAGTCTGGGAACAGACTAACGTACAAAATGCAGAATTTTGAAACAATGATGATTTCATTCGATGCAAGTCTAACCCACTTACTGTGATTCATCCCCAACGGAGTTGCCACTGTTTACGCGCGAGGTTTTTGCTTCGATGGCACGCTTTCGACCTTCGATTCACCTTCTTGTTGATTTCAGAGTCGCCACCATGTTATTGTCAGAACACGCACCGAGATGTCTGGATTCGGGGGTTAAGTTATGAATTGGGAAGGTCAAGGAGCACCCAATTCACCCAATCTAGGATTGGTCTTGCTAAGAAATCATCATCATCATTTCAAAATCATGCATTCGTGTACCAAAAGATAAAAACAAACAAATAAATAATGACTTATTTATTTAGGATGTCGGATCATGTGCTTCGAGACCATCTCTATGGGTTGGAGAGGCTCTAGGCTGATCCTTTAATGGAATCACACTACTTCAAACACAAAGAAGGAGATGAGAAGATAGAAAAGCAAAGATTTACCTAAGCATTTTCTTCAAGAATCCTATGGATGGCCTTGACTAAAGGCCTTGATCCTCCAAATTTCGTGGGTATCAGAGAGGGGCTGATTAGAAGAACTTCTTTGGTCAGATTTTGAGTGGTTGTTTGGTGAATATAGAGTCTACCCTTTTTCTGGTTCAAGAACCTTATATTTATAGGAGATTTTGACCTAGGGTTTTGGCCAAGAAGGTAAGTTGAGGTGGGAATCAATGAGTTGATCTCCACAAAGGTATTTTTGGACTCTAGGATCGGCCAATAGGTTTTCCTGGATTGCATGAGTGTTTGCCAAGAAAAGGGGTTAAGATCAACAAGGAAACTGACCAAAAAACTGTCTGTCGAGGGGGATACCTCGTACGAGACATCAATGTCTCGTACGAGGCATCTAAATGCTGGAATCACTTATTTACCCTCTGCGATAGTTTTAATGTTCAGTTTGGCCCCTAACTAACGGAGTCAGTCAGAAACTTAATGAAACATGTCCAACTTAACGATTTTTGACCCAAATCAAAGGCGACACACAGAAGTAGTGTGATTATAAATGAATGTCCAAAATGGGGTGTCTACAGAGGGGTAAGTGACAGGCACCTCTGCATCCTCGACGAAAACCACTTCTTCATTATGGAAGCTAGTTCCCACTCCTTTCTTCTTCATTTCAGTCTGAAGATGATATTTGAGCTCTTGGTTATGTTTCTCCAGGGCGTGACTTCTATCCTCGAGCTTGGAGATTTTCAGCATGAGATTAGCAAAGAAGGGGTGGAGATGTTGCAGGACATTGGAGAGCTTAATGCCGACGGCGACCTCAGGATCAGTAAGAGGAGCGGAGACTTGCGGAGCAGAAGTGTTGGCAGTGTAGGCTCAGATGATGGAGACATCGTTGGAGTAGAGTCTAAAGACTGAGGTTGCAGAAGGCTCGAACGTTGCAGTCGACCACCGGAACGGACCCAAGCTTGCTTCTCTGTAGAGGTAGGGTCAGTGAAGTTTAGGACGGGCAAGGCTTATGCAATGTATTTTGTTATTTACAAAACTGTACATTACTTACATCCTAATTGGTTGGAAGGGGTACCCCTTTTTGGGTTACTATCTACAAAACCTAGATCAGTAGAGGTTAACACTACGTCGATAGACCCCTCGTTTTTCACCTGCATTGCACACCCCTAAACAGAAAATTTGGGTGAGGGTCCTATAGGGCAAGCGACTTCCACCGACCTAACAGATCCTAGCGACTAACCCTTGTTTAAAGGCATTTAACGTAACGTTGATGTTACTTCCGTTATGTTTTCAAAGAGTTGATATCCTTATACAAAGTATCACTCAACTTTCCATATGCACACCCTTGTAGGGATTTGTTTTTTGTGCTTTTTTTTTCTCGAAAGATCTCGACGCATTAATGACTTAACGGATGACGGAATGAATGACACATTATTCATCTATTAAGAAAAGCTATTCAAACCAACCGGTCGACTCGGAGTGTCCTAGACTCTATGAGAGTTCATGGTTTGAGACACGGACAAGGCTAAACCTCAACCGCTCACAAGCGTACACGGTGAGTTAGATAAACCGGGTGCCACAAAGATAGAGGCGACAGGATCGCCTAAATCTGTGCACTCGGAGGATTATTCGAAGTAGGGTGTGCAATGTGACACGGACTAGTAGTAGTGTGTGGACAACAACTAGTTATTTTAGAGAGAAAACAGAGAGTTTTTTGTATTTACATGTATGCAATGCAAGAGAGTTAAGATAGTATAAGGGGAAACAAATATACAGGAGATATAAAGTACAAGAGAGGAGAGAGAAAGCAAATACAATCATGATAGTGATGAAAGTTTGACCCTCTATGTTTGAAAAGTTCAAAGCTAGTCCCCAGCAGAGTCGCCACTGTGAATACCCCTTTCCGAATGCAACAACACATGGGAAGTTTCTTATTACTATCTTACTTTATCTTTTCTATGGGACAGGATATTCAAGTTGGCATTTAACTTATTACAAGTCACCACGCCGTTTTATTGAGCTAAAACATTGAGAAAAGCTAACAGAGAGGGTTCGGGGTACGATAAGAGAAGAATATTATATTGATCACTCCTATCGCATGATAGATCGGACTTTCTATCATGATAAAGATGTGTTAGTAGTGTGTTAGTGATTTAGACCGGATCCAAAGATTGCCTACGTTCCTCTCATATGAGAAGCTCAGGTCGACGTAGTTTGCACATAATCGGAATATAGTGATGAAGCGGGATCATGCATATAGAGGGGGGAGGATAAAGATGTTGGGTTTTGATGCATCATGCGCAGCGAAATAAATAGATAAAATCAAACACCCAAGAGCCCGAATCCGTGCATGTTGATTAAATTAAATACAAGATGAAAGAAACATACCCTTGAAGATCGAATCCATGAACACGGACTTTAAGGGCAAAGACCCTCTATCGGTATCCACACGTCAAACGGATATCAAGAACACCTTCTTGATCTGGATTGCTAGACCCAAGGCTTGATGAAGAAACGATTTCTTCATAGGAATTATTTTGCTCCATTGATTATTGAGTTTTGATGATTCTAAATCTCAAAACTAATAATCCCTCTATATGTGTGTAATTGTTTCTCAAACAATATGTTATGATTTCTAAAATCAACCATTAGCTTTCTCAAACCCGACTGCACACATATATAATAGGGTATTAACCTAATTCCTTTTGGGACTCAGGATTCCTTGTCAAACAACAAGTCTTGAACAAACTGTTTTCGGCCGGAAAAACCATCCGTACGGATTGGTTGGGTGGCTCCCAAACCATCCGTACGGATCCTTCCACCAGGATCCAGTTTTTCCCATTTTCTATGCCTTATTCAATCCGTTCTATTGTGTGTGACCCAATAGGATTATACTAAGTTGGCAACGAGTCAGAACCCGTAAGTCATAAGCGGACTCTAGCAAGCCATTATGACTACCCAATTAGTATAACTTTGAAAGCCCAAAGTAACCTTATAGAACATATCACAATCCCTTTGTCACACGATATCATATTGGACATAAGTCATGGTCCACGTCAACTTATGTTGTCCAATGCTTTCTCGATCTCGAGTAGATTGATATGAGCAAATAACATTAAACGCTTTAATTCATTTGGGTACGGCCATACACTATTATCAATCTCACTTATCGAGTGGCCAAGCAGATATCTCTCTTGAGAGAGGGACAAATTCCATCTTGACTTATCATTCTTCCCTACAAGAATCTGATTATGCCAATCGTAGCCTTTATAACTTCCCGGTTAGGGGTAGCGTTTGAGTACGTCAAACATAATTCTCATCATGTGGAAGACTATGATAATATCAGGTCTACGGATGAATGATATAACTATTATGAGATTTAATTATGACATTTGACCATGACATAAATCTCATAACGGGTCTATCCAGTACTTGTTCTCCAACATGTACCCACAAGTTTAATCCGCATCCTATGCACTATAATCATCATATGATTATTCATTAAACTCATGCTAACCCTTCATAAGTGCTAGGGACAATGATTATTATAATAAACATGCAAAAGATATAATAATCGGGTTTGTTATCTCTATAACAATGAAGCTATGATATAACGCATAGGCCTTTCTCAAGGGCCTAGGGCATAATATCCAACAATCTCCCACTTGCACTAGGCCCAATCAACGCGTATCCAATACCCATTGAGCTTAGTTATGATCTCCATCATAATTGCAAACGAGCTTATGTAGGATAATTATCCTTGTTATTATCATGAGGTATTTTGCATATTTTGACATCTCCCATCTTTGACGATTTCTCGAGTAAGATAGAAATGTCTGAGTATTTGTCTAGATAAGATATTTGTCCCTTGACTTGTGTAATAACGATTATTGACACAATGAAGGTACATTAAATTAGTGACACTAGAAACGATTTCTAGTTTACTAATTAGAATCTTAATCTTAACATTTTTCTAGTTGCATCTCATGCCACTAGATACTCAACCTTTTGTAGAATAGTAATGGTCCATTTAGAACTCTTCTAACACCATTATTAGACGTAAACATGTATTTATACTGCAATATTTATCTCTGTTGGTTTGTAAGAATGCATCTATGTAACTATTACAAGATCATCTTTCATTCCATCAAAGATCAAGAACGCATCCTTTAGTTCTTCTAAAGTACTTAAGGATGTTTCTTAACTAGTGACTTTCACTAGGATCCGATTGGTATTATCTCATCATACTCCAAGTATATGAGACATCCGGTCTTAGTATATTAACATGGCTTACATGATAGATCCAATTGCTGAAGCATATGGAATCCTAATCATATACTCTTTGCTCATCAGTCTTCTAGTAAGACTAAATCTTGCAAAGATTAATGCCATTAGACTGTTGCAAGTGACCTCTCCAAGAGTCTTGCATAGTGAACCTTTCACTATATTGTCAATATTAGTACTTTGACTTTAACCAATCAACATTTTAGATTTATCTCCATAAATCAGTCCAAGGATGTAGGCGGCTTCATCTAAGTCTTTCATTTAGAAACTCTTTCAAAATGATTTATATATCAACCATATATATATTAGACTAGGAATAATATTACGCTCCAACTAAATTTATTGTAATCACAAGTCTCATCTTTGATGAATTCAAACTCTTTGAATACTTCATCAAAATGAAGTTTCACTCCAAGTAGTTTGCTTCAATCCATCTCATGGATTTCTGCAACTTGCATATTTTATTAGAATTTTATATATCAAAACTTTTAGGTTGTATCAAACACATCCTAAAGTATATTCCTGTTAAGGAATGCTTAATAATATTAAGCATGACTACAGGTGATAAATTTCATCATAATCGACATTATGAATTAACTTTTCTCAATTGGTCTTGCTTAATCAATATACACTTATAGATTTTATGACTCCAAGTCATTGATCTAAATCCGGAGCGTACTTTGTATCTTGATAGGTAATAGGTCAATCATTCGCAATGATATCTTTCCTATTACTTTTTATTACGAGAAATCAATATTTCTTGTTATAGATAGTATCCTATCAGTTATGCAAATTTCTTGTGTATACTTGAACGAATTTTCACAACTCCTTGTGAATATTTGTTCAACTTCCATCTTAGGTTCCATGTCATTTTTTGGGTCTCGAACTCTTTGAGATACATTTTACTCCCACTAGTTCTTTAGAGATAAACGATTTATCTAGAAAGTGCTATTTAGAGTGACAAATGATTTGTACTCTAAAGGGTGTAAAATTAATATCATTAAGCTATCCCATAAAATACATTTATTAGATTTAGGTTTGATTTTGTCCAAGACAAAACTTTTCTCAAAAGTATCATATCACAAATCTTTATGAAAGACAAACCAAGTTTTCTTTCATTCCATATCTTATATGGTATAACGAACCTCCTTAGACGAATCTCAATTTAGTGTAATCGCAGCTGTTTCCAGCACATAATCCAGAAGGATAAATAAATATCAGTTTGACTTATTATGAGACGAAAAACTGTGTTTTACAGACAATCTGTAAACTTCTGGAACATCATCCGTACGGCTGCTGTTTCCAGATTTTGTTTTTCTTAAATTGCAGACTTTCTGCAGAATTTTCATCGAGTCCAAGGCTCAAATATTTATTACTTTGATCTAATCAGAGTACATCAATACTTTTGCCATGAGGTGTTGAAATCATATGAATTTAAAAGTCCATCCCATGGAATTTTAGATATGTGTTTCTTATCATTTGATATAGACATTAATACTTTTTAAGAATGTAACGATTACATCCTTATATTCAGATTTCCATTATTTACGTTATGCTCATTATTTTGTTCTTCCAAGATAAGGATATTAAGTCCCATTATATGATTAGCAATACAATAAGGCAAATCATATTTAATGGAACACTTTCTTATTCGAAATAAAAAATATCCATAATCTTCTAGTGAAGAAACCAAAATAATATTTCTACTTAAAATAAGAACATAGCACCATTTGTTCAAAATAAATATGAACTTATTAGGTAAAAACACTTCGCAAGTTTTTATGATTAATGTTGCAACCATTGCATCATTATTGCCACATGGGTTAATCTTTACCCTTACAAGTAGAAATTTTGACATAAATACTTGAAGTGGTAGTCCAACTACCCTTCCTTTTGATCTTTTAATTCAAATTGTAATTTCACCAACGGTCAATCCTATTGCCAAGGTACAAATTACATTCTTTGGATTTTAGGTTTTGCCACAAATATTTCCTTTTAGGCTTGACAACTTTTGTCTTGCCTTTATCTTAAATCCTTGTCCTTATTAACCTTTAGAGTTTGAGAATGTTTCCATTTGATATTAAGACATAGCATTTTAAACATCAAATGTCGCTTATGAATTGATATCAAATCCGTTTGTTAGTTCCAAACTAACATGATAACCAAGCCAACTAAGATAATTAATATGTTTCTCTATGTTCAAAACATGAGAACTTATTAACATACATTTCATTCATCACATGAATGTTAGGCTCTAATCAATCTCAAACTTTATTTGCCTCTCTTGCTTGTAGGAACGTTTCCTATGAGATTGCTTATCGCATAAGCATTCATACGTTTTAGATACTTCTAAAGTTCCAAACACATGATGGCAAGTCTTAGGACGATTGACATCTATAGAATCATCCACATGTTTCTAATCAATGTCTTTGTCTACCCTAAGGCATTAGGTTTCTTAGGAATATGATTTATTAAGAATTCATAACTTCCGATCTTGATTTAGAACAATTCTTAAGCTCATGACTAGGTCATGGAAGTTAATCTTATTCTTCTTAAAGTGGGGTCAATCGCAGTAATTATACATGATTATAGTTTAAGACATTCTACGAAATATGCAAATAAATATACACATATATTTCATACCATTATAATTTAGAGACATTTAATGTATTTCATAAATACTCCCACTAAATTATACACCTTCAAATACAACAATTGTATAATATAATTTATGTGTGCTAAGATCCATATTTCACCTAACTTTGAGTCGGCTAGGGCACAACTGCTCAAAATAGGATATTTAGGTAGATAACTCCTTATCAATTACATCATATGTGACTCTTAGATACTTTATGAGATTGTTAGACATCTTATGTCAAACATGTTTTAATCTCATCTGTGCCTTAGGCCCAAAACTGTTTTGATAGCCCAATTAAGTCAAACCATTTTAAACGTATTGGAAACTCTGATTCACTCATCTTGCTCATAGATGAATAGAATTAATGCGCCTACGCTAGGGCGTAACCCACATAAAACTACCCATGTACTCACAAGTGTTTTAATCATGGATTGGCACTTGACTTAAGTTTTAAGAAGGTTTATTTGCTTAGAGATATGCATCATATATTTAATTATGTCAAACATAATATAATATAGTCTTTGCATAACGATGTTAACTAATCCAATTAATTAACAGAAGCAAAATCTTGTGATTTAATTATGAAGCAACATAATGGGGATGGAATCTAAATTATCTGTAAACAATTTACAGATTGGATATTTCATTCGCATTCCCAGAAACAAGGCGTAAGCCTGCCATTGGTCCATGCAATGAATTAATTCAAATATAGTTTCCTGCTCTGCAAACTATTTGCACTTTGTATAGGGATAAATTCTGAAACTTTGAGATTACACTAACCTTAAACTCCTTTAAGATTATGATCTCAGTAATTGTCTGGACTTATGAACTGAAATATGTTTCAGGAAACACGGTTTCCAAAACCTGCCGTCTGAAACTGATCAGAATTAGTAATGCCAATACCATCCGTACGGATGTTTCTGGAAGCATCCAGATTTATCCGTACAACTCTTTCATACAGGTCACATAAACTCTGAACTCTTTAGAATTCTAAAATTGTATCCGCAGAGCATCTTGAAATTGAAAGCACAAACCGCACGGCCGAAACTAAGCCAAAAGGCATCCACATTTCCGTGCTAAGATCAAGAAACCAATCAACTTCTCTATACGGTCGAAACTAAGTCAAAAGGTATCCACATTCCCGTATAGATTGGATACTTGTTTCAAGATCTTTCATTGTCTTTTAATCTCACAGATTACAGCAGTTCTAAACTCTTTAGAACTCCGATTTTTGCAATTCCTTTTGAATTCTTCAGCTGAAAACTGTTTCAGGAAACACGGTTTCGAAAACCAGCCGTCTGAAAGCAGTTTCCAGATTCGAATTCTGTAAACAATTTACAGAATAATCTGAACACCAGAAAACAAAACCAAATCTGAGAATTTCCAAACTATCCGTACGGATCAGTTTGGCATCATCCAAACCATCCGTACGGATCCATTGGTAGGATCCCAGATTTCCAGTTTTTTTCAGAATTACCAAATCCAATATCATGTTTATACATAATCAGATTACAGAAATATGAATTTACAGATTATGAATTTAATTAGATCTAATCAATACCATGAATAAACAATTTATTACATACACAAATTAGATCCAAATTATCAATACACATAATCCAATTATTTATTGATATCCCAAACATGCAATTATTCATATGGATCAAATCAATACAATAATTACATAATCCCCATATTCATGCTCATAAATTTTATATCTCATATATAAAACTCAAATCACACATTCATCTTATTATCATGTAGATATTATATAATCGAATTAAACAATTTTAACATGATATACTAAAATAATCAACAATGAACGGGGCTCTGATACCACTGTTGGGTTTTGATGCATCATGCGCAGCGGAATAAACAGATAAAATCAAACACCCAAGAGCTCGTATCCGTGCATGTTGATTAAATTAAATACAAGATGAAAGAAACATACCCTTGAAGATCGAATCCATGAACACGGACTTTAAGGTGTTAAAGTAAACACCCTCTATCGGTATCCACACGTCGAACGGATATCAAGAACACCTTCTTGATCTGGATTGCTAGACCCAAGGCTTGATGAAGAAACGATTTCTTCATAGGAATTATTTTGCTCCATTGATTATTGAGTTTTGATGATTCTAAATCTCAAAACTAATAATCCCTCTATATGTGTGTAATTGTTTCTCAAACAATATGTTATGATTTCTAAAATCAACCATTAGCTTTCTCAAACCCGACTACACACATATATAATAGGGTATTAACCTAATTCCTTTTGGGACTCAGGATTCCTTGTCAAACAAGAAGTCTTGAACAAACTGTTTTCGGCCGGAAAAACCATCCGTACGGATTGGTTGGGTGGCTCCCAAACCATCCGTACGGATCCTTCCACCAGGATCCAGTTTTTCCCGTTTTCTGTGCCTTATTCAATCTGTTCTATTGTGTGTGACCCAATAGGATTATACTAAGTTGGCAACGAGTCAGAACCCGTAAGTCATAAGCGGACTCTAGCAAGCCATTATGACTCAATTAGTATAACTTTGAAAGCCCAAAGTAACCTTATAGAACATATCACAATCCCTTTGTCACACGATATCATATTGGACATAAGTCATGGTCCACGTCAACTTATGTTATCCAATGCTTTCTCGATCTCGAGTAGATTGATATGAGCAAATAACATTGAACGCTTCAATTCATTTGGGTACGACCGTACACTATTATCAATCTCACTCATCGAGTGGCCAAGCAGATATCTCTCTTGAGAGAGGGACAAATTCCATCTTGACTTATCATTCTTCCCTACAAGAATCCGATTATGCCAATCATAGCCTTTATAACTTCCCAGTTAGGGGTAGCGTTTGAGTACGTCAAACATAATGTTCATCATGTGGAAGACTATGATAATCTCAGGTCTAAGGATGAATGATATAACTATTATGAGATTTAATTATGACATTTGACCATGACATAAATCTCATAACGGGTCTATCCAGTACTTGTTCTCCAACATGTACCCACAAGTTTAATCTCCATCCTATGCGCTATAATCATCATATGATTATCCATTAAACTCATGCTAGCCCTTCATAAGTGCTAGGGACAATGATTATTATAATAAACATGCAAAAGATATAATAATCGGGTTTGTTATCTCTATAATATCTAACAAAAGAATCATACAAATGATCACATCCTAGAATAATGATTATACCATCGATTAGATCAATGTGTAGTCATCACACTCATCATAGGAGAGTTAATGATCATGGGAGAAATAGTTCCTAGATCTTGTCGATCATCATCGGCCATGGTATATATGCATAATTAGGGATTAAAACCCTAGATCTAGTATGTTATGTAGAATAAGTCTTAGATCTAGCATAATAATAAGAACGTCATGAAATATATGAATGAACACATCAACATGAAGATCGCTGCCCTAAACATAAAAGATATTATGAATTCTAGATAGGAACATGAAGAACACAATATGAATCATATGAATATGCAATCTTGACAAGAACGAAGCCGAATCTTGGACGTGGATTCACCGGACCATCGGGATTGCTAGAAAGGCTTGGAGAGAGTTCTGTCATCAGTTTTGACTCTGGAACTCAGAGGAGAGAACTGTGTAACAATTATGAACTGAGGTTACCTATTTATAGGGATTCGGGCCAGAAATAGTGGCCGCACGACCGAGAAAAGAGTGGCCGCCCAGCCAACCATTGAGGTTGACGTGGTTCCCAAGGTTCTGATCAGATTTGGACTCTGGAGAAACCCTAGATTGTGCATATGTTTGAGAATAATCCGATCAGTCCTGAATATCTTCTTTTTTAGGCTTTTGGGAAATTTTGGATAAATCCTGCGCAGCTTGTAAATACCTGTGAGGTCCCTATGAGTTCTGGAATGTCTAGCAACTCATTTTTCAGACCGGGTACTAAAAAAAGGTTACTCGGCCGTGACTTGAGGTGGTCGCGAGGTAAGGTTCAGGTACCTTACTAGAGTTTGCCTCTGAGGTTGGATCATCCATGGCAATTCCTTTCATCTTCAAAGACTTGCCAATTTGTTTCTTAGGGTAGACATAATGGAACTCTAGTTTCTTCTTTGGTTCTTGTCCTTCACCCTTAGATACATGATGTTTAGCCTTCGACCCTTCCAAAGTTTGCTGGGTAAATTTCTTATCTCTTTCACAACAAGATGCACATTTAAAGTTGTCACTAGTTTGAAATCCCAAGCCTTCCTTATCACCACTAGACTTTTGGGATTCTTAGATTTTATCCATAGTGACACGAGAATTGGTCCACTCATTAGTAGAGATTTCTCCGTCTTAAGCTGGGATATTTCTTCAGTTGAAAGTGCTAAAGCTTCCTTCATGCCAGTAAACTTACTAATTACTTGTTCAGCTTTCATAAATATCTTTTGTTGTTCATCCGGGGAAATATCAAACTTGACCTGAGGAGTGGTAGATTGAGCTTCCTTCACTTTGGGATTTTGTAAAGCCTTCTTTGCTGCACTCACATCACACCTTAAGAATAGAAGATAGCCATTCTTTTGAACTGGTGTTAGGAATCCTTTATCCGCAAGTTCATCAGCCGTATAGATCTTCTGTTTAGGTTTTGAATTTTTCATGATCACTCTCATCATCGGAATGAACAACTAAACAAATGTGATCTTCTTCAGAATCCTCATCGCTTTCATCAGAATCTGACTCTATCCAAGTAGCTAATTCTTTTGTGGTAGAGTCTTCTTCAGCCACCATTCCCTTTTACTTTGAATACCTTGGAGTAAAGTCGCTTTTCTTCTTCATATACTCATACTTGGGAATTGGGCATTCTGATGCGAAATGACCTGGTTTCCTGCAATTAAAACAAACAAGATCTTCTTTCTTCTTAGAGAAGTTGAAGTTCTATTTCTTCTTTGTAGAGTTTCTCCTTGAAAACCTTGTTGGAGCCTTGCTTGATGATCCAGGTCTTGCTGACTTTCTGAACATTTGAAATTTTTTCACGAACATATCAAAGTCGTCATCATCTATATCAAGCAAATATGATTTGGAGATTTTTGGATTTTCTTCCTCGATCATTTCTTCTTTTTGAGCGACCATCGACATGCCTTTTACTTTTCCTTCCATTTCTTCAATGTTGTAGAGCTTGATGTCAAAGACTTTGAGGTTGGCATAGAGGCTTCTGGGTGACATATCATTTAGAAGCTTGGTGTCTTCAAGAGTGTTTCCTTTGTGAAAATATAAAGATCCAAGGGCAGCTAGAAAATTCACATTGATCTCTTTCTTGGTAAGTTTCTTTCCAAGTGCGGTGTAAGTACTCACAATTTCAGAATAGCAGTCATAAGTTTCTCTTAGCAAAATTGTTGAATCTTCTTTGAATTGCAAATCTTTTGCTTTCTTTGCAAGCTTGATCTCCTTCGATGTAATCTTCAATTGCATCCCAAAAATCTTTAGCGGTCTCATATTCCATGATCTGTTGATGTTGAGATGTACTCAAGGTACTTAAGAGTATGCTTTTTGCTTTCACATCCATTCCAACTAATTTATTTTCTTCATCAATCCATTCAGCTCTAGGTTTCTTGATTGATGGTGTGGCACCATTGGTTTCAGGATCTAGATTAAATTTCATTAGAAAGTATGGTCCAACGGTAAGACAATCACCAAGTTGTTCGTCCGTAGAGTAGAAATGGGTTAGAATGTTTTGCTTCCAAATGTCAAAGTTGTATTCATCAAACATTGGAACATAAGTGCAATTAACCGTTGCCATATCTTTCGGACTTGCCATATTGAATCGGCACCCAAGCTATTAAGCTTGAAAAAGAAAAGTTTTATGAAAGTGTTTTCTCTGATACCACTTGTTGGTCCTAAAGACACAACAAGGGTACGAAAAGGAGCCTAGAGGGGGAGGGTGAATAGCCTACTAAAAAATTTAACCCTTTTTCAAAATTTAACCTTATGCTTACAACATGAATTTTGCGGTCAATGAAAACCACACGGTCAAGTGTAATATGCACAGCAGAAGTTTTTGATAGAAATGAGGTAGGGCTGGTTTTAGACAAAAACTAAGTGTTAAGAACTAGCACTCACGGTTGACCTATATGCGGTCAGGATGGTACGGTCAAGGTATGAGAATTTGAAAGTTGTTGTCTTGAGAGTTTGGCAAAATGATAAGTTACTCAGATTTATAACTTAGGCAATATGGAGAGCATATTAACACAATTCACAACAAGTTTGAAAATCAGGAAAGATCAAAACACAAAACGACAAACAAGATTAATATGAACAATGAAGAACAATATGAACAAAAGTTAAACTAAATTTGCAGAATGTAAAGTGCAGTATTTTGTTGGCATTGCTCCTAATCACTCTCGGGTTATTTTGCTGGTGCGTGAGCAGATTATGGGTATTCTAAAGGCTCAAGATCTTTCCTTTCCCTCCACTAATGCCGAAGTTCAGCACATCTTTGATGTGAGAGCTGCTCCTTTAAAAGCTCCCCCTTTAAATCTCGTTTTATGGAAATTTCCCACTCTTGGTTTGATAAAGCTTAATACAGACGGAGCTTCTAGGGGAAATCCAGGTTTGGCTGCAGGTGGTGGAATTTTTCGTGATCATAATGGCGAGTCCTCTTTGCTTTTGATAACTTCTATGGGCATGTCACGACCCGAAAACCCGTCTCTATTTTCTTAGTAGTAAATATTTATTTATTTATTTAATTGCTTATTTATTTATCTATTTAAATATTTATGTGTGCATATATATTTCATAATATTTTTATGCCTAGCATTTTAATTGATCATTTGTGCTAGCGTAGAGTTATTGGGTCTTAGTTGTTAGTGGGGAAAATTGGGTATATGTGTTAGTAGGGATAGAGGGGGCCTAGGTGTAACATTTTGAAAATAATTTTACTAACTCCCTCCCTCTCCCTCACCTTCTCCCTCACTCTCTAGCACACACACACACACACACACTTTTTCTCTCTCTCTCTCCATTGTTGGTTGAAAAGGTAAGAACACTCTCCTTCTTCCTTGATTTTAGTCATCTTCCTCTCATCTTTTCTTAGCGCTCATTTTATGAAATGTGTTTAGATCGTCGGTAGGATCGTGTAGAGCCAAAAATATTTGAATTCCGTCATCTTTGATAAATTCCAAGTAAGTTACTTTCCCCCATTTTTTTTATGCTAAAATGTTCTTCTTTAGTTTATGTAATGCCTTAGTTCTTATATATGTCATTTTGGTTGAGTTTGGAATTTATTTGTATTTTTGTTCATCTTTTGTGATTTTGAGAATGTTGGGATCAAATCTTGGTTTGGGTTATTAAATGATGCTATATGAGTTATTTTTTTGGCTTAGAAGTTATTTTGGCATTTGGGTAAACTAGTGGGAAGTGTTGGTGTTGATTTGGGTTCCAATGGTGAATTTTAGTGTTCATTCTCGGTTGAAGAACCCAGGAAGAATTCTGGCTTTTGCCGATTTCCTTTGGAGGCGCGCGACCCTTTGGTGCGAAGTGCGCGCACCCTCCTCTCCCCCATTCTGGTAATCCCAACTGATGGATGGAGGCGCACACACCCTTTCATAGGAGGCGCGCGCACCCTCTGTTCTCCATTTTGGCATAATCCAACCGATCTTTGGAGGCGCACGCACTCTTTTCTTGGAGGCGCGTGCACCCTCATATGTTTCAAAATCTCTACCATCTGATCAAAGGAGGCGCGCACACCCTTTTAAGGGAGGCGTGCGCACTCCCCCTGTCTCTGTTCCTCAAGTTGTCCATTTTACGCTTAATCTTCCGGAGGCCATAACTTCTTCTTCCGGACTCTGTTTTAATCGTGTAAACTATCGTTTTAAACTCTCCTTGAGTTCTTCGAGATGAGTGGGTGGTTTTAGTTGAGTACTTCGAGTTGAATTGGATCCTTTGTGATCGAATGTGTTACGGAAATTGAGTTATTATTGTTTGGAACTATTGGAACACTCTAATTGTGTGTTGTTGGTTCATTTCATCTTCTTGGTGATTACTTGGTATGGTTCCCTACTTTGGAATCATTAGTTGTTTATTTAAGCTAGTATTTATTACTTAGCATTTATTTGAAAGTCCAGCTGGTATTTGTGGTTGTGTCGGGCGATGGGGAATATTATGATGGCAACGAGCCGAGTCCATTATAGTGTTCTTCATTGTTTTGCCCTTGTTTTCCTCATCCAGATTGGCCTTGGTTGAGATGAGCTAGCTTCCTTCGAGAAGTAGTCTAGCTAACTTTTGGAGTATGACTTTGTGTCATGACTCCCGTCCTTTGTGACATGTCACTTGGTTATGGTTCCGGTACCAGGGTTTTCTCTTCAGCTTTTATGCTACTATGAAGATGTTGATTGGTTGATTGGTTGAAGCTGCGCAACGATCCATATTATGTTCTATCAGTGGGAAACCTTGGCTCAATATCCTTTGTTATTTGTTGATTTCCGCTGCTATCTGTTAACTGCTAATTGCTATATACTATATGTGATTTATTATTGCTTATTGCATCATAACATGTCATGTAGTTGCATTAGTAACTTATTGAGATTTATCTCACCCCCTTTCTTTTATCTTTGTTTTTCCTTAACCCCCCCCAGGAGGAAAGGATTAGTACTCGCTGATCACGAGAAGGACGTCGAGTGTGGAAGTAGCTTTTGGGAAGGTTGTTTCGGTTTGCGTTATTTAGATGTATAACCTTGGGATAGTTTCACAAAACATTGACGTCATTAAGAATTATGTATTTTGTATTTTGGGTATAAGCTTGTGGAGCTTATGCTAGTTGTATTTTGTTGTTGTCAAGCTTGAATTCTTAAAACTTGTACTATCATCTTTTGGTAAAATGGAATTTTTATCTTTAGTATTTTGGTAATTGTGTGTTAAGTCGACGTCCAGTTCGCGTGCTCTTGGCCCGCGGGGTCGGGGTCGCGACAGTTGGTATCAGAGCTATGATTTAGCTCTAAGTTTAAGTATAGGTGGACTAGTATGACCTAGGAGGGTAGTCATGTTCAGAGTGAGTAACGGTTGTTGTTTTATGCAGGCACTTATTCGAAATGGCTAGAAGAAGAAGTGGTGAAGGTAACGCCGGAACTTCAAATCAGAATGAAACAAGAGATGAAGCCCGTGCAATGTTTCAGGGTATGTTTGAGGCGGCCATGAAGGCTATTCATGACCAAGGACCGAGAGTAGAGCAAGCACCACCACCCCGATACGGTTTGGAGCAATTCTTGAAACTGAAACCGGCGGAGTATAACGGGGAACCCGATGTGAAGAAGGCCGAGCTATGGATAGAATCAATGGAGAAAATTTACGATGTCTTTGGTTGCACTGGTGAGGATAAGGTCCGATTTGCGGCCTATAAGCTTGTGGGTACCGCCGAACATTGGTGGAAAGGGATTAAAGCAAGTTGGGACGAGACTAATACACCGTATGCGTGGGAATTGTTTGTGCGGAAGTTCAAAGAGCATTTTATTCCGGTAGTTGATCAGAACCGGAAAGAGATCGAGCTTCTCAATTTGGATCAAGGCTTGTTGTCCGTGGCTCAGTACTTGGCTAAGTTCACAGAATTAGCCAGGTACTGTGACTATCTTGTGAGGACGGAGGCACAAAAAGCACTGAGGTTCATCCGAGGTTTGAAGACATCTATCCGGACTCAGCTTATAGCTCAGAGGATTCTGACATTCCAGGATGCCGTGGATCGTGCATACCTAATCGAGCAAGACATTGAGGAACATAAGAAGAAGACCGAGGTCGCGAACACGGGTAAGCAAGGAAGTCATACCAAATCATAACCACATCAGCGTTCAGATAACCGAGGTAATTCAGGAGGGCAGTCTCAGTTCAAGGGACAACCAGTACTAAGGAATCCGGGTACTACTCCGGGGAATTAAGGGAATCAGAACAAGAGGCTCTGTGCCTATTGTCAGAAGGAAGGTCACTCGGAGGATCGGTGTTGGAAGAAGCAAGGAAAATGTACCAATTGTGGTCAGTTAGGACACTTTGCTAGAGATTGCCCGAGAAACAGAGGTCAACCATCGGGGGTAGGAGCTGGTGCTCCACAGGGTCAGAAAAGAGATGCTGCGGGAAAGCCCAAGGTCCAAGGAAGGGTATTTGCCATGAATCAACAACAAGCTACCGATGATCCTTCCGTCATTGGAGGTATTGTTTCTGTGTCTAATGTGAGCGCTCGTGCGTTAGTAGATCCAGGATCATCGCATTCTTACATATCTGTGCAATTTGCTTCTTTGCTAAATGCTGCATTTGAGTCTTTACCTTATGTGCTAGAGGCGTCGACCCCTATAGGAGAATGTTTGGTGACTGATAGGGTATTTCGTGCTTGTGATGTGCTTATATATGGTCGTGTCTTGTGTGCGGACTTGGTAGTCCTTCCGATTCAAGACTTTGATGTTATTTTGGGTATGGATTGGTTGAGCAAGTTTCATGCTTCTATTGATTGTCGTAAGAAAGTTGTTACTTTTTCTATTCCCAATGTGCCTAAGTTTGTTTTTGAGGCTAGTCCTTTGAATAGAAAAATTTGTTTAATTTCTTATGTGAAAGCGAGAAAATTATTACATCGTGGTTGTGAGGGTTACTTGGCTAGTGTGCTTGATACCAAGAAAGAATCACCCGGTTTGGAAAGTGTTCGGGTAGTTAGAGAATTTCCTGATGTTTTCTCTTCTGAGTACAATATGCCCCCCGATCGAGAGATAGAGTTCTGTATAGATCTTCTACCAGGTACAGCTCCGTTCTCGAAAGTACCTTATAGAATGGCCCCGGCAGAGTTGAAAGAATTGAAGGTTCAGTTGCAAGAGTTGCTTGATAGAGGGTTTATTCGACCTAGTGTTTCCCCGTGGGGAGCACCGGTTTTGTTTGTGAGAAAGAAAGACGGTTCGTTGAGGTTGTGTATTGATTACCGAAAGTTGAATCAGGTAACGGTGAAGAACAAATATCCTCTACCGCATATTGATGATTTATTCGATCAACTTCAAGGGTCAGTGGTATTTTCTAAACTTGATTTGAGGAGTGGGTACCATCAACTGAAGATTCGATCGGATGATATTCCGAAGACTGCTTTTCGCACTCGTTATGGTCTTTATGAATTCTTGGTTATATCGTTTGGGTTGACTAATGCACCGGCTATGTTTATGGATTTGATGAACCGAATCTTCCATCCTTATCTTGACTCGTTTGTAGTGGTTTTCATCGATGATATTCTTGTCTATTCTAAATCTCGAGAGGAACACGAGCAACATCTGAGGATAGTTTTATCAGTTCTTGCAAAGGAGCAGTTGTTCGCGAAGTTTATTAAGTGTGAATTTTGGCTCGAGAAAGTTTCATTTCTAGGGCATGTTATTTCCAAAGATGGGATATTCGATGGCTCACCATAACCTGGATGCATCCCCGTGGGGAAGCTTTGCTAAGTAGGTATGTTTGGCGGACCTGTCTTACTCGCTGGCTTATTAAGCTAGGTACGATTAGCGGACATGTCTTGCTCGCTTGGTGATGGTTAAGCTAGGTACGATTAGCGGACCTATCTTGCTAGCTGGATTCTTGAGCTAGGTGCGATTAGCGGACCTGTCTTGCTCGCCTGCTGATGGTTGAGCTAGGTACGATTAGCGGACATGTCTTGCTCGCTGGCTTGTTGAGCTAGGTACGATTAGCGAACCTGTCTTGCTTGCCTGCTGATGATTGAGCTAGGTACGATTAGCAGACCTGTCTTGCTCGCTGGCTTATTGAGCTAGGTACGATTAGCAGACCTGTCTTTCTCGGCTGCTGATGATTGAGCTAGGTACGATTAGCGGACCTGTCTTACTCACTGGCTTGTTGATCTAGGTGCGATTAGAAGACCTATCTTGCTCGCCTGCTGATGATTGAGCTATGTACGATTAGCAGACCTATCTTACTCGCTTGCTGATGCTAACCTTGGGAATACCACTTAGGCTTCTGAATGATCGTTGCTGCTTCCCTGAGGACTCACGCGGCGCCTGTCTGTCGTGGAAGACTTGCACTGTGATATCTGTTGTAGCACAGATGACCAAAGTATACCGTTGGTTGTAGCTACTTAGGGATCCATGCTACATTTGTTGTTGCGGTATTGGATGCTGAGGGACAGATTCCTGTACCTATTATGTGTGTGCTTTACAGATATATGTGCTTGTGCGAGAGATGGAAATTGTGAGAGAAATTGTGCGTGTGGTGCGATGTGATCTGCACAAAGCTGAATGGATGATGTTCATACCTTCATTTACCATGGCCGCTTGATTCAGGATGTATATTTGATGTTGTGGCTTTGATGAAGGATATTTATGCTTTTGATGAAGACGAGTTGCTTTCACTTTTGATGGAGGCATGATCACTCTTGATGATCGGTTGGTTGTGCCAAAGGTGTCACGACCCGAAAACCCATCTCTATTTTCTAATAATAAATATTTAATTATTTATTTATTTCTTATTTAATTGTTTAAATTATTATTTAATTAATAATTATGTGTGCATTTTATGTTTCATAATAATTTATGCCTAGCATTTTATTTGGGCCATTTGTGCTAGTGTAGTATTATTTGGTCTTAGTTGTTAGTAGGAAGTATTAGAGTTAGTGTTGTTAGTGGGGAGGGGGTCTAAGTGTAAATTTTTGAATTAATCATCTCCCTACTCTTCCTTCTCCCTCACCTCTCCTCCTCACCCTACTCCATTCCCAGCAACTCCTTCTCTCTCTCTCCAAAAGGTAAAAATTTCTCTCTCCCTTCTCTCTTCATTTTCTTCCTCTTCCTCTTATCTTTTCTTAGTGCTCATTTTATGAAATGTGTTTAGATCGTCGATAGGATCTTAGGAAGCTAAAAATATTTGAATTCCGTCATCTTTGAGAAATCCGGGTAAGTTTACTTTCCCCCATTTTTATGCAAAAATGTTCATCAATGGTTGTGTGATGTTATTGTTACTATTTATTGCAATCTTGGATGAGTTTTGAATTTATTTCTATTTGTTTGATAATTTTGTGAGAAGTTGATTTTGGGTTAGACATCTTGGATTGGGTGGTGTAAATATTGTTAGATGAGTCTCTTTTCCACTTATAAGTGACTTTGGTTCGTTTGTATGCTTATTAGAAGTTGGGATTGAGTAGTGTTGGAAATGGTGAAGATTTGGGTTGAAAATGGAAGAAAACCAGAATTTTGGCCGGAATTTGCCCCTCCGGGCAAGGGGGTGCGCGCACCATTTCTCTGAGGGCGTGCTCACCCTTATGCCCCTTTGTAAACTAACCTTCTGATGATCGAGGGCGCGCGCACCATTTTCTGGCGGGGCGTGCGCTCCCTCTTTGTTTCAGCAATTCAAACCTTCTGATGCCTTAGGGCGTGCGCACCCTTTTTGTGTGAGTGCGCGCACCCTCCTCTGGACATTTTTGAAAGAACCTTCTGATCACCTAGGGCGCGCGTACCCTTTGTGCGCGGGCGTGCGCCCCCTCCGCTGTGCAAGCCCTGAGCTTCATCCTCTTGTACTTTTCGTAGACAATCTTCAATAGGTCATAACTTTTTCATCCGGACTCCGTTTTAATCGTGTAAGCTATCGTTTTAAAGCTCTCCTTGAGCTCTTCATGATGAGTGAGTAATTTTGGTTGAGTTATTGAATTAATTGGATCCTTTATGATCAAATGTGATATGGGAATTGTGTTATTATTGTTGAGATTATTGGAGCACTTTAATTGTGCGTTGTTGGTTCATTTCACTTTCTTGGTGACTTATTGGTATGGTTCCCTACTTTGGAATCCTTAGTTGTTTATCGTGCTAGTATTTTATTACTTAGCCTTTACTTGAAAGTCCAGCTGGTATTTGTGTGTGTTTCGGGCGATGCGAAACATTATGATGGCACAAGCCAAGTCCATTATGATGTTGACCATTGTTTTGCCCAATTATTACCCTCCTCCAGATTGGCCTTGGATGTGAGATGAGCTAGCTCCTTTTTGAGCATTCTAGCTGTTTGGTTCGGGTTATGACTTTGTGTCGTATTCCCTTGCCATTATTGGTTATTGGTTCCGGTACCGGGGGTTTTCTCTTCAAGCTTTCATGCTACTATGAAGATGTTGATTGTTGATTATTGAAGCTGCAAAGCGACCTTTATTTGGTTCTTTCAGTTGGGAAACCTTGGCTAATATCCTTTGTTAATTGTTTATTTCCGCTGCTATCTGTTAAATGGTAATTGCTATGTGCTATGTGAATTATTATTGTTTATGGCTTATTGCATCATAGCATGTCATGTAGTTGCATTAGTAACTTATTGAGATTTATCTCACCCCTTTGCTTTTGTCTTTTTTTTTCTTTAACCCCCCCCAGGTGGAAAGGATTAGACTCACTGATCACGAGACAGGACGTCGAGTGTGGATATAGCTTTTGGGGAAGGTTGTTATTTGGTTTGCATTATTTACATGTAAAACTTTGGGATAGTGTCACCAAACAATGACGTCGTTAAGAATTGTACATGTTATATTTTGGGGTATAAGCTTGTGGAGCTTAGGTTAGTGGTACTTTGTTATTATTAAACTGTGATTTACAAAACCTTGTATTATCTTTTGGTATGAAATGAAATTTTTATCTTCATTATTTTAGAGTTTATTGTTTAAGTCGACGTCCAGCTCGCGTACTCCGGGCCCGCGGGGTCGGGGTCGCGACAGTTGGTATCAGAGCTATGGTTTAGCTCTAAGTATAAGTCTAGGTGGACTAGTATGACCTAGGAGGGTAGTTGTGTTCGGAGTGAGTAACGGTTGATGTTTTATGCAGGTAATTGTTCTCAATGGCTAGAAGAAGAACGGGTGAAGGTTCTAGTGGGGCTCAGAATCAGAATGATCTTCGGGAAGAGAACCGTGCTATGTTCCAAGGCATGTTTGAGGCGGCCATGAAGGCAATTCATGACCAAGGGCCAAGAGAGGATCATGTGGCTCCTCCACGTTACGGGTTGGAGCAATTTCTGAAATTAAAACCAAGGGAGTTCGATGGTGAACCCGATGTGAAGAAGGCAGAACTATGGATTGAGTCTATGGAGAAAATTTATGATGTGTTTGGGTGCACGGACAAGGATAGGGTCCGGTTTGCAGCTTATAAATTGGTTGGGGCCGCCGAGCATTGGTGGAAAGGAGTTAAATCAAGTTGGGATGATACCCATACAGTGTATGCATGGGAATTGTTTGTGCGGAAGTTCAAAGAGCATTTCATTCCGGTAGTGGACCAGAACCGAAAGGAGATCGAGCTACTCAACTTGGAGCAAGGTTTGTTGTCTATAGCTCAATACTCGGCTAAGTTCATTGATTTAGCCCGGTATTGTGACTATCTCGTGAGGACTGAGGAACAGAAAGCGATGAGATTCATCCGGGGTTTGAAGACTTCCATCCGTACTCAGCTTATAGCCCAACGGATTCAAACTTATCAGGATGCGGTGGACCGAGCCTACTTGATCGAGCAAGATATAGGTGAGCACAAGAAGAAGGTCGAGGTGACTAATACTAGGAAGCAGGGAGGACAGAACAAGCCACAATCCCGTTCAGATAACCGAGGTAATTTTGGGGGACAATCTCAGTTCCGAGGGAAACCAATCCCAAGGAACCCGGGCACTATTGCCTGGAACCAAGGGAATCAAAATAGGAGACTTTGTTCCTATTGCCAAAAGGAAGGTCATTAAGAGGACCGGTGTTGGAAGAAACAGGGCAGGTGTATCAATTGTGGTCAAATGGGGCATTTCGCAAGGGCTTGTACTAGAGGCAAGGGTCAACCATCCGGGTTAGGAGCTGGGGCTCCACAGGGTCAGAAAAGGGATGCTACGGGAAAGGCCAAGGTCCAAGGAAAAGTGTTTACAATGAATCAGCATCAGGCGGATGATCCCTCAGTGATTGGAGGTAATGTTTCTATGTCTAATGTGAGCGCGCGTACGTTAGTAGATCCAGGATCATCTCATTCTTACATTTCTGTGCAATTTGCTTCTTTACTAAATGCTTCATCTGAGTCCTTGCCCTATGTGTTAGAGGTGTCAACTCCTATGGGAGAGTGTTTGGTGACTGATAGAGTCTTTCGTGCTTGTGATGTTCTTATCTGTGGTCATGTCTTATGTGCAGACTTGGTAGTCCTTCCTATTCAAGACTTTGATGTTATTTTGGGTATGGATTAGTTGAGCAAGTTTCATGCTTCTGTTGACTGTCGTAGAAAGGTCGTTAATTTTTCCATCCCTGATGTGCCTAAGTTTACTTTTGAGGCTATGCCTTTGGGCAGGAATATTCGTATTATTTCTTATGTGAAAGCTAGGAGATTATTGCACCGTGGTTGTGAGGGGTACTTGGCTAGTGTGCTTGATACTAGGAAAGAATCCCCTAGTTTGGAGAGTGTTCGGGTAGTTAGGGAATTTCCTGATGTTTTCTCTTCTGAATATGATATGCCTCCCGATCGTGAGATAGAATTTTGTATAGATCTTTCGCCGGGTACAGCTCCGATTTCAAAGGCACCATATAGATTGGCTCCCGCAGAGTTGAAGGAACTAAAGGTTCAATTGCAAGAGTTCCTTGATCGAGGGTTTATCCGCCCTAGTGTTTCCCCGTGGGGAGCACCGGTTTTGTTTGTGCGGAAGAAAGATGGTTCTCTTAGATTGTGTATCGACTACCGAAAGTTGAATCAGGTTACAGTGAAGAACAAGTATCCTCTACCTCACATTGATGATTTATTTGATCAGCTTCAAGGGTCCGTGGTGTTTTCTAAACTTGATTTGAGGAGTGGGTACCATCAGTTGAAGTTTCGATCGGAGGATATTCCGAAGACTGCCTTTCGCACTCGGTATGGTCATTATGAATTCTTGGTTATGCCGTTTGGTGTGACTAACGCGCCTGCCGTGTTTATGGATTTGATGAACCGGGTTTTCTATCCTTATCTTGATTCGTTCGTAGTGGTCTTCATCGATGACATTCTTGTCTACTCTAAATCTCGAGAGGAGTACGAGCAATACTTGAGGACAGTTTTATCCATTCTTGCGAGGGAGCAGTTGTTTTCGAGTAAATGCGAATATTGGCTCGAGAAGGTTTCATTTCTGGGTCATGTTATTTCGAAAGATGGGATTTCTGTGGATCCTTCAAAGATATAAGCCATAGTGGATTGGAAGAGACCGGAGTCAGTGACCGAGATCAGAAGTTTTCTGGGTTTAGCCGTGTAAAGACCCCAAAACCCGCCTCTATTTTCTTAGAAATAAATATTTAATTATTTATTTATTGCTTATTTATTTAGTTAAATTATTTATTTAATTAAATAGTTATGTGTACATTTTATGTTTCTTAATATTTTTGTCTAGCATTTTAAATTAATCAATTGTGCTAAGGTGAAGATAGCAGATTTAGTTAAAAAGGATTTATGTGTTCAATGTTGTTGTGGAGGGGTTAATTGTGAAACTTTCTTTAATATTTCAACTTCTTCCCCCTCTCTCCCTCACTCTCCTGCATACTCCCTCTTCCCTCACACACACACACTAGTTTCTCTCTCTCTTTCCATGGGAAAAGGTAAGAAATTTCTCTCTCCCTTCTCTCTTCATTCTAGCTATCTTCCCCTCATTAATTCTCATTTCACATAACATGAAACATGTTTAGATCGTCGATAGGATCGTAGGAAGCTAAGAAATTTCGAGTTCCGTCACCTTTGATAAAATCCGGGTAAGTTACTTTTCCCCCATTTTTATGCTAAAATGTTCATCTTTAGTTTATGTAATGCTTTACTTCATATATATGCCATTTTGGTTGAGTTTGGAATTTATTTGTATTTTTGTTCATCTTTTGTGATTTTGAAATGTTAGGATAAAATCTTGATTTAGGATTGCTAGATGGTGTTATTTAGGTTCCTTATAGGCTTATATGTTGTTTTGGGTACTTGGGTATGCTAATAGAAGTGTTGGGAATGTTGGGTTTGATTTGGGTAAGGTTTATGTTTGATTTTGGTAAGAACTTGAAGAACCCGGCTGATTTTCCTCCCAGTCCGTCGACCGGGCGCCCGCCCAGGTTTAGCTAGGCACCCGCCCGCCTGTCCTTTTTCCTTCGGCCAGCCTACTGCCTAAATGAGCGCCCGCCCGCCCCTTGGCGAGCGCCCGCCCGCCCCCTTTTTCTGGAAATCACATTTGTGTTTGTTTAAGACTAGGTTGTATTTTTAGTTTGGGTTTTAGAGGCACATGAATTGAGTTTTCTTGTCTCTAAATGTTAGGATAGAAGTATATATAGGTACTCCTAAGATTTAGAACGAAAGGAGTGAAATTCGGAGCTAAAACAGGGATTTTTCATAATGTCCGGCCGAACACTTTATAAAAATTATCCGTTTTTACGTTCAATCTTCCGGAGGCCATAACTTCTTCATCCTGACTCCGTTTTGGACGTATAAACTATCGTTGAAAAGATCTTTTCGAGTACTATGAAATTGTTCTATTGTCCGGATGGTTCTAGATAAGAATGGTTGTCTTTTCCTTGATGTTTAAGATCATGGTGTAGTCTCGGTCTAGGTTCCGTAGTACTATTCTAGATGACTTAGTTGGGCTCCGTGGAATACTTTAGTAGTTGAAATTGGTTCCTTTGTGAACAATGGTGTCATGTAATTTGATCAAGTATTGTTTGGGAATGTTCGTGATTGTTCCAATCGAATTGATTTTCGAGTAAGACTTGGTCTAGGTTTTAGGCAATGTCCTATAATACCTAGAGGGTTGTTATTGACCACCAAGGTGTAGGGTTTAGTCCTGTCGTGATCATGTTCTAATAAGTGTAACCTTTTGGATTCGTTTGGGGTGTTTAAAATTGGTTCGTTATGAACGGAGGTAAAGTGTGAATTGGCAATTGGGTACCTACGGTTTGATTAACCTTAAGATGTATTCATTCGGATTTCTTATTTGGAATTCCAGGTGTGATGAGATGGTTGAGTTCATAGTCCTAGTATATCTTTATGAGTAAATGTTTAGGGTCATTTTGGTAATAGTCATGGTACTATTTGTGAGCGACCGTTTGGGTGGTGCTCTTTATGAGTAACTTATGAGTACCATCTTTAGAATGTGTTTGGTATGGTTCCTTATCATGGAATTATTATGTTTTAATGGTCATTGTTGTTGGGCTCCTTATGAGCAATCTTATTTATCATTGTTGGGCTCTTTTATGAGAAACTTCTTGTGTTCGTTGTTGTTGAACTCTTCATGAGTAATCGTTTGCATCTTTATGGTGATTAATTGGTGTGGTTCCCTACTTTGGAATCAGTGGTTGTTTATTGTGCTAGTATTTTTTTACTTAGCATTTATTTGGAAGTCCAGCTGGTATTTGTGTGTTTCGGGCGATGCGAAAGATTATAATGGCAATGAGCTGAGTCCATTATAATTCTTGACCATTGTTTTGCCCCATTATTACCCTCCTCCAGATTCGCCTTGGATGTGAGATGAGCTAGCTCCTTTGTGAGCATTATAGCTATTGGTTTTGGGCTTTGACTGTGTGTCATCGTCCCCTTGTTATTATTGGTTCCGGTACCAGGGTTTTCTCTTCAGCTATTATGCTACTATGAAGATGGGTTGAGTGGTTTCCTTCAGCTCTTATGCTGCTACGTTAATTGGATGTCTTCAGCTGTTTATGCCTACACGAAGATTGGTTGATTGGAATTGGTTCAAGCTGCGCAGCAATTGTTATATACTTTGGTTTAAACCTTGGCTCAGTATCCTTTGTAACATGTTTATTTCAGTTTTATGTGCTGCATGATGAGTTAGTCGTTATTTCCAACTGGTATGGGACGGTTGGCGATAGGGAGCTTTCTCATTTGTTGTTATATGATTTACTTGCTCAGTTATATAATTGATTTGCATGATATTATGCCATGTAGATGCATTTAGTAACTTACTGAGATTTTATCTCACCCCGTTTCTTGTTTCAAATTGTTTTTCCTTAACCCCCCTCCCAGGAAAGCAAGTGGTATCGTTTGAGGTCCGTTGTATCGGGAGTCTTCTGAGCAGGTTGATCGCCTTTGGGGTAGTTACTCTTCAGAGCCTCTTTGTATATGGTTGAAAAGTTGTGGTCGTTCAGGGTCATGTATTTACTGTGGTCCTTTGGGAATTTATATTATTAATAGTTGTTCTTGCTTCCGCGTTTGTTTCTAGTCTCCGAGTTATAATCTCGTTGAGGTATTGTTTGTTGGTATTGGTTTATAGTAGAATTCACGCGCCCGGTTTGGTATTTAGCATTTTTGGAGATGTTAAATATGTAAATTTTATATTTATGGATTTTTAGATTTTCCGGGGCGTGACAGTTGGTATCAGAGCAATGGTTTTAGATCTTGAAGGAGAATAAAAACTCTGATATTGAATAGGTTTCAATACTTGGGTGTTATGATTTTGAGTGGTTTAGAAACTAAGTTTTCTTGAAAGTATGAGGTTAAGGTATAAGTTGGTTGAGTTATGAGTCGTGGTATTGACATCGAGTGTTTCTTCTCTTGTGGTATATCAAGTATAGGATTGGTGTCAATAGTGTTGGTTCCATTGGGGTTAGTTGGCTTGGGAATCGAGAGTGCGAGTTTTGAAGGCTTGGACGTACCTATCTCGTAAAGTGGAAATGTCTTGTGCTATGTTCGTATGTTTGTTCTTATTAAGTGATTTATGTTGAGGTGTATTCTCGAGTACAAAATTTCGTGATTTCTACTGATTGAGGTAAGGTGAATTGGTTATGTCACCTATACAGGATATTGACGAGTTAAGTAGTATGGCCCAGCTTTCAAGGTGTCTCGAATTTCTTGGGTGCCATCGACAGGTGGGGAATAGTTCTATATTAGTGTGTTTGACTTGTTTAGGAGCATACTAAGTATATATAATGTTCAGGTTCTATATTGAAAAGCAGAAAATCTTTATTATAAGGTTGTGCAAGGAATTTAGCTTATTCAGTTGGCAATACTAATGTTGAGTCTTGAGTATAATTTATGTTGGGTGCGATATGTCGCTTGGCCGATAGTGAACTTGGGTTATTTGATGAGTTAAGATAAGAAACAATACTGATAGGTGAATCAGTGAACATATAGTGTCGATTGGGTTAAAAGAGTTAAAGATTCAATTTAAGAATTTCTTGATAGGAGTTTTTCTTTACTTTTAGTACATCTACATGAGTGCATCGGAATTGTTTACTATGAGGAAATACTTAATTTATTATTGGTCATAATAAGAAGTTGAGTTATGATACTTTTGGGATCATTTTAATACATGACTGGAGTTGAGTTAAAGCAATACGAGTTAGGAGTATATTGTGGGAGTTATAATCATTAATGACGGTGAGCGCGTTGAGTTTAAAGGACTAGACATATTTAGAGAAGGTGAGAATTCCTCGAACAATATTAAAGGCATTTTTGGGTTTTAGTGAACAGTTGTCACATGGTTCTGAATCTTTTCTTGGTGGCGCCCTCGTTTGGATTAAGAATTTGTAAAGGAAGTTGAGTATAGATACTTGGGCATATTAAAGGGTGCTATGATTTCGTATTGGGACGGAGCAGTTTATTGAATATTTTGGGTTATTAGTGATCCTTTGTAATATCTTTTAGAGTTGTAAGTTGTAATATATTACTATTTATTGAAACAAAGATTGTGAAAATTTCGGATCGTTACAGTTGCTACTTTAATGGTAATCCTTAGAGAGATAGTCACGCGGTGAACATTTGGAGGATGAGAAATTTCTTTAGCTTTCATAGTTTAAGAAGTTGAGTAAGCTCGAGATGGTTTAATGTTTTGAATTTCTGGATATTTCCTTAGAAAACTAAGTATGAGGTAATACAAGTAGTTTGAGAAATTCAAAGATTTTGACTGTATTATGTTTTATCTCATGAGGAAGTGAGTGTGGTAGGGGAATCTCATTTGATCGGATAGTTGATGACGGTAAATTTTTGAGTATATCATTGAGTCATTGGGTGACAATAATCGTTAGCCCTATTCCTTCTCTTATTTGTTCGGGTAGTAGTATGATTACTTGGGATGATGTCTAGATCGTCAATGCGTACGGGTGAACCGGAAAAGTAAAACTTATGGATGTTGATGATTTAAGGGTTGATGGTGAGCGTGATGCTAATTAGGATCAAATCAGCTATGTCTCATAATTGGTGAACAAGTGATAGTCTTGAGAATGTGAAATTCGGGATGAAAAAGGAAGTTAACTTTAGGATGTTGATATGAATATGCTTGAGATATGTATGTGTTCAATATGTGTGGGTTTATTTGAGTCATGGAATTGATGTCTGAAATCTTTAATAGGTACTTGATTTGGGGTTACGAGTGCTTTATGCGAGTTGATATTTTGTCGCCTCATTATGACCGCGCATTGTGATTTTGATGAGTGAATTCGCGGGCGAATTCTTTTTAAGGAGAGTAGATTGTAACGACCCAAAAACCCGCCTCTATTTTCTTAGAAATAAATATTTAATTATTTATTTATTGCTTATTTATTTAGTTAAATTATTTATTTAATTAAATAGTTATGTGTACATTTTATGTTTCTTAATATTTTTGTCTAGCATTTTAAATTAATCAATTGTGCTAAGGTGAAGATAGCAGATTTAGTTAAAAAGGATTTGTGTTCAATGTTGTTGTGGAGGGGTTAATTGTGAAACTTTCTTTAATATTTCAACTTCTTCCCCCTCTCTCCCTCACTCTCCTGCATACTCCCTCTTCCCTCACACACACACACACTAGTTTCTCTCTCTCTTTCCATGGGAAAAGGTAAGAAATTTCTCTCTCCCTTCTCTCTTCATTCTAGCTATCTTCCCCTCATTATTTCTCATTTCTCATAACATGAAACATGTTTAGATTGTCGATAGGATCGTAGGAAGCTAAGAAATTTCGAGTTTCGTCACCTTTGATAAAATCTGGGTAAGTTACTTTTCCCCCATTTTTATGCTAAAATGTTCATCTTTAGTTTATGTAATGCTTTACTTCATATATATGCCATTTTGGTTGAGTTTGGAATTTATTTGTATTTTTGTTCATCTTTTGTGATTTTGAAATGTTGGGAGCAAATCTTGATTTAGGATTGCTAGATGGTGTTATTTAGGTTCCTTATAGGCTTATATGTTGTTTTGGGTACTTGGGTATGCTAATAGAAGTGTTGGGAATGTTGGGTTTGATTTGGGTAAGGTTTATGTTTGATTTTGGTAAGAACTTGAAGAACCCGGCTGATTTTCCTCCCAGTCCGTCGACCGGGCGCCCGCCCAGGTTTAGCTAGGCGCCCGCCCGCCTGTCCTTTTTCCTTCGGCCAGCCTACTGCCTAAATGAGCGCCCGCCCGCCCCTTGGCGAGCGCCCGCCCGCCCCCTTTTTCTGGAAATCACATTAGTGTTTGTTTAAGACTAGGTTGTATTTTTAGTTTGGGTTTTAGAGGCACATGAATTGAGTTTTCTTGTCTCTAAATGTTAGGATAGAAGTATATATAGGTACTCCTAGGATTTAGAACGAAAGGAGTGAAATTCGGAGCAAAAAACAGGGATTTTTCATAATGTCCGGCCGAACACTTTAAAAAAATTATCCGTTTTACGTTCAATCTTCCGGAGGCCATAACTTCTTCGTCAGGACTCCGTTTTGGACGTATAAACTATTGTTGAAAAGATCTTTTCGAGTACTATGAAATGCTTCTATTGGCCGGATGGTTCTAGATAAGAATGGTTGTCTTTTCGTTGAGGTTTAAGATCAAGGTGTAGTCTCGGTCTAGGTTCCGTAGTACTATTCTAGATGACTTAGTTGGGCTCCGTGGAACACTTTAGTAGTTGAAATTGGTTCCTTTGTGAACAATGATGTCATGTAATTTGATCAAGTATTGTTTGGGAATGTTCGTGATTGTTCCAATCGAATTGATTTTCGAGTAAGACTTGGTCTAGGTTTTAGGCAATGTCCTATAATACCTAGAGGGTTGTTATTGACCACCAAGGTGTAGGGTTTAGTCCTGTCGTGATCATGTTCTAATAAGTGTAACCTTTTGGATTCGTTTGGGGTGTTTAAAATTGGTTCGTTATGAACGGAGGTAAAGTGTGAATTGGCAATTGGGTACCTACGGTTTGATTAACCTTAAGATGTATTCATTCGGATTTCTTATTTGGAATTCCAGGTGTGATGAGATGGTTGAGTTCATAGTCCTAGTATATCTTTATGAGTAAATGTTTAGGGTCATTTTGGTAATAGTCATGGTACTATTTGTGAGCGACCGTTTGGGTGGTGCTCTTTATGAGTAACTTATGAGTACCATCTTTAGAATGTGTTCGGAATGGTTCCTTATCATGGAATTATTATGTTTTAATGGTCATTGTTGTTGGGCTCCCTATGAGCAATCTTATTTATCATTGTTGGGCTCTTTTATGAGAAACTTCTTGTGTTCGTTGTTGTTGAACTCTTCATGAGTAATCGTTTGCATCTTTATGGTGATTAATTAGTGTGGTTCCCTACTTTGGAATCAGTGGTTGTTTATTGTGCTAGTATTTTATTACTTAGCATTTATTTGGAAGTCCAGCTGGTATTTGTGTGTTTCGGGCGATGCGAAAGATTATAATGGCAATGAGCTGAGTCCATTATAATTCTTGACCATTGTTTTGCCCCATTAATACCCTCCTCCAGATTGGCCTTGGATGTGAGATGATCTAGCTCCTTTGTGAGCATTATAGCTATTGGTTTTGGGCTTTGACTGTGTGTCATCGTCCCCTTGTTGTTATTGGTTCCGGTACCGGGGTTTTCTCTTCAGCTATTATGCTACTATGAAGATGGGTTGAGTGGTTTCCTTCAGCTCTTATGCTGCTACGTTGATTGGATGTCTTCAGCTGTTTATGCCTACACGAAGATTGGTTGATTGGAATTGGTTCAAGCTGCGCAGCAATTGTTATATACTTTGGTTTAAACCTTGGCTCAGTATCCTTTGTAACGTGTTTATTTCAGTCTTATGTGCTGCATGATGAGTTAGTCGTTATTTCCAACTGGTATGGGACGGTTGGCGATAGGGAGCTTTCTCATTTGTTGTTATATGATTTACTTGCTCAGTTATATAATTGATTTGCATGATATTATGCCATGTAGATGCATTTAGTAACTTACTGAGATTTTATCTCACCCCGTTTCTTGTTTCAAATTGTTTTTCCTTAACCCCCCCCCCCAAGAAAGCAAGTGGTATCGTTTGAGGTCCGTTGTATCGGGAGTCTTCTGAGCAGGTTGATCGCCTTTGGGGTAGTTACTCTTCAGAGCCTCTTTGTATATGGTTGAAAGGTTGTGGTCGTTCAGGGTCATGTATTTACTGTGGTCCTTTGGGAATTTATATTATTAATAGTTGTTCTTGCTTCCGCGTTTGTTTCTAGTCTCCGAGTTATAATCTCCTTGAGGTATTGTTTGTTGGTATTGGTTTATAGTAGAATTCACGCGCCCGGTTTGGTATTTAGCATTTTTGGAGATGTTAATTATGTAAATTTTATATTTATGGATTTTTAGAATTTCCGGGGCGTGACAAGACGGGTATTACAGAAGATTCATAGAAGGGTTTTCGAGGATTGGTACTCCGATGACTCAGTTGACCCGGAAGGATTTACAGTTTGTGTGGAGTGAAAATTGTCAAAGCAGCTTTGATGAATTAAAGAAGAGATTAACTACGGCTCCTATTCTTGCGTTACCAAATGGAAATGACGATTTAGTAATTTTCAGTGATGCTTCGAAAGAGGGTTTGGGTTGTGTTTTGATGCAGAATGGGAAAGTAATTTCTTATGCTTCGAGGAAGCTGACCCCTAGTGAACAGAATTACCCTACTCATGATATGGAGTTGGCTGCGATAGTCTTTGCGTTGCATAAGTGGAAGCATTACCTATATGGAGTGAAGTTTGAGATTTTTACCGATCACAAGAGTTTGAAATACCTCTTCTCCCAAAAGGAATTGAATAACCGTCAGCGTAGGTGGATGGAACTTTTAAAAGATTATGACTGCACCATTTCGTACCATCCGGGCAAAGCAAATGTTGTAGCTGATGTGATCAGTCGAAAGTCTTATGTGGCATCAATGATGATTCGTGAATGGAAAATGCTTGAGAACGTTCGAGATTGGTGTCCTCGCGAATCGAGACGTGGGGCAATTTTTGTGAATATTAGGGTATCTCCGACCCTAATTCAACAAATAAAGGATACTCAGAAGGATGACCCAGAGTTGAAGAAGATTATGGATAATGCTCGGGATAGACAGTATGTGGACTTCCAGCTTGACTCCGAGGGAGTGTTGACTTACCGTAGCAGATTGTGTGTGCCGGATATCGGTGGGATTAAACAGCGAGTTCTTGATGAGGGTCACAAATCCCGGTATACCATTCATCCCGGGAGTACGAAGATGTATCAGGATTTAAAACAACAATTTTGGTGGATTAACATGAAGAGGGAAATTGCAGATTATGTATCGAAGTGTTTGACCTGTCAACAAGTTAAAGCAGAGCATCAGAAACCCGCAGGTCTACTTCAGCCTCTTGAGATACCCGAGTGGAAGTGGGAACACATTAAAATGGATTTTGTAACCGGGCTACCCAAGACTCGAAGAAGGTTCAATGCAGTTTGGGTGATCATGGACAGGTTGACTAAATCTTCTCATTTCTTACCCATTGACATTTCCTATTCGATGGAGAAACTTGCGAATTTGTATATTCATGAAATTGTCAGATTACATGGTGTTCCAGTTAGTATTGTGTCGGACAGAGATCCCAGGTTTACATCCAGATTTTGGCAAGCGTTACAGAAGGCGTTGGGTACCGATTTGAGGTTTAGCACCGCATTTCATCCTCAGACTGACGGTCAGTCTGAAAGAACCATTCAGATTCTCGAGGATATGTTATGAGCTTGCTCAGTTGACTTTCCAGATTTGTGGGATACACATCTACCGCTTGCAGAGTTCGCCTACAATAATAGTTATCAGTCGAGTATTCAGATGGTATGAGGCTTTGTATGGGAGGAAATGTCGGTCGCCTATTTGTTGGGACGAGGTTGGGGAAGCAAAACTTTGGGGTGTTGACATGGTTCAGGACTCGGTGGAAAAGGTTAAAATTATTCGGGATCGATTGAAGATGGCCCAGAGTCGACAGAAGAGCTACGCCGATCATCGAAGGCGAGATCTTAGTTTTCAGACCGGAGACTTCGTGTTTTTAAAGGTATCTCCGAAAGTGGGCATCCGAAGGTTTGGGAAGAAGGGTAAGTTGGCTCCGAGGTTTGTTGGACCGTTTGAGATTTTGGGGAAAGTGGGACTTCTAGCGTATCGTCTTGCGTTACCATATTCTTTGGACCGGTTACATAATGTTTTTCACGTTTCGATGCTTCGGAAGTATGTTCATGATCCATCTCACGTGTTACCGAGGGTACCGGAGGATATAGAGCCCGATATGACTTACGAGGAGCGACCGGTTCGGATTTTAGATGCCAAAGTCCAAGAGTTGAGGAGCAAAAGCATTCCGTTGGTTAGCGTTCTTTGGAGGAATCACAACGTTGAGGAATCGACTTGGGAGTTTCGTGATGAAATAGAGAGGAAATATCCGTGGCTTTTTAATTCGGGTAAGTCTCGTTAAAATTCGGGTCGAAAACCCGTCTCTATTTTCTAATAATAAATATTTAATTATTTATTTATTTCTTATTTAATTGTTTAAATTATTATTTAATTAATAATTATGTGTGCATTTTATGTTTCATAATAATTTATGCCTAGCATTTTATTTGGGCCATTTGTGCTAGTGTAGTATTATTTGGTCTTAGTTGTTAGTAGGAAGTATTAGAGTTAGTGTTGTTAGTGGGGAGGGGGTCTAAGTGTAAATTTTTGAATTAATCATCTCCCTACTCTTCCTTCTCCCTCACCTCTCCTCCTCACCCTACTCCATTCCCAGCAACTCCTTCTCTCTCTCTCCAAAAGGTAAAAATTTCTCTCTCCCTTCTCTCTTCATTTTCTTCCTCTTCCTCTCATCTTTTCTTAGTGCTCATTTTATGAAATATGTTTAGATCGTCGATAGGATCGTAGGAAGCTAAAAATATTTCAATTCCGTCATCTTTGAGAAATCCGGGTAAGTTTACTTTCCCCCATTTTTATGCAAAAATGTTCATCAATGGTTGTGTGATGTTATTGTTACTATTTATTGCAATCTTGGATGAGTTTTGAATTTATTTCTATTTGTTTGATAATTTTGTGAGAAGTTGATTTTGGGTTAGACATCTTGGATTGGGTGGTGTAAATATTGTTAGATGAGTCTCTTTTCCACTTATAAGTGACTTTGGTTCGTTTGTATGCTTATTAGAAGTTGGGATTGAGTAGTGTTGGAAATGGTGAAGATTTGGGTTGAAAATGGAAGAAACCCAGAATTTTGGCCGGAATTTGCCCCTCCGGGCAAGGGGGCGCGCGCACCATTTCTCTGAGGGCATGCGCACCCTTATTACCCTTTGTAAACTAACCTTCTGATGATCGAGGGCGCGCGCACCATTTTCTGGGGGGCGTGCGCTCCCTCTTTGTTTCAGCAATTCAAACCTTCTGATGCCTTAGGGCGTGCGCACCCTTTTTGGGCGAGCGCGCGCACCCTTTGTGCGCGGGCGTGCGCCCCCTCCGCTGTGCAAGCCCTGAGCTTCATCCTCTTGTACTTTTCGTAGACAATCTTCAATAGGTCATAACTTTTTCATCCGGATTCCGTTTTAATCGTGTAAGCTATCGTTTTAAAGCTCTCCTTGAGATCTTAATGATGAGTGAGCAATTTTGGTTGAGTGCTTGAATTAATTGGATCCTTTGTGATCAAATTGTGATATGGGAATTGTGTTATTATTGTTGAGATTATTGGAACACTTTAATTGTGCGTTGTTGGTTCATTTCACTTTCTTGGTGACTTATTGGTATGGTTCCCTACTTTGGAATCCTTAGTTGTTTATCGTGCTAGTATTTTATTACTTAGCCTTTACTTGAAAGTCCAGCTGGTATTTGTGTGTGTTTCGGGCGATGCGAAACATTATGATGGCACAAGCCAAGTCCATTATGATGTTAACCGTTGTTTTGCCCAATTATTACCCTCCTCCAGATTGGCCTTGGATGTGAGATGAGCTAGCTCCTTTGTGAGCATTCTAGCTGTTTGGTTCGGGTTATGACTTTGTGTCATATTCCCTTGCCATTATTGGTTATTGGTTCCGGTACCGGGGGTTTTCTCTTCAAGCTTTCATGCTACTATGAAGATATTGATTGTTGATTATTGAAGCTGCGCAGCGACCTTTATTTGGTTCTTTCAGTTGGGAAACCTTGGCTAATATCCTTTGTTAATTGTTTATTTCCGCTGCTATCTGTTAAATGGTAATTGCTATGTGCTATGTGAATTATTATTGTTTATGGCTTATTGCATCATAGCATGTCATGTAGTTGCATTAGTAACTTATTGAGATTTATCTCACCCCCTTTTCTTTTGTCTTTGTTTTTCCTTAACCCCCCCCAGGTGGAAAGGATTAGACTCGCTGATCACGAGACAGGACATCGAGTGTGGATATATATTTTGGGGAAGGTTGTTATTCGGTTTGCATTATTTAAATGTAAAACTTTGGGATAGTGTCACCAAACAATGACGTCGTTAAGAATTGTACATGTTATATTTTGGGGTATAAGCTTGTGGAGCTTAGGTTAGTGGTACTTTGTTATTATTAAACTGTGATTTACAAAACCTTGTATTATCTTTTGGTATGAAATGAAATTTTTATCTTCATTATTTTAGAGTTTGTTGTTTAAGTCGACGTCCAGCTCGCGTACTCCGGGCCCGCGGGGTCGGGGTCGCGACAAAAGGGCTGCCTACGTATCACGTAAAGGAAATCAAACTAGCGTAGTTCAAGGGTAATGGAGATTGATGGGGAAGAAGCTAAGAGCAAAGCAAAATGAAGCACATACTTTTACGCAAGTAAGGTGACAAAGAATGTTTATTTACAAAAAAAAGAAGGGTTAATTGCACTTTGGTTCTTGACTTTTTCTAAAATTTGTAATGTTGATGTTGTCTTTTCAATTTTGCCAATTGGTATACTCAATTTGTCATTTTGTTGCAATCCGACTACAAATGTAACTCGGCGTTAGTTTTCTAACATATTATATGTCAAGTGACTAGCACATGACGTTTAAGGGACATTTTAAGATAATTTTGGAGCTACACATATCCGATTGATATGATTCTTTTTTTAAATTAAAACTAATATTTAAATTTACAACATATATGTTTTTGGAAAATTTTCAGGTGACGGGATTATTTTATATTAAAAATTAATTTTAAATATTTAAAAAATAAAACACGTGAAATAATAATATAAAAAAGATATTAGCCCCAAATATGTTTCATATGAAGTAAATGCTATATGTGGATTATCAGTTCATAAAAATATTTGATAGGAAAAAAAAAAGGAGAGGAAGGGGAAGATGAATCGGTGGAAGAGTGTATGTGGAAGGGGTGATGAGGGAAAGTGGCGGAGAGTAGGGATGGCCAAACCAGACCGGAACGGAACCGTCGAACCGGCCCGGAACTGGAATCGAAAAAATCGTAACCGCCATGAACCTCCACGAAAACCGGAACCGTGGGAACCGGAACCGTTTTGGATAAGGGCCGTTTTTGGTTTAACCCCCCAAAAAATCGTGAACCGGCGGTTCTGAACCGCCCAACCTGTCGCGACCCCGAACCCCGCGGGCCCGAGATCGCGAGCTGGACGTCGACTTACTAATCAAAACACCAAAATATCGGAGATAAAAATTTCATTTCATAACAAAAGATGGTAACACCAGGTTTTGGAAAACAATTTAACAACGACAATGTACTAGTGTAAGCCCCATAAGCTCACACTACAAAATAGAAAAATATACAAATCTTAGTGACGTCAAGTGTGGTACAACTATTCCCAAAAGAGTTACACATTTATATAATGTAAACCCACCAATATACACTTGCCCCAAAAGCTCAACCCTCGCGACGTCCTGTCTCGTGATCAGAGAGTCTAATCCTTTCCACCAGGGGGGGGGTTAAGGAAAAACAAAGATAAAAAGAAAGGGGGTGAGATAAATCTCAATAAGTTACTAATGCAACTACATGACATGCTATGATGCAATAATCAATAATAAATCATATAACACATAGCAATTAACATATGTCAGATAGCAGCGGAAATAAACACACAACAAAGGATATAGCCAAGGTTTTCCAACTGATAGAACCAAATAAAGGTCGCTGCGCAGCTTCAATAATTAACAAATCATCATCTTCATAATAGCATGAAAGCTGAAGAAAAATCCCCGGTACCGGAACCAATAACAAAGTAATGTGCCACAAAGGGCGGGAGCCATGCCACAAAGTCATGCTCCAAACGTCTCAACCAAGGCCGATCTGGAAGAGGAAAATAAGGGCAAAACAATGGTTGACACCATAATGGACTTGGCCGGTGCCATCACAATATCTCACATCGCCCGACACAACCACAAATACCAGCTGGACTTTCAAATAAATGCTAAGTAATAAATACTAGCTTAATTAAACAACTTAGGGTTCCAAAGTAGGGAACGATACAAAGCGATCACTAACAAGATAAAATGAACCAACAACACACCAGTTAAGGTGTTCCAAAAAAACAACTCAACCATGATAACACAATTCCCATATCACGTTCAATCACAAAGGATCCAGTTAACTCAAGGACACAACCAAAACTACTCACTCATCTCGAAGAGCTCAAGGAGAGCTTTAAAACGATAATTTATACGCCTAAAACGGAGTCCGGATGAACAAGATATGGTCCTCGAAAGATTGGACAAAAAGGGAAATAAATTTCACAACAGGGGAGAGGGTGCACGCGCCTCCTAGGGGAGGGTGCGCGCGCCTCCTTGATCAGTAGGAAAATCAAGTTTGGAGGAGGAGAGGGTGCGCGCGTCTCCTATGGGAGGGTGCGTGCGCCTCAATCCAACAGAAGGTCTTTGTTCAAGAGGGGAATAAGGGTGTGCGCGCCTCCTATGGGAGGGTGCGCGCGCCTCCTTGCCCGGAAAGGCAAATTCCGGCCAAAAATCTGGGTTTCTACCATTAACAACCCCAAATCCAAAACCAACCCAATCTTCACCATTTCTAACACTACCAAGATGTGAACTAAGGTACCTACACCATTTTGAACCAAAAGGACTCCAACAACATCATCTAAGGAACCTCAATCAAGGGTGATTCAAATACCAAAATTTCACAAAATGAACAAAAATGTAAATCATCACAAAATCAACCAAAGAAGAAATAAATGGAAATCATAGTATCATCTAAGCATAGGATGAACATTTTTAGCATCAATGGGGGGAAAAGTAACTTACCCGGATTTTCTCAAAGTTGATGGATTTCAAATATTTTTGGCCTCCTACGATCCTATCGACGATCTAAACAAGATTCATGTTTTAAGAAATGAGCAATAACAAGAGGAAGATGAAGAAAATGAAGAGAGAAGGGAGAGAAGAAAAACTTACCCACAAACATGGAGAGAGAGAGAGAGATATGCTGGGAGAGAGGTAGAAGGTGAGGGTGAAAGAGTAGGGAGGTGAGGGAGAAGAGAGGGAGTAGGGAGGGATTATTTTCAAATGTTACATTTAGGGCCCCTCCCCTACACTACCCAATATAAACAACTTCCCACTAATAATTAAGACCCAACAATACTACACTAACCCAAATGACCCAAATAAAATGCTAGGCATAAATTATTATGAAACATAAAATGCACATATAAATATTTAAATAAATAATAATTTAAATAAATAAATAAGCAAATAAATAAATAATAATTATTTATTACTAATAAGATAGAGCCTAGTTTTCGGGTCGTGACATTCACTCCCCCTTAAAGAAAATTCGACCCGAATTTTAACGAGACTTACCCGAATTAAAAAACCACGGATATTTCCTCTCGATCTCATCTCGGAGCTCTCATGTCGATTCTTCAACATTATGATTCCTCCAAAGAACTCGAACCAACGCAAGGCTTTTGTTTCTCAATTCTTGGACTTTGGAATCTAAAATCCGAACCGGTCGTTCCTCATAAGTCATATCGGGCTCTATATCCTCCGGTACCCTCGGTAACACGTGAGACGGATCATGAACATACTTCCGAAGCATAGAAACGTGGAAAACATTATGTAACCGGTCCAAAGATAGCGGTAACGCAAGTCGATACGCAAGAAGTCCCACTTTCCCCAAAATCTCAAACGGACCTATAAACCTCGGAGCCAACTTGCCTTTTTTCCCGAACCTTCGAATACCCACCTTCGGAGATACTTTCAAGAACACAAAATCACCGGTCTGAAAACTAAGATCTCGCCTTCGGTTATCTGCATAGCTCTTATGTCGACTCTGGGCTGTTTTCAAACGATCCCAGATAACTCTAACCTTTTCAACTTAATCCTGAAGCAAATAAATACCCACGATCTTCGCTTCACCGACCTCATCCCAATAAATAGGCGATCTACACTTTCTTCCATACAAGGCCTCATACGGTGCCATCTCGATACTAGCCTGATAACTGTTGTTGTAAGAGAACTCCACTAACGGTAAATGTCTATCCCAAGAATCGGAAAAGTCTATCGAACAAGCTCGCAACATATCCTCCAAAATCTGAATGGTCCTCTCGGATTGACCGTCGGTCTGAGGGTGAAAAGCTGTACTAAAACGCAAATCTGTACCCAAAGCTTCCTGAAACGCCTTCCAAAATCTAGAAGTAAACCTCGGGTCTCGATCTGACACAATGCTAACCGGAACCCCATGTAATCTCACAATCTCATCAATATAAAGGGTCGCAAGTTTCTCCATCGAGTATCTGATAACAATAGGCAAGAAATGTGCACTCTTGGTCAGTCTATCCACGATTACCCAAACACAGTCATACTTCCTAATGGCTGAAGTAGTCCGGAATCTCTAATGGCTGAAGTAGTCCCGCGGGTTTCTGATGCTCGGCTTTGACCTGCTGACAAGTTAGACACTTCGAAACATACTCCGCTATTTCCCTTTTCATATTATTCCACCAAAATTGTTGCTTCAAATCCTGATACATCTTCGTACTACCCGGATGAATAGTATATCTCAATTTGTGACCCTCATCTAAAACTTGCCTCTTTATTCCACCAACATCGGGTACACACAAACGATCACGGAAATTCAAAACTCCACTCGAACTCAAAGAAAAATCCTCGTAGTTCTTTTCCTTCTATTTACCCATTATCTTCACCAACTCGGGATCTTCTTTCTGAGCTTCCTTTATCCTCTGAATTAGGGTCGGAGTTACCCTAATATTCGCAAAAATAGCCCCATGTCTCGATTCACGAGGAGACCAATCTCGAACATCCTCAAGCATTTTCCACTCACGGACCATCATCGAAGCCACATAAGATTTTCTACTAATCGCATCTGCTACCACATTCGCCTTCCCCGGATGATAAGAAATCGTACAATCATAGTCCTTTAAAAGTTCCATCCATCGACGCTGTCGGTTATTAAGTTCCTTCTGCGAGAAAAGATACTTTAAACTCTTGTGATCCGTGAAAATCTCGAACTTCGCTCCATAAAGGTAATGCTTCCATTTGTGCAACGCAAAGACTATCGCCACCAACTCCATATCGTGAGTGGGGTAATTCTGTTCACTAGGGGTCAACTTCCTCGAAGCATACGCAATTACTTTCCCATTCTGCATCAAAACACAACCCAAACCCTCTTTCGAAGCATCACTGTAAATTACTAAATCGTCATTTCCATTTGGTAACGCAAGAATAGGAGCCGTAGTTAATCTCTTCTTTAATTCATCGAAGCTACTTTGACATTTTTCACTCCACACAAACGGTACATCCTTCCAGGTCAACTGAGTCATCGGAGTAGCAATCCTCGAAAACCCTTCCATAAACCTTCTGTAATACCCGGCTAAATCCAAAAAGCTACGAATCTCGGTCACTGACTCGGGTCTCTTCCAATCCACTATAGCTTCAATCTTTGAAGGATCCACAAAAATCCCGTCTTTCGAAATAACATGACCCAGAAAAGAAACCTTCTCGAGCCAAAATTCGCATTTACTAAACTTTGCAAACAACTGCTCCCTCGCAAGAATGGATAAGACTGTCCTCAAGTGCTGCTCGTGCTCCTCTCGGGATTTAGAGTATACGAGTATATCATCAATAAAGACCACCACGAACAAATCAAGATACGGATGGAAAACCCGGTTCATCAAATCCATAAACACTGCAGGTGCGTTGGTCAACCCAAACGGCATAACCAAGAACTCGTAATGACAATAACGGGTGCGGAAAGCCGTCTTCGGAATATCCTCCGATCGAATCTTCAACTGATGGTACCCACTCCTCAAATCAAGCTTGGAAAACACGACGGACCCCTGAAGCTGATCAAATAAATCATCAATGCGAGGTAGAGGATACTTGTTCTTCACTGTAACCTGATTCAACTTTCGGTAATCGATACACAATCTCAAAGAACCATCTTTCTTTCGCACAAATAAAACCGGTGCTCCCCACGGGGAAACACTAGGGCGGATAAACCCTCGATCAAGCAACTCTTGCAGCTGAACCTTTAACTCCTTCAACTCTGCGGGAGCCAACCTATACGGTGCTTTCAAAATCGGAGCCGTACCCGGCAAAAGATCTATACAAAATTCTATCTCACGATCTGGAGGCATATCATACTCAGAAGAGAAAACATCGGGAAATTCTCTAACTACCCGAACACTCTCCAAACTAGGGGATTCTTTCATAGTATCAAGCACACTAGCCAAGTACCCCTCACAACCACGGTGCAACGATCTTTTAGCTTTCGCATAAGAGATGATACGAAAATTTCTACCAAAAGGCATAGCCTCAAAAGTAAACTTAGGCACATCAGGGATAGAAAAAGTAACAATTTTCCTACGACAATCAACAGAAGCATGAAACTTGCTCAACCAATCCATACCCAAAATAACATCAAAGTCCTGAATAGGAAGGACTACCAAGTCCGCACACAAGACACGACCACATATAAGCACATCACAAGCACGAAAGACTTTATCAGTCACCAAGCATTCTCCTATAGGGGTCGACACCTCTAGCACATAAGGTAAAGACTCAAATGCAGCATTTAGCATAGAAGCAAATTGTACAGATATGTAGGAATGAGATGATCCTGGATCTATTAACGCTCGGGCGCTCACATTAAACACAGAAACAATACCTCCAATAACGGATGGATCATCGGTAGCTTGTTGTTGATTCATTGCAAACACTTTCCCTTGGACCTTGGGCTTTCCCGTAGCGTCCCTTTTATGACCCTGAGGAGCCCCAGCTCCTACCCCATTTGGTTGAATTCTATTCCTCGGACAATCCCTCACATAATGCCCCATTTGACCACAATTGGTGCACTTGCCCTGTTTCTTCCAACAACGGTCCTCCGAATGACCTTCCCTTTGACAAAACGAACAAAGTCTCCTGTTTTGGTTCCCTTGGTTCTCGGAAGTAGTACCCGGGTTCCTTGGGTTTTGTTGCCCTCGGGACTGAGATTGTCCCCCAAAGTTACCTCGGTTATCAGAACGGGATTGTGGCTTGCTTTGCCCTCCCGGCTTGCTCGGGTTAGCTACCTCGATCTTCCTCTTATGTTCCCCAATATCTTGCTCTATAAGATAGGCACGGTCCACCGTATCCTGGAACGTCACAATCGTCTGGGCTATAAGTTGAGTCTGAATAGAAGTCTTCAAACCTCGGATGAATCTCATAGCTTTCTGTTCTTCGGTCCTCACAAGATAGTCACAATACCGGGGTAATTCTATGAACTTAGCCGAGTATTGAGCTATAGACAACAAACCTTGCTCTAAGTTGAGAAGCTCGACCTCCTTTCGGTTCTGGTCCACTACCGGGATGAAATGCTCTTTGACCCCTTTCCACCAATGCTCGGCGGCACCCACAAGCTTATAAGCCGCAAATCAAACCCTATCCTCGTCCGTGCACCCAAACACATCATAGATTTTCTCCATAGACTCAATCCACATCTCAGCCTTCTTTACATCCGGCTCACCGTCAAACTCTTTTGGCTTCAATTTCAGAAATTGCTCTAGCCCATATCTCGGTGGTGCCACATGCTCTTCTCGTGGCCCTTGATCATGAATGGCCTTCATAGCGGCCTCAAACATTCCTTGGAACATTGCCCGGTTCTCTTCCCTTAAGTCATTCTGATTCTGTGCTCCACTAGAGCCTTCTCCTGCTCTCCTTCTAGCCATTTCAAACAATTACCTGCATAAGACATCAACCGTTACTCACTCCGAACACAATTACCCACCTAGGTCATACTAGTCCACCTAGACTTATACTTAGAGCCAAACCATAGCTCTGATACTAACTGTCGCGACCCCGAACCCCTTGGGCCCGAGATCGCGAGCTGGACGTCGACTTACTAATCAAAACACCAAAATATCGGAGATAAAAATTTCATTTCATAACAAAAGATGGTAACACCAGGTTTTGGAAAACAATTTAACAACGACAATGTACTAGTGTAAGCCCCATAAGCTCACACTACAAAATAGAAAAATATACAAATCTTAGTGACGTCAAGTGTGGTACAACTATTCCCAAAAGAGTTACACATTTATATATAGCCAAGGTTTTCCAACTGATAGAACCAAATAAAGGTCGCTGCGCAGCTTCAATAATCAACAAATCATCATCTTCATAATAGCATGAAAGCTGAAGAGAAATCCCCGGTACCGGAACCAATAACAAAGTAATGTGCCACAAAGGGCGGGAGCCATGCCACAAATTCATGCTCCAAACGTCTCAACCAAGGCCGATCTGGAAGAGGAAAATAAGGGCAAAACAATGTTCGACACCATAACGGACTTGGCCGGTGCCATCACAATATCTCACATCGCCCGACACAACCAAAAATACCAGCTGGGCTTTCAAATAAATGCTAAGTAATAAATACTAGCTTAATTAAACAACTTAGGGTTCCAAAGTAGGGAACCATACAAAGCGATCACTAACAAGATGAAATGAACCAACAACACACCAGTTAAGGTGTTCCAAAAAAACAACTCAACCATGATAACATAATTCCCATATCACGTTCAATCACAAAGGATCCAGTTAACTCAAGGACACAACCAAAACTACTCACACATCTCGAAGAGCTCAAGGAGATATTTAAAACGATAATTTATACGCCTAAAACGGAGTCCGGATGAATAAGATATGGTCCTCGAAAGATTGGACAAAAAGGGAAATAAATTTCACAACAGGGGAGAGGGTGTGCGCGCCTCCTTGATCAGTAGGAAAATCAAGTTTGGAGGAGGAGAGGGTGCGCGCGCCTCCTATGGGAGGGTGCATGCGCCTCCATCCAATAGAAGGTCTTTGTTCAAGAGGGGCATAAGGGTGCGCGCGCCTCCTATGGGAGGGTGCGCGCGCCTCCTTGCCCGGAAAGGCAAATTCCGGCCAAAAATCTGGGTTTCTACCATTAACAACCCCAAATCCAAAACCAACCCAATCTTCACCATTTCTAACACTACCAAGATGTGAACTAACGTACCTACACCATTTTGAACCAAAAGGACTCCAACAACATCATCTAAGGAACCTCAATCAAGGGTGATTCAAATACCAAAATTTCACAAAATGAACAAAAATGTAAATCATCACAAAATCAACCAAAGAAGCAATAAATGGAAATCATACTATCATCTAAGCATAGGATGAACATTTTTAGCATCAATGGGGGGAAAAGTAACTTACCCGGATTTTCTCAAATTTGATGGATTTCAAATATTTTTGGCCTCCTACGAACCTATCGACGATCTAACCAAGATTCATGTTTTAAGAAATGAGCAATAACAAGAGGAAGATGAAGAAAATGAAGAGAGAAGGGAGAGAAGAAAAACTTACCTACAAACATGGAGAGAGAGAGAGAGATATGCTGGGAGAGAGGGAGAAGAGTAAGGAGGTGAGGGAGAAGAGAGGGAGTAGGGAGGGATTATTTTGAAATGTTACATTTAGGGCCCCTCCCCTACACTACCCAATATAAACAACTTCCCACTAATAATTAAGACCCAACAATACTACACTAACCCAAATGACCCAAATAAAATGCTAGGCATAAATTATTATGAAACATAAAATGCACACATAAATATTTAAATAAATAATAATTTAAATAAATAAATAAGCGAATAAATAAATAATAATTATTTATTACTAATAAAATAGAGCCTAGTTTTCGGGTCGTGACACAACCAAACCGTGAACCGGAACCGTCTGAACCGTCAGTAAAACCGTTAAAAACCCATAAAAAAATCATTAGTTTTTTAACAGTTTTATCAGAATTAGCCGTTACTAATGGAAGTTTAACAAGAAAAGTTGTGTTTTAACTGATTTTTTAGCCAAATTCAGTGAATGAAAATAATAAAAATTTGGTTGTCCCCTCATTGTTAATTTGCCTTTAATTAATAAAATTTAAAGGGTACCGTCCCTTTTTTCATTTATATACTATCATTTATTTTATTTTATTTTTCTATGTTTGTTTTTCAATATAATGTTGATTTAGCTTCTTTTTTTAAAAAAAAAAACACTTATGAAATAATTTTTAATTTGTTTATTCATTATTGTATGATAAAAAATAAAAAAAATAATAAAAAAGGTATCGCGGAACCGCACCGGAACCGGATTGTGACAATCGGAACCGGAACCGGTGTAACCAAGGGCCAGTTAAGGTTCACATAAAAGCCGATCGGAACCGCCGGTTCCGAACCGGGACCGGCGTTGGCCATCCTTAGCGGATAGGTGGAGGGAAGTATACGCTAGGAAATAAGGTATATCATAGTGAAAAGTGGTATTTTTTTCAAATTATTTTTCCCTTGTCGTCTATTTTTTAAATATTTTCATTTAATTAAATTTCAAATTAATATAATATAATTAGTTAACCAAACAAAATTCTAAAAAATATATGTTGTAGATTTAAATATTAGCTTCTGTTTAAAAAAATAATCATACCAATCGGATATGTGTAGTTTCACAAACATCTTAAAACGTCATGTGCTAATCAGATGACATAAAATCTGTTAGAAAACTAACACCCAATTACTTTTGTAGTCAGATTGCAACAAAATGACAAAGTGAGTATACCAATCAGCGAAATTGAAAAGACAGCATCAACATTGCAAATTTTGGAAAAAGTCAGGAACGAAATTGCAATTAACCCAAAAAAGAAATAAAAAATCTTTTTGTTGGTTTTTTTTTATATATTAGAAGGAAAAGAATATATACTTATGAGGAAAAGATTTTTTTTTAGCTCATGGGTGAACCATTTTAGCCATTGTGTGTTTGTTTTACCAACCCAAGATCAAGGCATGTTCGGTCGAAGTCCAGATTGCCTTGCTGAATTCTGCCGCCGTAGTGGTCCAACGAAGTGTGAATGCCAAGCCCCAAGTTTTTTTTTTTTTTTTTTTTTTTTTTTTGCAATTTTGGGGCTCCAAAAGACTTTTGATGCTGGGATACCAAGAGGTTGTTGACTGTAAAGTCCTTAGAATTCCTTTGATGCCAAAATTTGAGTGACTCGTAAAGCCCCAAGATAGATCAACTCTTGACCCATCCAAATAGATTGCATGTGTTATTGTCATGACTGAGCCCCAAGAGAAAACCTTCTATGTCAAGCCCCAAGGGATTGTTGAGTTGAGAAGTCACTGAAATATTATTGATGCCAAGCCTCAAAGGAATTGCTTTTAGTGTTTGTGGTGACCGCGAGCTTTAAGAGAATCGTAGAGGCTCTCAAAAGACTTTTGATGCCAAGGGCCCGAAGAATTTTCCATTGCAGTTCATGCGATATGTAATGACGAGCCCCATGAGCTTTCGATTGTGAAGCCCCTAAAAGACCTTTGGTGTCAAGCCTCAAGAGATTACTGATTGTGAAACCTCAAGATTTATCATAGCTCAAACTATCCAAGTGAGTTGCATTGCTTTTGAGGTGGCCACAAAGCAGAACGAGGAGAGTCATGAGATGGTAGATTGTAAAGACCTTCGATGTAATCCCCAATAGACCCTTGAATCTGTTTGGTTCAGCGAATCCCTAAGATTGTTTCTCGTTCGGACTACCCAATTGGATTGTTTTACTATAAAGTCGAAGCACCTTAAAAGATCTTCGATGTCAAACTGATTGAGAAAGCTTCCAATGTTGCACATGACCTTTCTAGGGCCGAGTAGTTCTATCCACTACTGGGGAGGTAAAGTAAATTGCATTCTCATTGAGGGAGTCTTTAAAGATTGAGCATAGCCCCTGGGCGTCATCATTGATTGTAAGTAAGAAAGGCTTATCCTTGTGTGGGGGAACAAGTACGAGCATATTCATTTCTCTGAGAAACTCTTTGGCATTCATTCTTCTAATTTCGTGGGTATATTCCTTTCGTGAAGATTGAAGATCGTCCCACACATCATTCGTGATCATAGCCCCTAGGGCTCATGAACTGTCAAATGAAGTAAGAGAGGCTCTTGTTCTTGGGTACGCATAGCCCCTAGGGAGTCATCATTTGTCAAGCAAAGTGACAGAGGTTCGTCCTCGTGCTGGGGAACATAAGAGGACATGACGAGTGGTACTTCATACTTTATAAGCCTTTGACACTCGTTCTTTCGATTTGAGGGGCACATACTTGTAGAAGCTTGAAGACGGAATTACACGTCGTTGCCAATTGATGCATTGAAGGCGACTCAATCATCCTCTTACTTCTTTATGAATCTCAGGCGGTGACATGTCAATGAGTGCCACACTCTCGGATGGATCGGTCCTCTATACTCTTTTGATGAACCAAAAAACTGCACTTTGCCGGAACAAACCCTTTTATGTGAATACCCCCAAAAGATTCTTGATTGTTCTTGGCCTTGTTGAGCCCCTTGCAATGCTGAAGTTAACTTTGTGAGGAGCTTAATGAAGTTGAATATGTGGGGAACCCAATGCAGAACTGTGAGGTCGTCTTTTTTGTTGGAGGCTGCCGGAGATCTCCCTCTCTCTTTCCCTTCTCTCTGTCACTCTCTCATTTTGTATGACGTACCCTGTTTTTTTCCTAGAATGCCCATTCAGGTTTTAAATCTAGCGGGCATCTCTTTTTGCATCGCCATTTTTTTTACTCAATTAATGAGGAAGTGTGCATTGACTCTAGCTGAGGATGAGAGACTTCTAATTTTGTGGGAGATGGAGGCCTTATGACTATTGATTTGACAAGGGAAGTAGCCCCTTAGTATTGATTCTATTTATTTGTTTTTTTTTAATGACTCACGATGGTGAGTAAGTCATTTAGAGAGAAGAGAAGGAAAGCCCCAATTTGATTGTAAGAAACTGGGAGCGTAGATGAAATAAGAGAAACCCCTAGACTCGACAAAGAACGCATAATGATTTCGATTCTAAGAAAGTTTTTTTTTTGCGATTTGATCTTTGGAAGATGACACGTACAAAGATGTCTTTAAAAGTTATAGAGGAAGGCCTGTAACGACCCCAAAACCCACCCTAATTTTCTAACCTTAAAATGGAAATTATATGTGCATTTTTATGTGTTAAATGATATTTGCTTGACTTGTTTATGTTATTTGAGCAATTATGTTAGTTTATTTGTTAGTAGCAATTGTTGTTAAAAAGAATAATTGAGTTAATTTAAAACTTTAGGGTCTTTTATGGAATTTTTCTAAAGGGATTCAATTGCTAGAAATAAAGTTTGTTAAGTGAACTAAGTTAGTGGAGTTTTATGGGTCAAAGGTGTAAAATAAAGTAGAGGGGTTGAATTGTATTTGTGGAAAGTGGAAGGGCCTTATGGAATTACTATATAAGGAAAGTTAGCATGTTTATCTCTCAACTCTCATTCTCTGTGTAATTTAAGCAAACATTAGAATTCCTCCATATTAAGCAACAAGGCAACAAATGTTAGGGTTCTTCTTTATTAATTTCCTCATTTTTATTTACTACATTTTAAAATCTAATTATATTAAAATGTTCAGGGTGTTGAGTAGGCCATTTCTACCGATCAAATATTATTTTCTCGATACTTTTCCGGAAAATAGGTAAGTTACTAATCCCCCTTTAAATGTTAAAATGGTCATATATGTGTTCTATGAACTCTTTATTGTGATATTTGCTAAAGAACTTGTGAAGTATAGTAAGTTTTGGGTATAGTTGGTTTTGTTGGGTTGAAAGGAGTGTTAGTATGTTTGTGAAGTTGAGTTTTGTGGCCATAATGTGTTACAACGTTGAGTAATATAAGTGTTATACTTTTGGGACGGTGAAACGAAGGGAGTATATAAAATCAGCCCAGTTTGGCCTGCCGGATGATGTGGGCGGCCACCCAAATAGGGCGTGTGGCCGCATATCTATCTGAAGGGATTTGTTCTTGAAAACAGGGGAAGTGGGCGACCGCACACCCTGATTGGGCGGCCGAACACCTCCATCTGGTTTTGATAGTTTGTTTCAAGTTAAGGTATAAGAAAGCAATTGTTATTTATCCTTTGAGTGATTGTCTAAGACATCAAAATAGGTGCTTTAGGGTGTTGTAATGGATGATGAGGATTGTGTTTCAAGTGTGTGCAAGAATGTGTTGTGACCTTGAATCATTATGTTGTGGACTCTTTATGAGTGGTTCTTTGTGCACATTTTGTGATGTGTTTGGCTTAGTTCCTTATTTTAGAATCATTGCCCGGTTGTTGTTGTTTTAGTAAGTATTCATTACTGTGCTCCTTGTGGAAAGTCCAGCTGGTCTTGTGTTATTGAGTCAGGCAGTGAGAGAATTATAGTGGCACACAAGTTAAGTTCACTATAAGGTTTTCCATTGGTACCTTGAGTCAGGCAGTGGGAGAATTATAATGGCACACAAGCCAAGTTCACTCTAAGGTTTTCCACTGTTGCCTTTTCTGTTATCCCCAGTCCAGATTGGCCTTGGATAGGAAGAGCTAACTCCCTTGAGTGAGTATTCTAGCTATACCCCTGGGTTATGACTTTGTGTCATTTCCTCCTGTTGTTACTTGGTTTTCGGGATCCCAACTTCAGCTATTTATGCTGCTCAGATGGTTTTCTCAGATGGTATTCTCAGACAGTTATGTTTATTAGGTAAACCTTGGCTTGGTATCCACCTGAGTGTGGCATTTGTGGTATTTGTGGTATATGAGTTGGTTTTACCTCTTATACTATGTGCTATGTGATGCTTATGATATTGTTCTTTATGCTTATCATTTTAGCATGAAACGTAGTTGCATTTTAGTAGCTTACTGAGATTTTTTCTCACCACTTATTTGTTTACTGTTTTAGATAAAGGCGAGTCCAGTGGATAGGACACTTTGGCATGGGAGGACGTTGGAGTGGTAAGAATTGGGTTTTGTTTGGTAAAGGCTACATTGCAATGATGTATAACCTTTTGGGTAGAGTACCCGTACTTCCTGTTGTAACACCTATTTTGGATAGTATTGGTGTTTGTAAATTTGTAAATGATGTTTGTAAACCTTATGGTTAAACCTTTCTTTTGAAGAGGTTTGTAAAGTTTGTTTAAAGTTAAATGAAGTCTTTGAACTTCAAGTGTGAATTTGTTAAACTTTATGAAAGTACATTTCGAAAAAAAATTCACAAGTGTTTTATAACGTCTTCCACTCATGTCCCGAGCGTTGGACCAAGCTGGACCACGGGTCTGGGGCGCGACAGTTAGTATCAGAGCTGGGTTGTAGATGGTTTAGAATGACTAAATGACCTAGGAGGGTAGTTGTGTATAGAGTGAGTAACGTTGAGTGTCTAATGCAGGTATTCATTCAAAATGGTTGGGACAGAAGGAGATAATTCTGGGCCATCAGGGCAAGATAAGGCAAGAGAAGAGGCTCGAATAATGTTCCAAGGCATGTTTGAGGCTGCAATGAAAACAATTAATGATCAGAGGCAAGAGAGGGAACAGGCACAACCAAGAGATGGGTTGGCACAATTCTTGAAGATGGAACCCATGGGCTATAATGGAGAGCCTGATGTATCTAAGGCAGAAAGGTGGATTGAATCAATGGAAAAGATCTTTGATGCTTTGAGATGTTCTGAGGAAGATCAAGTCAGGTTTGCTACTTATAAGCTGAATGGAGATGACGAGCATTGGTGGAAAGCTTTGAAAACTAAATGGGATGAGACTCATGTACCCTATACTTGGGAGAATATTTTGGGAAAGTTTAAAGAACACTTCATTCCCCGGGTAGATCAAGACAGGAAGGAAATGGAGTTTCTTAACTTGGAGCAAGGTTCTATGTCAGTGGCTCAGTATTCAGCTAAATTTTTAGAGTTGTCCAGGTATTGTACTCACTTAGTGGCAACTGAGGAGAGAAAGGCTATGAGGTTTGTGAAGGGTTTGAGAACTGCGATTAGAACTCAACTAGTATCCCACAAGTTGTAAGATTTTCAAGATGCAGTTGATTGAGCCTACCAGGTGAAGCATGATATTGAGGAACACAAGAAGAAAATGGAGTTGTTAGGTGCAGGGAGGCAAGGTAGGCAACAACAACAACGTGGTGATAATAGAGGAAATCAAGGTGGATCTTCACAATTCAAAGGGTCTTCTCAAAGACAGTCAGGTAATAAAATCAAAGTAACACTTCAGGGAGTCAGAACAGAGGAGTCTGTAATTATTGTCAGAAAGAAGGGCATTCAGAAGAAAGATGTTGGAAGAAGCAGGGCAAATGTATGAATTTTGGTCAGTTGGGTCATTTTCAGAAGGATTGCCCTAGATTTAAGGTACAGGCATCGGGAAGTGCAGTTGGGTCTTCTCAGGGCCAGAAGAGGGATTCTTCAGGAAAGCCTAAAGTAGGGATGGCCAAACAGGACCGGAACGGAACAGTAAAACCAGATCGGAAAAGCCCAAAACCAGAGCAAACTGGGGAAGAAACCGGAACCGGACAAACAGGAACCGCAAGGCATCTGGGCCGGTTCAGGGTCACATAAATGGCGAACCGAAACCGGAACCGGACCGAAAATCCCTTGTTTTTCAATAATTTTAAAGGGGGGGACCGGAACCGGACCGGAACCGTACCAGAACTGGAGCCTAACCGGAACCGGATTGTGCCAACCGAAACCGGGGTAAGCGCGGGCCGGTTCAGGGTCACATATATGGCGAACCGGAACCTGGCCCAGAACCGGTTTTGGCCATCCCTAGCCTAAGGTGCAGGGTCGTGTCTTTGCCATTAATCAACAACAGGCTTCAAATTCCTCTAAAGTGATAGGAGGTATTATTTCTGTGTCTAGTTTGAGGGCACGTACACTCATAGACCCTGGCTCATCGCATTCTTATGTGTCTGTGCATTTTGCTTCTCGATTGCATTTGTCTTCTGAATCTCTACCTTATATGTTAGAGGTGTCTACTCCTATAGGGGAGTGTTTGGTGACCAATGAGGTGTTGCTTTCTTATGATGTGCATATACATGAGCATGTTTTACCTGCTGATTTAGTTATCTTACCGTTACAAGATTTTGATATTATCTTGGGTATGGATTGGTTGGGTAAATATCATGTGTCTGTTGATTGTGCTAAAAATGTGGTCACATTTTATATCCCTAATGTTCCTAAATTTACTTTTGAAACTGTTCCCTGGGGTAGAGAGATTCGTATTATTTCTTATGTGAAGGCTAGAAAGTTGTTGAACCGTGGTTGTACGGGGTATTTGGCCAGTGTTTTAGACACTACTAAAAGATTGCCTGAAATAAAGATGTGCCTATTGTCAAAGAATTTCCTGATGTGTTTTTTACTGAGTATTCTATGCCTCCTGACCAGGAAATCGAGTTCTGTAAAGACTTACATCCAGGTACAGCTCCTATATCTGAGGCACCTTACAGAATGGCCCCAGCTGAGTTGAAAGAGTTGAAGGTTCAGTTACAAGAGTTACTTGATCAAGGATTCATTCGTCCTAGTGTATCCCCGTGGGGAGCTCCAGTGTTATTTGTCAAAAAGAAAGATGGGTCCTTGAGATTGTGTATTGACTACAGAAAGCTGAATCAGGTAACTATAAAGAACAAATATACGCCTCCTCATATTGATGATTTATTTGATCAACTTCAAGGGTCAGTTGTCTTTTCAAAACTTGACTTGAGGAGTTGGTACCACCAGTTAAAAATCCATCCTGAAGACATTTCTAAAACTGCTTTCCGTAGTAGATATGGCCATTATGAGTTTCTTGTTATGCCTTTCGGGTTGACTAATGCTCCAGCTGTTTTCATGGATATGATGAATAGGGTTTTCAAACCTTATCTTGATACCTTTCTGGTTGTGTTTATTGATGATATTCTTGTTAATTCCAAGTCTCGGGAGGAACATGAACAGCACTTACGAATGGTTTTATCTATTCTTCGTGAGAAGCAGTTGTTTGCTAAATTCAGTAAGTGTGCTTTTTGGCTCGATGAAGTATCTTTTCTTGGGCACGTGATTTCCAATAAAGGTATATCAGTTGATCCATCCAAGATTGAGGCTATTGTGAATTGGAAGAGGCCAGAATCAGTTACAGAAATTCGAAGCATCTTGGGGTTAGCTGGGTACTACAGAAGGTTCATTGAGGGGTTTTCTAAGATTGCAACTCCCTTGACTCAGTTGACTCGAAAGAATGTTCCTTATGTGTGGGATGAAAAATGTCAAGTTAGCTTTGAAGAGTTGAAGAAGAGATTGACTACAACTCCTATTCTTGCCCTACCTAATGGTAATGATGATTTGGTAATATATAGTGATGCTTCTAAAAAAGGCTTGGGGTGTGTCTTAATGCAGAATGGAAGGGTAATTGCTTATGCTTCAAGGAAATTGACTCCGAGTGAGCAGAATTATCCTACCCATGACATGGAACTTGCAGCTATTGTTTTTGCGTTGCATAAATGGAAGCATTATCTTTATGGAGCAAAATTTGAGATTTTCACGGATCATCAAAGCTTGAAGTATCTTTTCTCTCAAAAGGAGTTGAATAACAGGCAAAGGAGATGGATGGAGCTATTGAAGGACTATGATTGTACTATCTCTTATCATCCGGGCAAAGCAAATGTGGTAGCTGATGCCATTAGCCGGAAATCCTACGTAGCTTCATTGATGGTGCGAGAATGGAAGATGTTGGAGGATGCTCAAGATTGGGATCCGTATGAGTCAAAGCATGGAGCTATTTTTGCGAACATTAAAGTGTTACCAACTTTAATTCAACAAATAAAGGAAGCTCAGAAGGATGACTCGGAGTTGGTAAAGATTATGGATAAGATCAAGGAAGGCAAATTTGAGGATTTCTCTCTCAGTTCAGAAGGGGTGTTGACTTTCAGAGGCCGATTGTGTGTGCCTAATGTTGATGAGGCTAAACGTTAAGTTCTTGATGAAGGGCATAAATCGAGGTATACTATCCATCCCAAGAGTACTAAAATGTATCAGAATTTGAAGCAACACTTTTGGTAGAATAATATGAAGAGAGAAATAGCAGATTATGTGTCTAAGTTCTTGACTTGTCAACAAGTGAAAACTGAACATCAAAGGCCCGCGGGATTGCTTCAACCATTAGAGATTCCGGAATGGAAGTGGGAGCATGTTACTATGGATTTTGTGACAGGGTTACCTCGTACACGAAGAAGGTTTGATGCAGTTTGGGTGATTGTTGATAGATTGACAAAGTCTTCTCCTTTTCTACCTATTGAGATTGGTTATTCTATGGAAAGGCTTGCAACCTTGTACATTAATGAGATCGTGAGGTTACATGGAGTTCCAGTGAGCATTGTGTCTGACATTGACCCTAGATTCACATCTTGGTTTTGGCAAGCATTTCAGAAGGCTTTGGGTTCAGAATTGAAGTTTAGTACAGCTTTTTATCCTCAGACAGATGGTCAGTCAGAGAGGACTATTCAAATTCTTGAGGATATGTTGAGAGCTTGTTCTGTTGACTTCTCAGATTCTTGGGATTCTCATTTGCCTCTTGTAGAGTTTGCTTATAATAACAGCTTTCAGTCCAGTATTGGGATGGCTCCTTATGAAGCCTTGTATGGGAGGAAATGTCGGTCTCCTATCTGTTGGGATGAAGTGGGAGAATCCAAGATTTGGGGTGTTCAGATGGTTAATGATTCAGTTGAGAAGATTAAACTTATTCGGGATCATTTGAGTACTGCCCAGAGTAGACAGAAAAGCTATGCCGATCACCGGAGGCGAGACCTTGAGTTCGAAAAGGGTGACTTTGTGTTCTTGAAGGTTTCACCTAAGGTTGGTATTCAAAGGTATGGAAATAAAGGCAAGCTTGCTCCGAGGTATATTGGTCCATTTGAGATTCTTGGAAGAGTTAGAGATCGTGCTTATCGTCTTGCATTACCTCCTTCTCTTGATAAGATCCATAATGTGTTTCATATCTCTATGCTTCGGAAGTATGTGTATGATCCTTATCATGTCCTAACTGAGGTTCCTGAGGATATTGAGCCGAGTATGTCTTACGAAGAGCATCATGTTCAAGTCATTGATTCGAAAGTGCAAGAATTGAGAAACAAAAGTATTCCTCTTATTCGAGTTGTATGGAGGAACCACGATGTGGAGGAATCAACTTGGGAGCTTCAGGAAGAGATTGAGAAGAAGTATCCTTGGTTATTTGAGAGTCTAGGTAAGTAACCCTAAAATTCGGGACGAATTTTCTTTAAGGGGGAATGATTGTAACGACCCCAAAACCCACCCTAATTTTCTAACCTTAAAATGGAAATTATATGTGCATTTTTATGTGTTAAATGATATTTGCTTGACTTGCTTATGTTATTTGAGCAATTATATTAGTTTATCTGTTAGTAGCAATTGTTGTTAAAAAGAATAATTGAGTTAATTTAAAACTTTAGGGTCTTTTATGGAATTTTTCTAAAGGGATTCAATTGCTAGAAATAAAGTTTGTTAAGTGAACTAAGTTAGTGAGTTTTATGGGTCAAAGGTGTAAAATAAAGTAAAGGGGTTGAATTGTATTTGTGGAAAGTGGAAGGGCCTTATGGGATTACTATATAAGGAAAGTTAGCATGTTTATCTCTCAACTCTCATTCTTTGTGTAATTTAAGCAAACATTAGAATTCCTCCATATTAAGCAACAAGGCAACAAAGGTTAGGGTTCTTCTTTATTAATTTCCTCATTTTTATTTACTACTCCATTTTAAAATCTAATTATATTAAAATGTTCAGGGTGTTGAGTAGGCCATTTTTACCCGATCAAATATTATTTTCTCGATACTTTTCCAGAAAATAGGTAAGTTACTAATCCCCCTTTAAATGTTAAAATGGTCATATATGTGTTCTATGAACTCTTTATTGTGATATTTGCTAAAGAACTTGTGAAGTATAGTAAGTTTTGGGTATAGTTGGTTTTTTTGGGTTGAAAGGAGTGTTAGTATGTTTGTGAAGTTGAGTTTTGTGGCCATAATGTGTTACAACGTTGAGTAATATAAGTGTTATACTTTTGCGACGGTGAAACGAAGGGAGTATATAAAATCAGCCCAGTTTGGCCTGCCGGATGATGTGGGCGGCCGCCCAAATAGGGCGTGTGGCCGCACATCTATCTGAAGGGATTTGTTCTTGAAAACAGGGGAAGTGGACGACCGCACACCCTGATTGGGCGGCCGAATACCTCCATCTGGTTTTGATAGTTTGTTTCAAGTTAAGGTATAAGAAAGCAATTGTTATTTATCCTTTGAGTGATTGTCTAAGACATCAAAATAGGTGTTTTAGGGTGTTATAATGGATGATGAGGATTGTGTTTCAAGTGTGTGCAAGAATGTGTTGTGACCTTGAATCATGTTGTTGTGGACTCTTTATGAGTGGTTCTTTGTGCACATTTTGTGATGTGTTTGGCTTGGTTACTTATTTTAGAATCATGGGTTGTTGTTGTTTTAGTAAGTATTCTTTACTGTGCTCCTTATGGAAAGTCCAGCTGGTCTTGTGTTATTGAGTCAGGAAGTGGGAGAATTATAGTGGAACACAAGTTAAGTTCACTATAAGGTTTTTCATTGGTACCTTGAGTCAGGCAGTGGGAGAATTATAGTGGCACACAAGCCAAGTTCACTATAAGGTTTTCCACTGTTGCCTTTTCTGTTGTCCCCAGTCCAGATTGGCCTTGGATGGGAAGAGCTAACTCCCTTGAGTGAGTATTCTAGCAATACCCCTGGGTTATGACTTTGTGTCATATCCTCCTATTGTTACTTGGTTTTCGGGATCCCGGCTTCAGCTATTTATGCTGCTCAGATGGTTTTCTCAGATGGTATTCTCATACAGTTATGTTTATTGGGTAATCCTTGGCTTGGTATCCACCTGAGTGTGGCATTTAGGTATTTGTGGTATATGAGTTGGTTTTACCTCTTATACTATGTTCTATGTGATGCTTATGATATTGTTCTTTATGCTTATCATTTTAGCATGAAACGTAGTTGCATTTTAGTAGCTTACTGAGATTCTTTCTCACCCCTTATTTGTTTACTGTTTTAGATAAAGGCGAATCCAGGGGATAGGACACTTTGGCACGGGAGGACGTTGGAGTGGTAAGAATTGGGTTTTGTTTGGTAAAGGCTACATTGCAATGATGTATAACCTTTTGGGTAGAGTACCCGTACTTCCTGTTGTAACACCTATTTTGGATAGTTTGGTTAGAGTACCCGTACGAAATTTTGTGATTGCTACTGATAGAGGTAAGGTGATTTGGTTATGTCACCTATGAGGGATATTGATGAGTTAAGTGGTATGGTTTAGCTTTCTATGTGTTTCGAACTTCTTGTGTGCCATCGATAGGTGGAGAATATCTCTATATTGGTATGTTTGACTTTGTTTAGGATCATACTAGCTATATATATAATGTTCAGGTTCTATGTTGAAAATCAAAAAATCTTTGCTATAAGGTTGTGCTGGGAATTTAGCTTATTCAGTTGGCAATACTAATGTTGAAGTCTTGAGTATAATTTATACTGGGTGCGATATGTCGCTTGACCGATAGGGGACTTGAGTTATATGATGAGTTGATATGGGCTATAATACTGATAGGTGAATTAGTGAACATATAGTATCGGTTGGGTTAAAGGAGTTAAAGATTCAATTTTAGAATTTCTTGATAGGAGATTTTTCTTTTTGTACATCTACGTGAGTGCATCGGAATTGTTTAGTATGAAGAAATACATAGTTTATTATGAGTGATATTAAGAAGTTGAGTTATGATACTTTTGGAATCATTTTAGTACATGACTGGAGTTAAGTTAAAGCAATATGAGTTATGAGTAGATTGTGGAAGTTATAATCATTAATGATGGTAAGCGCGTTAAGTTTAAAGGACTAAACATATTTTGAGAAGGTAAGAAATTCTCGGGCAATATTAAAGGCATTTTGGGTTTTAGTTAAACAGTTGTCCCATGGTTCTGGATCTTTTCTTTGTGGCGTTTCTCGTTCGGATTAAGGATGTTTAAAGGAAGTTGGGTATAGATACTTGGGCATATTAAAGGATGCTATGATTTTTCATTTGGTCAGTTGAAATGTTATTCGCTAATTGGATTATTATGTTGGTAATACTGTTGAGCATAAGTAATATTTGGTTAATAAATGTATACGTGAAAGACTAAATTGGGTTAGCCATTGAAGATTTAGAATTTGTTAAAATTCATTTGGGTATATAAACACGGATTATTAACTTAAATGGGAGTTAGAGGAAATCTTTTGAAGATAAAATTTGGATTGTTTTGCGGACTACTGAGTACATGGAACTGTTTTAAACTTTCAAGGATTGGAGTAATGTAATGATAATAATTTCGGTATTAATGTAGTTTCGTGGTTTGGGCTGGTATCCCTGTTATCTTAAAAGGTGTGATCAGTGTTATGTTTTCTTAGAGATATGTTAAGTTTTCCATTATAGTGAAAATTGATAAATCCATTACCTCTAGTGATGCTTCCAAATAGAGATGGAGGTACGCAACGATTTTGGGCAATAAAGTGGTTGTACATGCTTCGAGGATTAACGCTTAATAAATGGAACTACCTATGACTTGGGATTGGTTGTGATTCTATGGATATTGCCTTAGTGGATTATACATTTTATTTCATTTTTGGGACCAAGTTGAAACGTTGATGACAGACTATCGAAAGTTGATGGATATATTTCCTTAGAAAACTAAGTATGAGGTAATGCAAGTAATTTGAGAAATTCAAAGATTATGACTGTATTATGTTTTATCTCATGAGGAAGTGAGTGTGGTAGTGGAATCTCATTTGATCGGATAGTTGATGACGGTAAATTTTTGAGTATATCATTGAGTCATTGGGTGACAATAATCGTTAGCCCTATTCCTTCTCTTATTTGTTCGTGTAGTAGTATGATTACTTGGAATCGATGTCCGAAATCCTTAATAGGTACTTGATTTGGGGTTATGAGTGCTATATGAGAAACGATATTTTGTAGCCTCGTTGTGATTGCGTGTGATGATTTTTGATAAGTGAATTCGCGGGCAAATTCTTTTTAAGGAGGGTAGATTGTATCGACCCGAAAACCCGTCTCTATTTTCTTAGTAATAAATATTTATTTATTTATTTATTTGCTTATTTATTTATTTATTTAAATATTTATGTGCGCATTCATATCTCATAATATTTTTATGCCTAGCATTTTAATTGATCATTTGTGCTAGTGTAGAGTTAGTAAGTCTTAGTTAATGGTGGGGAGTATGGGTTTAATTGTTCTAGGTAGTAGTAGAGGGGGCCTAGGTGAAACATTTTATTTCTTCATCCTACTCCTTCCTCCTCCCTCACCTCACATTTTCATTTCTCTCTCTCTCTCCTCCATTGTTGGGTAAAGAAAAGGTAAGAATTCTCCCTCATTCTCTCTTCATTTTGACCATCTTCCTCCCATTATTTCTTATTACTCCTTTTATGAAAAATGTTTAGATCGTCGCTAGGATCGTTTATATCCAAGAAAATTCGAATTCCGTCATCTTTCATATTTTCCAAGTAAGTTGCTTTTCCTCCATTTATGCTAAAAATGTTCATCTCTAACTCCATTGATGCTCTACTTGATATATATGGCTTCTTTGGTTGATTTGGAATTTATTTGTGATTTATCCATTTTTGTGAAGTTTGGGTGTTTGATTCATCTCTTGGTTTGGGTTATCTAATAGATGTTATATGAGTCATTTTAGACTTATAAGTTGTTCTAGTACCTTATTATACTTGTTGGATGTGTTAGATTTTGGTTTGGTTTTAGTTTGGGTTGATTTTTGGAAGAAACCCATAATTTTGGCCGGATTTTGTCCCTCTGGGAAAGGAGGCGCGCGCACCCCTTGGGAGGGGGCGTGCGCACCCTTATTCCCTTTGTAAACTCAACCTTCTGATTATTGGAGGCGCGCGCACCATGTTTTAGGGGGCGTGCGCTCCCTCTTTTGCTTCAAAATCTATACCCTCTGATCAAGGAAGGCGCGCGCACCCTTTTAGGGGAGGCGTGCGCACCCTCATGTGTTTCAAAATCTCTACCATCTGATCAAAGAAGGCGCGCGCACCCTTTTTAGGGAGGCGTACGCACCCCCCCTTCTCTTTTCCCCAAGTGGTCCGTTTTACGCTCGATCTTCCGGAGGCCATAACTTCTTCATCCGGACTCCGTTTTAGGCGTGTAAACTATCGTTTTAAAGATTTACTTGAGTACTACGAGATGAGTGAGTTTATTTAATTGAGATTCAGGTTCAGGCTAGGTCGAACTTTCAGTAAGTGTTTTATAACACAAAACGTTTAGAATTGGTCTAGGCTCGGAGTACTATTCTTGTTAACTCAAGTTAATATCGTGGAACATTCTAGTGTTTGAAAAGGGGTTCTGTTGTGAATGATTGTGTTATGGAATCGGTTTAAGTATTGTTTGGGAATGTTTGGTCACCTTATGATATGTTCATGATTGTTCCAAACGAATGGATTTTGGATAAGACTTGGTCTAGGTTTTAGGTGATATCCTATATTACCTAAAGGGTTGTTATTGAACACTAAAGTGTAGGGTTTGGTCCGGTTGTGATCATGTACTAATAGGTGTAACCTTTTGGATTCGTTTGGGGTGTTAAGAATTGGTTCGTTGATGAACGGATGTAATACGTGAATTGGTGATTGGGTACCTACGGTGTTGACTATCTTTGAGGTGTATTTATTCGGCCTTCCTATTTGGAATTCTAGATGTAAATATAAGGAGTTAATAGTCTTAGTATATCTTTATGAGTAAATGTTTAAGGTCATTTTGGTAATAGTCATTGTACTATTTGTGAGCGACCGTTTGGGTTGTGCTCTTTATGAGTAACTTGTGGGTATCATCTTTAGGATGTGTTTGGTATGTGCCTTATCTTGGAATCATTATGTTTTAATGATCAATGTTGTTGGGCTTTCTATGAGCAATCTCGTTTATCGTTGTTGGACTCTTTTATGAGAAACTTCTTGTATTTATTGTTGTTGAACTCTTCTTGAGTAATCGTTTGCATCTTTATGGTGATTAATTGGTATGGTTCCCTACTTTGGAATCTTTGGTTGTTTATCGAGATAGTATTTATTACTTAGCATTTATTTGAAAGTCCAGCTGGTTACTTGTGTTCGAGTCAGGCAATGGATAATGTTATAATGGCACGAGCCAAGTCCAGTATAGCATCGCCCATTGGTCCTTTTTTCCTCTTCCAGATTGGCCTTGGTTGGGATGAGATAGCTTCCTTCGGAAGTAGTCTAGCTAACTTTTTGGGTTTTGACTTTGTGTCATCTCCCCTGTCCTTTGTGACATGTTACATTGTTATGGTTCCGGTACCGGGGTTGTGATCTTCAGCTGTTTATGCTACTATAAAGATGGTTTGATGGGTTGATTGATTGATTGGTCGGTTCTGACCGGGGTTCTCTTCAGCTGTTATGCTACTATTGTTGATTGGTTGATCGGTTAAAGCTGCGCAGTGATTGTCCTATCAGTTTGGTGAAACCTTGGCTCGGTATCCTTTGTAACGTGTTTATTTCGGTGTTATGTGCTGCATGATGAGTTAGTCGTTATTTCCAACTGGTATGGGACAATTGGCGATAGGGAGCTTTCTAATTTGTTGTTATGTGATTTACTTGTTCAGTTATATCGTTGATTTGCATGATATTATGCTATGTAGCTGCATTAGTAACTTACTGAGATTTTATCTCACCCCGTTTCTTTTATCTTTGTCTTTCCTTAACCCCCCCCCCAGGAGCAAGTGGTATTATTTAGAGATCCGTCGTAGCGGGAATCTTCTGAGCAGATTGATCGCCGTTGGGGTAGTTACTCTTCGGAGCCTTTATGTATTTTATTGTGGGTTCGTAGTCGTTCAGTGTTTTGTATATACGGTTGTACTTTAGGTATTTTTTTAATAGTTGTTCTTGCTTCCGCGTTTGTTTCTAGTCTCTGAGTTATAATCTCATTGAGGTGTCGTTTGATGGTATTGGTTTCATAGTTGAATTCACGCGCCCGGTTTGGTATTTTGCATTTTGGAGATGTATATTATGTAAATTTTATGCTTATGGATTTTTAGAATTTCTGGGGCGTGACAGTTTAAATTTAAATGAAGTCTTTGAACTTCAAGTGTGAATTTGTTAAACTTTATGAAAGTACATTTCGAAAAAAATTTCACAAGTGTTTTATAACGTCTTCCACTCGTGTCCCGAGCGTGGGGCCAAGCTGGACCACGGGTCTGGGGCGCAACAAGGCCGATCACCATAACGCATCAGGGCTAAACATGTCTTCTTTCTTGCATGTGACCGGACCAGAAGGTTGCCTACGTTCCTCCAGTGTAGAGGCTCAGGTCGCCATAGTTCTTGTTGATGCTCCTTTCGCCGTAATGGTTTTTGATGTTGCTTCGTCCTTGATGTTTGCTGTGATCTTCTTTATTTGAGGGGTTTTTTTTTTTTTTTTGCTCTAACTTTTGCCTAGGTTGTTTTGATTTTAACCTAGCGAGCTTTTTTTTTTAATCCCCCTTGAAAACATAGCTTGATATCTCTTCATGGTTGTAGCTCTAACTTATTTCGGCACTTGATGGCTTGACTTCGTCTTCTTGATGTTTAGCCCCTTGGCGTTCAAGTGACGGCCTTCGTTCCAAAACTTGTTTAGACATCTTTTCATCATTTTGCTAAGAATTATTAGATCGAACAACTTGGAGGAGTGTATGAGGACAAAAATGACTTTTATTTAATTAAGATCGACTCAATTTGTTACATGGGACAAAGGAAAACATAATGCACACTTTAGAGGACATTTTGACTCTTTTTGTTTCTTTTTATTTTTGTAGAGAGAGAGAAAGGGAGTTTTCCCTAGCCTTTGTTGTTGTAGTCCTCGTTGTCGTCGCAGTCCTCAAAACCATCGTAACCATCCATGTTGTTGCTTGAACTGTTCGGGATTTCTTCATTGTCGGAGTCATAGAAGTCCTTGGTCATTTAACGAAGCAAGTTGTCAATTCTTATCCCCGGATCATACATGTGTGCAAAATCCGGATAAAAGGCCCCACTAAGATGAGCTCGGTAGTCCATATTTAAGCACTTCAAGAAGATATCCATTTGTTTTTTCATTGAGGGCCTATCGACAATCTCGGCTAACTTGTCATTCCAACGGTGAGAAAAGTCCCCAAATGATTCATTGCCATCATGCATGGTGTTCTCCAATTCTGTCTTCGTGGGACGGTGCATGTAATTGCCTTCATGTTGTGACTTAAAGGCAAGCATCGCGGCATCCCAATTGAGGCGGGTGGAAACTGGGAGACCCATATACCAATCTTTTGCGACCCCATCAAGAGTAAGTGGGAAGCATTGTGCCATTATTTGAGGAGACACTTTCTTCAGTAGCATGGCCCAAATGTAGAAGTCGACGAGAGCATCGGGACAAGATTTTCCATTGAACTTGCCAATATTGGGCATCTTGAATTTTTCGGGAAAGGCCACCATAGTGTTCATGAGAAGAGAAGCTAGATGAAGATCAGAGTTCGGTCCTTTGTTCAAATTGAGCCTACTAAGACGTTGGTCAATGTACGTCATGAGAGTGTTGACCACACCATTGAAGATGCTTTGGACCCCTTTTCTTTCATTTGTGAGCCCCTTTAATTGGTCCTTGAGCTTAGAAATTTCCTTTTCATGGGTCATTTTCACATGCTTGAGATGGGCTCGCCACAAATCATCCTTGCGTCGGGCGGGCATCCTCGGTGAGTGTATCAATTTGTCCTTTCAGTGCTTGGATCGTGTTGGCTATTTATTCATTGGACCAGAAGAGATTGTCACCACTATTGTTGTCGTTGGAAGCCATTGGACCTATTTTAAGAACACGATTGATCTTAGGATGGCCCCACAAACACACTTTGAGTAAAATAACTCAACCCACAAATAAGGAAAAGAGTCAACCACATAAGAAAAAAATGACTCTTTTTTTATTATTTTATTTAAGTCAGAAGGACGTAGTCCTTTTTGGGGTTTCTAAAGAAAATAGTGGAATCATCATACTAGTATATAGACCTTCTCGCGGTCCAATATACTCATCGGATTCCACCACATCTGTGAGACCTAAATGTGATGGGATTAAACTAAATTAATGTCACAAAGCATACATGCGGGGAAAGTGTTTTATTTTGTTGCATAGAAACTTGTTTCTTTTGGAAACGGCACGTATGTTTTGATAACATTAGTTTAGGGAAATCTCGACACATGAACACGGACTTGGTCACTGAGTGTAAGATCTTAATAAAGAATGTGTTGGCTTGTGCTTGGCTAAAGAGGGATTTAAAGGCCACTCCCGACATGTAGTCATGAACTACGCCACAGGTTGAGGTTTACCGCTTCGAGAGAGTCAAGGTCGGGTGGAGCTTGCAACATTCTAGGACGGGCCTCTACGGGTTTGGGATAAAGCCAAGTGACAAAATCATTTTTTTTTTCAAAAGAAAAGAAAAGCAAATAAGCACATATTTACAACTTTCGACTCACCCGTGTGACCGATAAAATAAACAGAAAATAAAAATAGTTTTGTGTAGGCCATGGTGCCCACACACCATCATTCTGCCCTGTTCTGGACTCATTCTGTTTCTGGAGAATGCCTAGAAGCACGTGCATTGGGTAGTTAGAGTGGGAGGCGTGCGCCTTAGGCACTAAAGGGCAGAGGCGCCTGGTTCTGGGTGAAAACCTGCAAACTCATGGGTTCAAGGGATTGCCTTGGCCCTAAACAATAACTTTTTCGCCTGCAGTAATTGTTAACACAGAAACATGGAATTTGAAGGACAAGATGCAGTGCGGGCGCTTCTGGTGGTTGGGGTCGGAGGCGTATGCCTTAGACCAAGAAGGGGCAACAAGGGTATGAAAAATAGCTAGAGGGGGGTGAATAGCTGTTTAAAAATTCTTTTCGTACCCTTTTTAAAATCAATGGCGTATGCGTACAAGTCTCAAATAGGCTAAGTATAGCGCGCAGAGAGTGTGAAATTCACAACGGAAAGAAAACCTCTGCGCAGAAAAGGTTGCACAAGAGGTAAAAATGCACGCTAAGTATGGCTTAAAGATTGGCGCATAAAATGATTTTAAGGCAATAAGCAACAACAAACAAAGTTGTCACGACCCGAAATATAGGATCTATTTTATTAGTAATTAAATGATTTTTATTTAATTATTTGCTTATTTATTTATTTAAAAAATTATTTATTTAAATAATTATGTGTGCAATTTATGTGTTATAATATTTATGCCTAGCATTTTATTCGAGTTATTTGGGCTAGTGTGGAAGTGTTGAGTCTTAATTGTTATTAGGGAGTGTAGTGTTTGTGTGTGTAGTGTGAGAGAGGGGGCCTAAGTGTAAGTTTTTAAAATAAACCCCCTACTCCCTCCCTACACCTTCCCTCACCTCCATCTCCCTCACACTCCTCCCTCCCATCTCTCTGCACTCTTCTCTCTCTCTCTCTCAAAAGGTAAACATTTTCTCTTCTCTACCTTCTCTCTTCATTTTCTCCTCCTTCCTCTCATCTTCTCTCATTTCTTAAAACATGAAACGTGTTTAGATCGTCGCTAGGATCGCGTAGACTCAAAAAGATTTGAAATCCATCAACTTTGAGAAAATTCAAGTAAGTTACTTTTCCCCCATTTAAATGCTAAAATGTTCATATCATGTTTATATGATGATTAATGTGCTATATTTGAAGTTTGGTTGAGTTTGCAATTTATTTGGAATTTATTTGGGTTTTGATCAAAAATGGTGAATTGATGAATGTTGGGTTTGATTCTTGGTTTTGGGTGGATAAATGGTGTATTTGGATTCCCATTCTAGTTATAAGTGGTTTTGGTACATTTTAGAACTTGTAGAAGGAGTTGATTTTGAGTATTTGGTGTTTTGGGAGAATTTGGTTCGAAATTTGTGAAACCCAGCTCTGTTTTCCTCCCAGCCCGCAGACCAGGCGCCCGCCCGCCTTGACCCGAGCGCCCGCCTACCCCTTGTTTTCCAGTGACCCTAACCTACTGGCCAAACAAGCGCCCGCCCGCCCCAGGCCAGGCGACCGCCCGCCCGCCTGCTTGGAAAATTGCCCTTTTGCTTGTTTAAACTAAATGGCTTAACTAGTTTAGGTTTAATTCTTCTAATTAACTTAAGATAACACCGTGGAACACTTTATTGTATGGATTTGATTCTTTTGTGAATAAATACGATATGGAATTTGATTAAGTACCATTTTGGGAATGTGGTTCATCTTTGATGTGCGGTTTGCATTGGTTTACCGTTGTGGTGATTTAATTGGATTGGTTCCCTACTTTGGAACCTTAAGTTGTTTATTCATGCTAAATTATTATTACTTAGCATTTAATTAGAAGCCCAGCTGGCATATTTGTTGCATCGGGCGATGGGAAGGATTATAATGGCAAAGCCAAGTCCATTATAATGTTGACCATTGTTTTGCCCTTACTATACCCCTTCTCCAGATTGGCCTCGGAAAGGATAAGTCAGCGTTCCTTTGTGAATGTATCTGGCTAACGGGCATGACTTTGTGTCATGGTCCTTGTCCCTTGTGACACTTTTATGTTATTGGTTCCGGTACCGGGGTTTGCTCTTCGGCTTTCATGCTATTATGAAGATGATGATTAGTTGATTATTGAAGCTGCGCAGCGATCCGTTATTTGGATGTTCCGGTTTGGAAAACCTTGGCTATATCCTTTGTTATATGTTTATTTCCGCTGCTATCTGTTATATGACAACTGCTATGTGCTATGTGATAGTAATTATTGTTTATTGCTTATTGCATCATAGCATGTCGTGTAGTTGCATTAGTAACTTATTGAGATTTATCTCACCCCCTTTCCTTTTATCTTTGTTTTTCCTTAACCCCCCCCCCAGGTGCTAAGGATTAGTCTCGCTGATCACGAGAACGAGGACGTCGAGTGTGGAAACATTCTTTTGGGGAAGGTTGATATAGGTTGGTTCCCATTATGTAAATGTGTAACCATTTTGGGGTAGTTGTACCAAACATGACGTCACTAAGGATTGTATATTTTATATCTGTATTCTTGTTAGCATAAACTTGTGGAAGTTTATGATAAGTTGTATTTGGTTTTTATCAAACTCGATTTTGTAAAACTTTGGATCACCCCCTTTTTTGTATCAAATGGAATTTTTAACTTCTGTATTTTGGAGTTTATTGTTAGAGTCGACGTCCAGCTCGCGGTCCCGGGGCCCGCGGGGTCAGGGGTCGCGACAGTTGGTATCAGAGCTATGGCATTAGCTCTATGTATAAGTCTAGGTGGATTAGTATGACCTAGGTGGGTAGTAGAGTGCGGAGTGATTAATGGTTGATGTCTTATGCAGGTAATTGTTCTCAATGTCTGGAAGAAGAAACAGAGGAGGTGCTAGTGGGGCACAGAATCCGACTGATACAAGGGATGAAGCCCGTGCCATGTTTCAAGGCATGTTCGAGGCGGCCATGAAGGCCATTCATGATCAAGGTCCGAGGGTAGAGCAAGCACCACCCCGTTATGGTTTGGAGCAATTCTTGAAACTGAAACCGGTTGAATTCAATGGGGAACCCGATGTAAGGAAGGCCGAGTTGTGGATTGAGTCTATGGAAAAGATTTATGATGTGTTTGGGTGTTCGGATGAGGACAAGGTCCGGTTCGCGGCTTACAAGCTTGTTGGAGCCGCCGAGCATTGGTGGAAAGGTGTTAAAGCTACTTGGGATGATACTCGCACAGTGTATGCGTGGGAGTTGTTCGTGCGTAAGTTCAGAGAGCATTTCATTCCGGTTGTTGATCAAAACCGAAAGGAGATCGAGCTACTCAACTTGGAGCAAGGTGTGTTGTCTATAGCACAATACTCGGCTAAGTTCATAGAATTAGCCCGGTATTGCGACTATTTGGTGAGGACCGAGGAACAAAAGGCTATGAGATTTATTCGGGGATTGAAGACCTCCATCCGTACTCAACTAATTGCTCAACGGATCGTGACTTTCCAAGATGCGGTGGACCGAGCCTACTTAATAGAGCAAGATATTGGGGAGCATAAAAGGAAGACCGAGGTAGCTAACCCGAGCAAGCCGGGAGGGCAAAGCAAGTCACAACCAAGAATTGATAACCGAGGTAACTTTGGGGGACAATCTCAGTCCCGAGGGCAACCGATCCTAAGGAACCCGGGTACCACTTCCGGGAACCAAGGGAGCCAAATTAGGAAGCCTTGTACCTTTTGTCAAAAGGTAGGCCATTCGGAGGATAGGTGTTGGAAAAAGCAAGGCAAGTGCATCAATTGTGGTGAAATGGGGCACTTTGCGAGAGATTGCCCGAGGCACCGAGGACAGTCATCCGGGTCAGGGGTTAGTATTAATCAGGGTCAGAAAAGGGATGCCGCCGGGAAGCCCAAGGTCCAAGGGAAAGTATTTGCAATGAATCAGCAACAAGCGACCGATGATCCATCCGTTATTGGAGGTATTGTTTATGTGTCTAATGTGAGCGCACGAGCGTTAGTAGATCCAGGATCATCTCATTCATACATTTCTGTGCAATTTGCTTCTATGTTAAATGCTGCATTCGAGTCTTTACCGTACGTGCTAGAGGTGTCGACCCCTATAGGAGAATGCTTGATTTCTGATCGAGTCTTTCGTGCTTGTGATGTGGTTATTTGTGGTCGAGTCCTTTGTGCGGATTTGGTAGTTCTTCCTATCCAAGACTTTGATGTCATTTTGGGCATGGATTGGTTGAGCAAGTTTCATGCTTCTGTTGATTGCCGTAAGAAAACTGTTACTTTTTCTATTCCCGACGTGCCTAAATTCGTGTTTGAGGCTTGTCCTCTGAGTAGAAAGGTTCGCTTAATTTCTTTTATGAAAGCGAGAAAATTATTGCATAGTGGTTGTGAGGGGTTTTTGGCTAGTGTTCTTGATACTAGGAAAGAATCCCCTAGTCTTGATAGTGTTCGGGTAGTTCGGGAATTTCCCGATGTTTTCTCTACCGAGTATGAGATGCCTCCCGATCGTGAGATTGAGTTTTGTATAGACCTTTTGCCGGGTACGGCTCCGATTTCGAAAGCGCCTTATAGGTTAGCTCCCGCAGAATTGAAGGAACTGAAGGTTCAGTTGCAAGAGTTGCTTGACCGAGGGTTTATCCGCCCTAGTGTTTCCCCGTGGGGAGCACCGGTTTTATTTGTGCGGAAGAAAGATGGTTCGTTGAGGTTGTGCATCGATTACCGGAAGTTGAATCAGGTTACGGTGAAGAACAGGTATCCTCTGCCGCATATTGATGATTTGTTTGATCAGCTTCAAGGGTCCGTGGTTTTCTCTAAACTCGACTTGAGGAGTGGGTACCATCAGTTGAAGGTTCGATCGGAGGATATTCCGAAGACTGCCTTTCGCACTCGTTATGGTCATTATGAGTTCTTGGTTATGCCGTTTGGGTTGACGAACGCGCCGGCCGTGTTTATGGATTTGATGAACCGAGTTTTCCATCCTTATCTTGATTCGTTCGTGGTGGTTTTCATCGACGACATTCTTGTTTATTCGAAATCTCGAGAGGAGCACGAGCAGCACTTGAGGACAGTTTTATCCGTTCTTGCAAGGGAGAAATTATTTGCGAAGTTCAGTAAATGCGAGTTTTGGCTTGAGAAGGTGTCATTTCTGGGTCATGTTATTTCGAAAGATGGGATTTCTGTGGATCCGTCTAAGATTGAGGCCATAGTGGATTGGAAGAGACCCGAGTCAGTGACCGAGATTCGTAGTTTTCTGGGTTTAGCCGGTTATTACCGAAGGTTTATTGAAGGGTTTTCGAGGATTGCTACTCCGATGACTCAGTTGACCCGAAAGAACGTTCCGTTTGTGTGGACCGAGAAATGTGGCAAGAGTTTCGAGGAATTGAAGAAGAGGTTGACTACCGCACCGATCTTGACTTTGCCTAATGGGAGTGATGGCCTAGTGATTTACAGTGATGCTTCGAAAGAGGGTTTGGGTTGTGTGTTGATGCAGAATGGGAAAGTAATTGCGTATGCTTCGAGGAAGTTGACCCCGAGTGAACAGAATTACCCGACTCATGATATGGAGTTAGCGGCGATAGTCTTTGCGTTGCACAAATGGAAGCACTATCTTTACGGGGCGAAGTTTGAGATTTTTACGGATCACAAGAGTTTGAAGTACCTTTTCTCCCAGAAGGAATTGAACAACCGTCAGCGCCGATGGATGGAATTGTTGAAGGATTATGATTGTACGATTTCTTATCATCCGGGGAAGGCGAATGTGGTAGCCGATGCGATTAGTAGAAAGTCTTATGTGGCTTCGATGATGGTTCGAGAGTGGAAAATGCTTGAGGATGTTCGAGAGTGGTCTCCTCGTGAATCGAGACATGGGGCTATTTTTGCGAATATTAAGGTATCTCCGACCCTAATTCAGAGAATAAAGGAAGCTCAGAAAGAGGATCCCGAGTTGGTGAAAATAATGGGTAAATTGAAGGAAAAGAACTTCGAGGATTTTTCCTTGAGCTCGAGTGGAGTTTTGACTTTCCGTGGTCGTTTGTGTGTTCCGGATGTTGATGGAATTAAACAGAGAGTTCTTGATGAGGGTCATAAATCGAGGTATACTATTCATCCGGGCAGTACGAAGATGTATCAGGATTTGAAGCAACAATTTTGGTGGATTAATATGAAAAGGGAGATAGCGGAGTACGTTTCGAAATGTTTAACGTGTCAGCAGGTCAAAGCCGAGCATCAGAGACCCGCGGGATTACTTCAGCCGTTAGAGATTCCCGAGTGGAAATGGGAGCATGTGACTATGGATTTCGTTACGGGACTGCCTCGTACCCGTAGGAAGTTTGACAGTGTTTGGGTAATAGTGGATAGATTGACCAAGAGTGCTCATTTCTTGCCTATTGACATCAGGTATTCGATGGAGAAGCTTGCGACCCTTTATATCGACGAGATTGTTAGATTGCATGGGGTTCCGGTTAGTATTGTGTCAGATCGAGACCCGAGGTTTACTTCTAGATTCTGGAAGGTGTTTCAGGAAGCTTTGGGTACAGATTTGCGATTCAGTACAGCTTTTCATCCTCAGACACACGGTCAATCCGAGAGGACTATTCAGATTTTGGAGGATATGTTGCGAGCTTGTGCGATAGACTTTTCTGATTCTTGGGATTCGCACCTACCGTTAGTGGAATTTTCGTATAACAACAGTTATCAGGCTAGTATCGAGATGGCACCGTTTGAGGCTTTGTATGGAAGAAAGTGTAGATCGCCTATTTGTTGGGATGAGGTCGGTGAAGCGAAAGTTTTGGGTATTGATTTGCTTCGGGATTCGATTGAGAAAGTTAAAGTTATCCGGGATAGATTGAAGACAGCCCAGAGTCGACATAAGAGCTACGCAGATAACCGAAGACGAGATCTTAGTTTTCAGACCGGTGATTTGGTATTCTTGAAGGTATCTCCGAAGGTGGGTATCCGTCGTTTTGGGAAGAAAGGCAAATTGGCTCCGAGGTTTATTGGCCCGTTTGAGATCTTGGGAAGGGTTGGACTTCTTGCGTATCGTCTTGCGTTGCCGTCATCTTTAGACCGGTTGCATAACGTGTTCCACGTTTCTATGCTTCGGAAGTATGTTCATGATCCGTCTCACGTGTTACCGAGGATACCGGAAGATATTGAACCCGATATGAGTTATGAGGAACGACCGGTTCGGATCTTAGATTCCAAGGTCCAAGAGTTGAGGAGCAAGAGTATTGCGTTGGTTCGAGTTCTTTGGAGGAATCATAACATCGAGGAGTCGACGTGGGAGCTCCGAGATGAGATCGAGAGGAAATTTCCGTGGCTTTTTGTTTAAGGTGAGTCTCGTTAAAATTCGGGTCGAATTTTCTTTAAGGGGGAGTGAATGTCACGACCCGAAATATAGGCTTTATTTTATTAGTAATTAAATGATTTTTATTTAATTATTTGCTTATTTATTTATTTAAAAAATTATTTATTTAAATAATTATGTGTGCAATTTATGTGTTATAATATTTATGCCTAGCATTTTATTCGAGTTATTTGGGCTAGTGTGGAAGTGTTGAGTCTTAATTGTTATTAGGGAGTGTAGTGTTTGTGTGTGTAGTGTGAGAGAGGGGGCCTAAGTGTAAGTTTTTAAAATAAACCCCCTACTCCCTCCCTACACCTTCCCTCACCTCCATCTCCCTCACACTCCTCCCTCCCATCTCTCTGCACTCTTCTCTCTCTCTCTCTCAAAAGGTAAACATTTTCTCTTCTCTACCTTCTCTCTTCATTTTCTCCTCCTTCCTCTCATCTTCTCTCATTTCTTAAAACATGAAACGTGTTTAGATCGTCGCTAGGATCGCGTAGACTCAAAAAGATTTGAAATCCATCAACTTTGAGAAAATTCAAGTAAGTTACTTTTCCCCCATTTAAATGCTAAAATGTTCATATCATGTTTATATGATGATTAATGTGCTATATTTGAAGTTTGGTTGAGTTTGCAATTTATTTGGAATTTATTTGGGTTTTGATCAAAAATGGTGAATTGATGAATGTTGGGTTTGATTCTTGGTTTTGGGTGGATAAATGGTGTATTTGGATTCCCATTCTAGTTATAAGTGGTTTTGGTACATTTTAGAACTTGTAGAAGGAGTTGATTTTGAGTATTTGGTGTTTTGGGAGAATTTGGTTCGAAATTTGTGAAACCCAGCTCTGTTTTCCTCCCAGCCCGCAGACCAGGCGCCCGCCCGCCTTGACCCGAGCGCCCGCCTGCCCCTTGTTTTCCAGTGACCCTAACCTACTGGCCAAACAAGCGCCCGCCCGCCCCAGGCCAGGCGCCCGCCCGCCCGCCTGCTTGGAAAATTGCCCTTTTGCTTGTTTAAACTAAATGGCTTAACTAGTTTAGGTTTAATTCTTCTAATTAACTTAAGATAACACCGTGGAACACTTTATTGTATGGATTTGATTCTTTTGTGAATAAATACGATATGGAATTTGATTAAGTACCATTTTGGGAATGTGGTTCATCTTTGATGTGCGGTTTGCATTGGTTTACCGTTGTGGTGATTTAATTGGATTGGTTCCCTACTTTGGAACCTTAAGTTGTTTATTCATGCTAAATTATTATTACTTAGCATTTAATTAGAAGCCCAGCTGGCATATTTGTTGCATCGGGCGATGGGAAGGATTATAATGGCAAAGCCAAGTCCATTATAATGTTGACCATTGTTTTGCCCTTACTATACCCCTTCTCCAGATTGGCCTTGGAAAGGATAAGTCAGCGTTCCTTTGTGAATGTATCTGGCTAACGGGCATGACTTTGTGTCATGGTCCTTGTCCCTTGTGACACTTTTATGTTATTGGTTCCGGTACCGGGGTTTGCTCTTCGGCTTTCATGCTATTATGAAGATGATGATTAGCTGATTATTGAAGCTGCGCAGCGATCCGTTATTTGGATGTTCCGGTTTGGAAAACCTTGGCTATATCCTTTGTTATATGTTTATTTCCGCTGCTATCTGTTATATGACAACTGCTATGTGCTATGTGATAGTAATTATTGTTTATTGCTTATTGCATCATAGCATGTCGTGTAGTTGCATTAGTAACTTATTGAGATTTATCTCACCCCCTTTCCTTTTATCTTTGTTTTTCCTTAACCCCCCCCCCAGGTGCTAAGGATTAGTCTCGCTGATCACGAGAACGAGGACGTCGAGTGTGGAAACATTCTTTTGGGGAAGGTTGATATAGGTTGGTTCCCATTATGTAAATGTGTAACCATTTTGGGGTAGTTGTACCAAACATGACGTCACTAAGGATTGTATATTTTATATCTGTATTCTTGTTAGCATAAACTTGTGGAAGTTTATGATAAGTTGTATTTGGTTTTTATCAAACTCGATTTTGTAAAACTTTGGATCACCCCCTTTTTTGTATCAAATGGAATTTTTAACTTCTGTATTTTGGAGTTTATTGTTAGAGTCGACGTCCAGCTCGCGGTCCCGGGGCCCGCGGGGTCAGGGGTCGCGACAAAAGCAGCAAGAAAGTAATCTGATAAGATCAAACAAAGCAGTAATTTAGATATAAAGTAAGCAGGAAATAAATAGCAAGAACAACTAACAAGCTATTTGGAGAGGTTCGATCGATGAAAGATCTACGTCCTCTACCAAGATGGTTAGTCTTGGATTTTCAAACTTATAGATTTATATTGATATGCCGATCTTTTACAAGATTACAATGAATCAAAGCTCAAATCAAAATCTATACTATGAAGAGCAAACCCTAGACTAAACTGGTGTTTCTCAAGAAGTAAGATCTATATGATCAAAGCTTCAAGAGGTGTGTGTTTGTGTCAGAAATTCTGGGCTCTATGAATCTATGAGATGAAGAGCACGAAGAATTCTAGGTGATACAAGGCTTAGGATCTAGGCACGAGTTTGAAGGTATGAAGGTTTGAAGCTTGTTCTTGTGAATCTGATATTTAAGCAACAATCTTCAGAACTTCAAAGTTTCTCTTCGAAAGCAAAAACTCAAGCAACTTAGAAATGAAGAAGAGCAGGCTATTTATATCTGAGAGCTTAAAACTAGCCGTTGGAGCTCTGAGCAAGGACAATGAGCTGGCACAATGTGATTGGTGCACAGGTGTCCTTTGTAGCCGTTGGAGACAGAGCATGAAGACAAAATTCAAATCTTCTTCTTGAAGGTTGACAGCTGTCTTCATTTGAAATATTTCATCTAAGCGCATCTCCATCGTTGGATTTGCTGAGTGTGCTAGTTTTGTCATTTCTGCACACCTCAGCACTGTTGGCTTTTGATAAGCGTACATCATCTTCACGCTTTCCATGTTTAGGAATCTGAGAAGGAATGAGTGTAGATACCCCGCCTTCGACCGCTTGTAGACACCCCATTTTGGACGTTCATTTATGATCACACTACTTCTATGTCTCTCCTTTGATTTGGGTCGAAACTCGTTAAGTTGGACATGTTTCGTTAAGTTTCTGACTGACTCCGTTAGTCAGGGGCCAAAATGAGCATTAAAACTACTGTAGAGGGAAATAGTGAATTCCAACACTGAGATGCCTCGTACGAGACATTGATGTCTCGAACGAGACATCCCCCTTGACAGTCGGGTTTTTGGTCAGTTTCCTAGTTGATATTAACCCCTTTTCTTGGCAAACACTTAAGCAATCCGGGAAAACCTAATGGACGATCCTAGAGTCCAAAAATACCTTTGTGAGAATCAAATCTTGGATTCCCACCACAACTTACCTTCTTGGCCAAAACCCTAGGTCCAAAACCCTATAAATATAGTTGTTCTTGCCTAGAATGACTAATGGTCAACTCTAGACTCCTTATTCACCCAAAAACCACTCCAAATCTGATCAAAAGGTTCTCATAATCAGCCTCTCTCTCTCACCCACGAAATTTAAACCCTCACCACACCATTCAAGTCAAGTTCATTGGAGATTCAAGGCCTTTAGTCAAGGCCATCTATAGGATTCTTGAAGAACACTTAGGTAAAACTCTTTGTTTTCTATCTTCTCATCTCCTTCTTTGTCTTTGAGGTAGTGTGATTCCATTAAAGGATCAGCCTAGAGCCTCTCCAATTCATGGAGATGGTCTCGAAGTACATGATCCGACATCCTAAATAAATAAGCAATTATTTATTTGTTTCTTTTCCTTTTACATAGACTTTGCATGATTTTGAAACAATGATGATGATTTCTTAGCAACCAGTCCTATATTGGGTGAATTGGGTGCTCCTTGACCTTCCCAATTTATAACTTAACCCCCGAATCCAGATATCTCGGTCCGTGTTCTGACAACAACATGGTGGCGACTCTCAATTAAAAAGGTAAATCGAAGGATGAAAACCGCCTCAAGAACAACCAACAACACAAAAAACCCACGCGCAAACAGTGGCGACTCTGCTGGGGACGATCACAGTAAGTGGGTTAGACTTGCGTCGAAAGAAATCATCGTTGTTTCAAAATTCTGCATTATTTACTATAATTTGTCCCCCCGACTGAGATGCCTCGTACGAGGGATCCCTTGTCTCATACGAGACATCTCAGCTCTGCCCGACTGGTCTGACTCTCTGGTTTGAAAAAGGATTTTTGTTTAGTTCAAACACGTACACATGGTTTCAGATCCACTCTCCCCTCTGTTTCTGAGTCTTAGGACCTTCCTAACGACAAAGAAACTCCCCATATATCATAAGGCTAACCTTTGTTTTGCAGGAGTACTTGCTAAATGTTTCATTCCTTGCTTTACATGCGTCTGATTTATGTGCGAACTACGACGGCCTGAGTTCCTCCACAAGAGGGAAACGTAGGCAGCCACTTGGCCCGGCCATTGCATGTTATTATTTTTACTTTAAAAAAAAAAACTCTCTATTTTATCTTTGACACCTAGATCTTAACTCTCACACACGTGCACACATGTAGAATAATTGCACTACATACCCTATAAACCTGGGTCCCAATCGGAGGACGGATGTCGGTTATTACCCCCATTCTAACAAATGGCCCTCGCCGGTCTCTCCAAAGATGGTGTACCCACTCCGTGACATGCTCCTAGACTGTGTTTATGGAGAGCCTTAGCCGTAAGCCTTGCATCAACCTCATGCATACATACTAGCTAATAAGACACTCCTCGAGACCGGTCGGTTCGATTCTTAGGGCTGTTTTAATCTTTGCCCAAGATAATGCATCTTTACAATCTATAATCCTCCCTTGTGAATATGACGAATGTCCCTTCGGTAAAATGTTGAACAAAGGATTTTGAAAGAATGGAGAGCCTCCCTACGGAAATCCGAGTTTGTGTTTTCCTACTTTCACTATTCTGTGCGGGATTGTGGATGCCATTTTGGCTTAGTTTCGACCGCACCGTTCAACATGTCCCTTTCGGTTGTCCCTTAAAATTCACAAGGTTTGGTTGCATTAATGCGTTGTTTAGCAAAGTGCAAAACAACTATTGAATCACTTAGGTTTGGTTAATTGAGTGGTGGATTCCAATGAGAATATGGGACCTTTGCCCAAATTGTCCGTTTGGGAGAGTGCAATACAGGTGAAAAACAAGGGGCTCATATTCTAGGGTGACAGAATCCACTGTTCCAGGACTAACTTGAGTAGCAACCTCTTAAAATGGATTAAATTCCATCCGACCAATAGGATTAAAAACTGCAAATCTAACTGTTTGACTAGATGTCTCGTACGAGACATCCATTGTCTAGTACGAGACATCTCTCCTTTTCTGTGAATCTGCCATGTTGGTCAACCCCTATTTCATAAAAGCCCACTTGTTGGGACCCCAGCCTGGATTTGACACAGTTTCTGCACTCTAGGTCCGTCCGATCAGCAAAGTAGCTCCACACTCCCAACACAATCGTTTCAGTAATTTACATCCGTGATCCCGCGACCAAGAGACTAGAAAAGGTTGCAGTAATGGCCGGTACCCCCATCACTGACTTAGAGACCGCCAAAGCCATCATTGCACGACTTGAGCAGCAAGTCAGAGAGAAATCCGAAATTGCCGCCCGTGAGAGTGATCGTCACGCCAAAGACATAGACACCATCTTGCAAGAGCTCCAAGAACTCAATAAGAGTAGTAAGAAGTCCAAAACCCCCTCCAAAGATGGGGAGTCCCATGCTAAGAAAAAGAATAAGAGGGATGATGACTCCGACTCTGATTCAAATACATCCGACTCTTCCTCCTCCTCCGATGACGAGGATACTAAGGCAAGTGATAAGAAAAACAAAGCTAGTGATGACACCAACTTCATCAACTCCGCCACTGCTGAGTTTCTTGAAAAGAGGTTTGCACATCTCGGTCTAGCAAAGGGCTCCATCGTTCCATTTGACCCCATTGCACTCCGCAAGTCAATCACTAAGCTACCACGAAAGTTCCGCACTCCTGACATAGCCAAGTTCAACGGCACTACCTGTCCTCGTGTTCATGTTGAAACTTACACTTGGGCCATGCTTCCGATGAAAGTTGATGACACCGTTTTGGCCCAAAGCTTTCCCCAAACTCTAGAGGGGGCGGCAAGGGATTGGTACATGTCTCTCCCCTTATCTACAAGGACCGATTGGGCTACCGCATGTGAAGTCTTCCAAAGGCGCTTCGAGGATAATACTACTTACCATCCCACTAAAAGAGACCTCGAGCAAATCCAACAAGGGTACTAATGAGACATTCGGTGAATTTGTCAAGAGATGGAGAGCCAAGCTCACCGAGATCGTTGATAGGCCAACTACGGACGACCAAATGCACATCTTCCTGAAATCACTCCGTAATGAGTATGAGGACTGTAACGACCCGAATTTTCACAAACTTAATATTCAATAAATCCAAAATATTACATCTCAAAATCACTAAAAGACAATATAAAACATCACTAATAAACCCAAATGCTCAACAAACTGCTCCGTCCCAAATCTTTTTATCTCGAATCCCGATCAACGGTCAACTGCAAAACTGAAACTGGAGGGGGGTGAGCTGGGGGGCCCAGTAAGAAAGGGGATACACAGTATCACAGAAGCCAATGAAACACAATTATCAAATAACACAATCCATGAAATTATAAATATGGACGTTCCAAAAAGACTCAAATTTCATAAATCGAATATCAATTGATCATACTTCACAGTCTGATGCACTAATTATGTTTAAGTCTAGTGGTCTAGCAATCAAACACAAACTCAATCTCGATCGTTGGCGCCCACACTCAGAGCCGAACCAATGCGATCACAATAACAAAGTCCACTTCGACCGTCACATAATTAGCTACACCAGAACCATTCCATATAACAAATCTCATCTCTTTGAGAACCAAAACACATACAGCATGCTTTCAATAAATCAATACTTTTCGAAGCAACATCAATAACAAATCAAATAACAAATTGAACCGAACAATCGAAATACGTATCAATAAAAATATAGAACAACGATGGGATGGACATCAAGAAATAATCACGTGATAAAGCTAAAATCGGATCACCATCACCAAATAATTGCTGAAATCCAATCAAACCTCTAACACAGCCAAGTCTCTTTGCGTAAAAGAAAATCGGTGTGTCATACTTTCTCTCTCTCTCACAATCTGCGTCTCCATGCAATTCTTTCAACTTTGTAATGCAAACTTTCCTATTAAAGTATCCACCAAACATATTACTACCCAATGCATTTGTTTACTAATCATTAAGAAAATATGAGAAAGAGAATTATACCTTTAACATCTTCTACTGTGAACGAACGCCGTTACCGTAATAACATGGCCGCCTCTCCTTTCTTATATCCCTAAACCTTCTAATTCTTTTGATCACAGCCTAGGTTTAGGTTAATTAGAATATTTATAGTAAAAAAATATTGGGCCAATCCAAATCAACTTTTTCTAACTCTATTTAAGCCCAATAAAATAATATATATATATCACTAAATATATTTAGCCATCCCAAAAATATAAATAAAGACTAAAAATAAAATTACTAAATTTCCGGGCTATCACATGACCGCCTCTCCGGCACTTTCTTCCCAAGCTTCTCCGAACTTCATAAAGCCAATCTTTGACTGGATGACATCTTCAAAAGCAGGAAAGAAACTAAGAGAGAAGGGGGATACCGTTACCCTCGCAAAGGCTCTACTAGCAAAGACACATCTGTCAATGCCATTACTTTCAATAATCAAGGGAGGAGCAACTATTCCTCCGTCCCTCCACCCAACAAGGAAAAGAAGAAAGAGAAAGTCTACAACAAATTGGAAGGTATCACTCAAGGAAAGCTCTTCGACATACTCGTAGAAGCCGGTAAGGTCGCACCAAGAAGCCTCCTTCTACTCCAAGGGAACTCCCCCAAATCACGCCCATCATCTCTACTGCAAGTTCCACCAGTTCAGTGGCCACGACACCAATACTTGCAACCACCTCAAAGATGTGATCCAAGATCTCATAGACTCTAAGCAGCTAGGGGTTCCTAATGTAGTGACAAACCCTCTCCCAAATGCGGGAGGAGGGATCAATGTAATAGAGATAGCTAGTGAAGAAGAGGAGACTACTCGCCTAATCCTAAATATGGGTGAGAGCACTCCAAAGTTTAATAATGAAATTTCTTTCGGTTACATGTTGTCTCATAATCAAGTACTAAGCACGGAAAATAACAATTTTGAACGCGAAAGCAAAAACATGCCATATTTCATGTTCCCTGAACCATTGATCGACCATAAGGGGAAGCGCCAACCGGGCTTTGAAATCTTCAGTGACTGTGATCCTTACTCACTTGAAACAGAACCGATGCAATTCTCGTGGCTACCTCGAGAATTAGGGGGTACCAAAGTCGAAGCATTCAATGAGTGGGACTTTGTGTTGGGAGAAGACCTACGGCGCCAATTTCTCAACCTTTACAAGCTAGAGGACACTCAGATTAATGCAATAGACAAGGGGGACGCTCCGAACCAAGACTACACCAAGCTCATCAAGAAGAGAGACGAGCCTGACCAGAATTGGTATACAACTGGGGGACCCATAGCAAGTGAAGACTTCCTGACCAAAGAATTAGGATGTACTCCCTATCCCCATAGAGCAAGAAAATTTGTAACTCTTAACTTAGAGTCAGATACCGCTACCGATGAGCTCACACAAGAGGACTTGGATGCCATTGCGGAATGTGTATTCCCCTACTTTCTTAATGAAAAAATAAATCTTTCTGAGTATCCCAAGATTGCTAGCGTCCTAAATGATGAATTAACTAATAACTCTAACGAATTAGATAATAATGAGTCATATGATGAGATAGATCAAGAAAACAAACAAATGTTAAAAGAAATTAATAAGCAAGTAGGTATTCGTGGCGGAAATGGTCCTATTGATGCCGAAGAAATGCAAACAGTTAATCTAGGGACGGACGATGATCCGAAAGAGACCAAGATTGGTATTTTCTTCAAGGGGGAAGACCGACAAGCCCTCATAGTGCTTCTCCGAGAATTTGTAGATGTGTTCGCTTGGTCCTATAAAGATATGCCGGGGTTAGCCAATTCGCTTGTTGAGCACAAGATACCGCTGCTCCCCGATTCAAAGCCAGTCAAGCAGAAACTCCGCAGAATTAAACCAGAGTGGTCAGTACAAGTTAAACAAGTGATAGAGTATCCAACCAGGTTGGCTAATACTCTACAGGTTTCCAAGGCAAATGGAAGAGTCCGTGTCTGTGTTGATTTTCATGATCTCAACAGAGCATCTCTGAAAGATGATTTTCCTCTTCCCAACATAGATATGCTCGTTGACAATACCGCGAAGTACGAAGTCCGTTCATTTGTAGATGGATTTGCTGGTTACAACCAGATCCTCATGGCCGAGGAGGACCAACACAAAACAATGTTCACCACACCTTGGGGACGTTCTGTTATATAGTCATGCCGTTCGGACTCAAAAATGATGGAGCCACTTACCAGAGAGCTGTAACTGCATTATTCCATGACATGATACATAAAGAAATGGAGGTGTACGTCGATGATATGATCATACACTCCAAAGGCTCCGATGGGCAGGACTTCGTCGATCTCAGAAAGTTCTTTGAGAGGTTGAGACACCACAAGATGAGACTTAATCCGGCCAAGTGCACATTTGGGGTAGTGAAAGGAAAGGAAAGGCCCTTGGGTACATGGTTGATGCGGAAGCAAAGGTAGAAGATAATGTAAATGAGCTAATGTTGAGCTCCAAGGGTGTGGATCAGACTTTAGGGGTCAATTGGAGCCCAATCTTTGTTAACATGATTAGTTGGGCTTAAATAAGTGGGCCAAATGTTTGAGCAGTTTCTGGAATAATTTTGTTCGGCTATTATCTACGCAATGACAGTCTAGATGGTGATTATTTCTGCGTTGGGTTGAAGATAAGGTTGTGATCTTTCATATGACTACTTATGGCATGTTTTTGGACAAGTACTTGAAGAGTTGTGGCTGTTTGAATCTAACTGTTCAGATTGGCCAAATTTACATTGTTTTCTTCACCTAGTTCTTATCTTTATTTTTCTTATCTCTTAATAATTAATGTCTAGTTTATCCTAACTTGGAAGGATGTTCCAAGAGTAGTATAAATACCCTACAAGATGTAGTTGAAAGGCATTGAGTGATTGAATAAAATTTTCCTTTGTGAGTTTGCGAACTTACTTCAATTCTTCCAAGAATTGTTCTTAAGCCTTGCGAGGTTTAAACCCCTTTCTGCCCTTGCGAGGACAGGCCATAGTCTTGCGAGATTAGGTTTTTCTAGTTCTAGCTCTTTTTCCTTGCGAGGTTCTTGAGTTAGTCCATATCCTTTTCTTTTTATTCTGAAAATACACAAGTTTACGTATCAAATTGGTATCTAGAGCCCAGTTATAAACATCCTTCTTAGCGTTGTTTAGTCCGTGGGAGTTGAGATGGCAAGTAAAGGCATTTTTCGTGATGATGAAGAGATGTGGAGTCATTTGGAGGCATTAACAACATCGGTGGAGAGCATCGATGCAATGATGTGTCAGTTGATTGATCTTAATCTCCGTAATGCAAGTGGGAGAAGTCGACATGATTCTAATTTAGATGATTCAAGAAGTCCACCAAGGCGTCATGCTACATATGATAATGATCATGGGCTGAAGTTAGATGCTCCAGAATTTCAAGGTGAGTTGGATCCCGAGACGTTTCTTGATTGGCTAAGGCTAATTGAACGTGTCTTTGACTATAAGGATTTCGATCAACACAAGAAATTTAAAGTGGCAAATTTCAAGTTGACTAATCATGCTTCTTTGTGGTACGAGAATTTGAAGAATCAGAGGAGGCTTGAGGGTAAGACCAGAATCGATACTTGGGAAAAGTTAAAGAAACATCTCAAGAAGCGGTTCTTACCAAGGGATTTTGAGCAGGAGCAATACTTAAAACTCACTTCTTTGTAGCAAGCGAACCTTACCGTGAGTGAATATGTTCGTGAATTTGAGAAATTAATAATTGTTTGTGATCTTGGAGAAAGGAAAGAGATGAAGATAGAAAGGTATATCAAGGGTTTATCTTCCCAATTGCAGCAAAAGGTTGAAGTTCATCCTTACTCAACTTTTGATGATGTTTGCAAGTTGGCTATCAAATTTGAGAGACAAGAGAAGAGCAAGAAGTCCACTATGGTACGTGAATATAGTAAAGTCTATAACAGCCCTTTGAAGCCTAATGCCGCATCTGCTTCGAAGGAGGTCAAGAAAGAAGAGCCAAAGGAGAAGGGTAAGGCTGTTTTAGAGCCTAAATTCAGGAGGTGTTATAAGTGTCAAGGTTATGGTCACATTGCAAATGAGTGCCCTCAAAAGCGCACACTCACTTTGCAAGATCTTGATCTGTTGGGACCAAGTTTTGTGGTCGATGAAGAGGAGGAAAAGGTTGCTGATTATGATGTGAGTCCACCAAGTGAGAAGGAGATGCTTGTGGTGTGAAACCTTCACATCAAATCTGGTCCGGAGGAGCAAAATCAACGCAAACAAATTTTTCACTCTCGATGCAAGGTCGGTGGTAAGACTTGCAATTTTATTATTGATAGTGGTCATTTACAAATGCGGCATCTAGTGAAATGGTGGAGAAACTTAAGCTTCCTACTACTACTCATCCTGATCCATATACGATGAATTGGTTGAATGATGATGGTGGCATTAAGGTTAAAAAACAAGCACTCATTTCTTTTGCTGTTGGCCCGTATGAAGATGAGGTGTTATGTGATGTGGTTCCCAAAAAAGCTTGTCATTTGTTGCTTGGGAGGCCATGGCAGTTTGACTGAGATGTGTCGTATCAAGAGAAGAGTAATATTTGTTTTGTTCTAAAGGGTAAAGAGAAGTACAACTTGAAGCCTTTAACTCCAAGAAAGGACATTCCAAGCAAGAGAAGATATTCTTTAGTGCTAAGGAATTTATGGAGGAAGTTGAACCAGAAGATAAGTTGTATATCTTGTTTGTTCGTGATAGCTCCACTGCTCGGATGGACTCTAGTGATGACTTGCAGATACAAAGGTTGCTTGAGGAGTATGGTGATGTGTTCCCGGATGAGTTACCATATGGTTTACCTCCAAAGCGTGCAATTGAGCATCAAATTGATCATATTCCTGGTGCTACACTTCCCAACAAACCATCCTATCGTTGTAACCCGAAGAAAGTAAGGAGTTGCAGAGGCAAGTGCAAGAGCTGATTGATCGTGGTTATGTTTGAGAGAGCCTAAGTCCATGTGCTGTACCGGTTCTTTTGGTGAAAAAGAAGGATGGAACATGGCACATGTGTGTTGATAGCCGAGCTGTCAACAATATTACAATTAAGTATCGCTTTCCTATGCCGAGGTTGGATGAGATGTTAGATGAGTTGCATGGAGCTCATGTTTTCTCAAAGATTGATCTGAGATCTGGTTATCACCAAATGAGGATTCGTGATGCGGATGAATGGAAGACGGCGTTCAAAACAAAGCAAGGCCTTTATGAATGGCTTGTTATGCCATTTGGGTTGTGTAATGCTCCTAGTTCATTCATGCGACCTATGAATGAGGTACTCCGACCTTTTCTTAATTTATTTGTTGTTGTTTATTTGGATGACATTCTTGTATACAGCAAGAACACGGAGGAACATCTTATGCATTTGAGAAAGGTATTTGATAAGTTGAGAGAGCAGAAGTTGTATGGGAAACTTGAAAAATGCATGTTTATGGTGCCAAGTGTGACCTTCCTTGGTTACATAGTTTCTGGAGATGGTGTTCATGTGGATCCTTCCAAAGTTGAGGCTATTGAGTTGTGGCCTATTCCCAAATCAACAACGGAGGTTAGAAATTTCCATGGATTGGCATCTTTTTATCGACGTTTCATTCATAATTTTAGTATATTGTTGCCCCAATCACCGAGCTTACAAAGGAGGGAGAATTTGTGTGGACTTCAAGTGCTCAAAAGGCGTTTGATGAAATCAAAAGTAAGCTCTGTTCAGCTCCTGTTTTGGCGCTACCAGATTTTGAGAAGTTGTTTGAAGTGGAGTGCGATGCAAGTGGAGTTGGCATTGGAGCTGTTTTAGTACAAGAGAAGAGACCAATTTCCTACTTTAGTGAGAAATTAAGTGGAGCAAGGCTGAATTATTCTATTTATGACAAAGAGTTTTATGCTATTGTTCGAGCATTGGATCATTGGGCTCATTATCTCCGTCCCAAGCCATTTGTTCTTCATTCTGACCATGAAGCTTTGAAGTTCATACATGGGCAGCAAAAGTTGAATGCAAGACATGCGAAATGGGTAGAATTCTTGCAATCTTTTACTTTTTCTTTTAAGTATAAATCTGGTGCTTCTAATGTGGTTGCGGATGCATTCTCTAGGAGACATTGTTTGCTTGTTACTCTTGATGCAAGGTTTCTTGGCTTTGAGCAAATTAAAGAGTATTACAAATCTGATCCAAGTTTTTCTCAAGAGATAGAGAGTCCTTCTGGCTTGTTCGTTGTACAAGATGGTTTTCTTTTCAAGGGAAATCGGCTTTGTATTCCTAAATGCTCCATTAGGGAATTGCTTGTGAGAGAAGCACATGGAGGAGGACTTGCTGGTCATTTTGGTGTGCAAAAGACTTACGAGATTCTTGGTGAGCATTGTTATTGGCCTAACATGCTTAAGAATGTGCAGGAGGTAGTGGCGAGGTGTGCTACTTGTCAAAAATCAAAGAGTTTCTTTCATAAAGGGCTCTATACACCTTTACCTGTGCCGGATCAGCCTTGGGATGGTGTTAGCATGGATTTCATTGTTGGGTTACCTAGAACTCAAAGGGGGAAGGATGCTATTATGGTGGTGGTTGATCGTTTTTCGAAGATGAGTCATTTTGTTCCATGTCATAAGATGGATGATGCATCTCATATTGCAGATTTATACTATAAGGAGATTGTTCGTTTGCATGGGATTCCAAAGTCTATTATTTCTGATCGGGACACTAAGTTCCGTAGCTACTTTTGGAAGACCATATGGCGTTTGGTTGGTACTAAGTTGCTGTTTAGTACTTTCCATCATCCACAGACCGATGGACAAACAGAAATGACAAATCGGACTCTTGGAAGTTTATTACGTGGTTTGGTGAGTAGAACTACCAAAGATTGGGATGTTAAGCTTGCTCATGCTGAATTTGCGTACAATAGAACTCCTTCATCTACTACTGGTCGTTCTCTATTTGAGATTGTTTATGGTGTTAATCCGTATATGCCTATTGACTTGATTCCTATACCAAAGAAGGAAATAGTGAGATTTGAAGCAAAGGAGAGGCAAGCTGCATTTATGAGGATTTGTGAGCAAGTTAAGGCTCAGATTGAGAAGGCAAATGCTAAGTATAAAGAAAGATCCAACAAAGGGCGCACTCAACATGTTTTTTAAGGTTGGTGATCTTGTATGGCTGGATTTTCACAAGGAGAGATTTCCTTCAAAAAGGAAGAACAAGATTATGCCGAGAGCTGATGGCCCATTCCGAGTGTTGGAAAAGTATGGTGAGAGTGCGTATAAACTTGAGCTACCAGATGAGTTTGGTAATGTGAGTGCTACTTTCATGTTGGAGATCTGTCCCCTTACTTGGATGACAAAAATTTGAGGGCAAATTCTTTTAAAGGAGAGGAGAATGATGCGGAAGCAAAGGTAAAAGATAATGGAAATGAGCTAATGTTGAGCTCCAAGGGTGTGGATCAGACTTTATGGGTCAATTGGAGCCCAATCCTTGTTAACATGATTAGTTGGGCTTAAATAAGTGGGCCAAATGTTTGAGCAGTTTCTGGAATATTTTTGTTCGGCTATTATCTACGCAATGACAGTCCAGATGGTGATTATTTCCGCGTTGGGTTGAAGATAAGGTTGTGATCTTTCATATGACTACTTATGGCATGTTTTTGGACAAGTACTTGAAGAGTTGTGGCTGTTTGAATCTGACTGTTCAGATTGACCGAATTTACATTGTTTTCTTCACCTAGTTCTTATCTTTATTTTTCTTATCTCTTAATAATTAATGTTTAGTTTATCCTAACTTGGAAGGATGTTCCAAGAGTAGTATAAATACCCTACAAGATGTAGTTGTAAGGCATTGAGTGATTGAATAAAATTTTCCTTTGTGAATTTACGAACTTACTTTAATTCTTGCGAGAATTGTTCTTAAGCCTTGCGAGGTTTCAACCCATTTCTGCCCTTGCGAGGACAGGCCCTAGTCTTGCGAGATTAGGTTTTTCAAGTTCTAGCTCTTGTTCCTTACGAGGTTCTTGAGTTAGTCCATATCCTTTTCTTTTCATTCTGAAAATACACAAGTTTACGTATCAATGGTCATTGAGCGTGGTATAGAAGCAGACCCCGCCAAGATCAAAGCCATCATTGACATGCCTCCACCTAAGACGCAAAGAGAAGTCAAAGGATTCATGGGTCGCCTTCAGTACATTAGTCGTTTCATTAATCAACTCACGACGATGTGTGAACCCATTTTTAAGCTTCTCAAGAAGAATGCATCCCTAGAATGGACTGAAGAATGCCAAGAAGCCTTTGAAAAGGTCAAGGAGTACTTAGTGAATCTGCCAGTGTTGCTTCCACCGCCTAAGGAGAAGCCGTTGACTTTGTACCTCACAGTCAATGATACTGCATTAGGGGCTATGCTAGCACAAGAGCAACCCGATTCGAAGAAAGAGAACACCGTATACTTTGTCAGTCGTCGCTTCCAAGGGGCTGAATTGAATTACTCTGCATTAGAAAAAGTTGGTTGCTGCACTGGTATGGGTGGCTGAGAGACTAAAGCTATACATGGAAGCGTTTCCTATACAACTGATTGCCCGAATGGACCTAATGAAATATATCTTCGAGAAGTCGCATGTCTCCTCTAGAATAGCCAAGTGGTACTTTATGCTCGCGGGATACGATATCACTTACATCACACAGAAATCCGTGAGAGGAAGAGTCTTCGCGGATCATTTAGCCGAATTTCCATGTGATGAAGCGAAGGGGAAGACCCACGATTCCCTTATGAGGACATCATGGCAATGGCAGAAAATAAATGGCAAGTATTTTTCAATGGCGCAGCCAATAAACGGGGATATGGCATTGGCATGTTACTAGTAGATCCCTCAGATTTCTACACTCCACTTGCAATCCGCCTTAACTTCGAGGCCACTAACAATATAGCCGTGTACGAAGCTTGTATATCGGGGCTTGAAGCAGCCTTAGAAAGAAATGTGACCGAACTAGAAGTGTACGGAGATTCACGACTTATAATCTACCAGTCACTCAAAAAGTGGAAGGTACAAGATCCTACACTTCAAAAATATAACGACCATCTCCAAGACTTGGTCAAACAGTTCAGAGAGGTCACTTTCTACTATCTTCCTAGAGATAAGAACCGCTTGGCAGACTCGCTAGCCACGCTAGCATCACTTGTAGAGATCCCCAAATGGACCGAGGTTAAAACCTTCAAAGTCGCGAGGCGGACGACCCCTGCTTATTACTAAATCATAGACCTGCACGACTGCAAAGAAGAGTGTGGCTCTGTTTTCGTGAATACCTTGGACGATAAACCTTGGTATCATGATGTATGGCGTTTCCTCCTAGACGGAACATTTCCATCAGACGCATTACCTACAGTGAAGATAGCCTCAAACGGTTTGTCGCTCAATTTGTTATCATAGGTGATCGCCTCTACAAGAAACACCACGAGCAGTGTCTACTTTGTGCCGACGAACACGAAGCCATAGAAATCATGGACCAAGTCCATCAAGGAGTCTGTGGAACTTACATGAATAGCAATATGCTAGCAAGGAAAATCGTCCGACTAGGATACTATTGGGCCATAATGGAAGCCGACTGCACCAACATGGTTAAGAAATGCCACAAGTTGCCAGATACATGCCAACTTACAACACGCACCACCGTCCGTGTTATACCCCATGACATCCCCTTGGCCATTTTCTACATGGGGAATAGACGTCTTGGCAAAGTTTCACCGACAGGTCATAATGGGCACTCATTCGTATTAGTCGCCGTTGATTACTTCACTAAGTGGATCGAAGCTCAATCCTACAAAGTCTTAAATGCCAGGAAGGTGGCTGAGTTCATTAAGACCAACATCATATGCCGATATGGGGTACCTCATGAGATGATATCTGACAATGGCACGCACTTTGAGAAAGAATGTGACTAACTACTTGCAGAGTACAAGATATAGAGACATAAGTCGTCACCGTGCCGACCACAAACCAATGGAGCAGTCGAAGCTGCTAACAAAACCTTGAGACCATCATTAGGAAAAATGGCTAAGACTGGCAGAGACTGGCACGACCAGCTACCTTTTTCACTCTGGGGCTACCGCACTTCAATCCGTACTGCCACCAGTGAAACCCCATACGCCCTAGCCT
>JAOWBW010000503.1:1130738-1322028 GCA_026119855.1 Campanula takesimana | reverse complement strand
AAGCTTAAAACCCCAAGGTGCTATTTCTTTAGCTTTCTCTCCAACCCACTTAGTTTCTTGTAGACACATTATGTGAATCTTTCTCCTCCTCATAACTTCCCACACTTTCGTTCTGATGATCTCCTGTCAAAGAGCCTATGTTCCCAAGTTCCAAAGCGCATCCCACTAATCTTACCCCCACCATGAACTAGCTTCTTTACCCGCACTCTCGTCCGCAATGCAGGAACCCTTGCATATTTGACACCACCCCCCGGGCGCCGAGGTGGCGCGTCGCTTCCGGGCGACGACCTAGCAACCTTTGCATACTTATCACTACACCCAGGCCTAGGAAGTGTAGCGCGTCGCTGTGAAGGGAACGCCCCAACGATATTCATATTTGGATTCATGTCATAAGAAATGTGACAAAGTTTTTACGCTGGTTGTCACATGCCTACCGCAACCCTCATCCTTTATCCTGGCTTGGGACATGCAAGGGTAAATCCTTAGCGGATTTAATCCTTGGCGGATTTTTCATCACATGTAGGCATGGTGGGTTTATTCTATCTCTGCTCCTTGCAATTGGTAATTTTCATGGTCCTAAAGTGCTTCATTCCTTATAATAGCAACACAATAGTTGAGAGTAAATCTTATCCAAATGATGTCTTTTTGACAATGTTTTATCCTGACCATTAGATCATGTCAATAAATGAGACGAGACTACCTGGACCGTGAAGTTTCAAGTTGATAATCTCCAAAGTCAAAGGTTCTTGTTAGCACGGTTGTAATGACCATTTTGCCCTCTTGGGCTCAAGTTTAAAAGCTACTCCCTCCTTCCCAGAGTAAAGAGTCCTATTTTTTTCGCTGTTAGCACGAAGGTATTTTGAGCAATAATTTTAGGTTATTTCAATTATGTTAATGAACATCTAGATATTGATATTGGTAGTTCATATAATGGAGTATCAATAACAAGTTTAAAATAAAATTATTGCTCAAAATACCTTCGTGCTAACAGCGAAAAAAATAGGACTCTTGCTCTGGGACGGAGGTAGTACATATTTCTACATTTAATGAAATTCGTATTGAGGGGTTGAATAAGGATCCATAGTATATTTGCACATTAAAGACAGATGTAGGCAGAAACTTAAATAACAGATACATAAAGAACTAGAAGAAGCACACAGTTTAGCTTAAAGTTCAACACAATAAAATACTCAATTTTCTAACTTGAAATAGCTTTTAAACTTGCACAATTGTGTAAGCTAATCTACTTCCTAACAATACTGGAACAGTAAAGGATTAAATAATACGAAAACGACTAGATAACATTAACATGAAAAGGACCAGGGAACACAATATATTTAGCAAACTAAAATGATAGTATTAATCCTTACCTACCTAGGACACTTTCCTTAAGGGGTTTACTTGAGTGAACACACTAATCCCCCCCCCCCCCCCCCCCCCCCGAAGGACTTGCAAGCATGGCAGGAAGGAGGAATTATATATGTTCAAATTTTAGTGAAAAGCTCGGTCAGAATCAGATAGAATCTTGAAAAATGGCTTGAAATATAATCTTAACTAGTGTTTTTCTATCTTCCTCTAAACAAACCAAACATTTTTGTCTACAAAATTGTATTTAACTGTTTATGCAGGTAGCCATAGCTATGCAAATAGGATCTGGAACCTCTGACATTGGAGATTTCTAACTTTCACGGCATCATTCATCTCATCTCATTTATCTAGGTGATATAATGGTTAAACTTCAATCATGTCAAAACACTTACTTTTGGTTACAATTTAATCACAACAATGGTTGTCTTGTTTAATGATACATATCAATTTGAACCGTGAAAGTCACCAACTGCAAGGAGGGTGAGGTTGAGAAAACCTACCTATGCCAACATTGTGCTGTGAGAAACTTGCTTGTAAATAGTGTCTCGACAAAGTGAAGTGGGAGAGGTTGGAGATGAGATCATGAGACTCCTAGCAAGTGGCTTGTCATGAACGTCAAATGATTTAAATAAAATAAGCCATCCTAGAAGAATTGGCGGATTGGTAATTGACGTCGGACATGGACTTTTACGTTCGAGACTGTTTATTTACATGGAAATTCAAGATGGGCATCACAACGACACACTTGGACACTTTTTAATCCCAATCAAGTGCCCTAAACATCACCAAAGGTGTTTTTTTTTTTTTTTTTTTTTTTTTTGGGGGGGGGGGGGGGGGAGGGGAATTATAGAAAAAACTGGATTCATTGACTTCTCAATAATTTGGGTCTTTTTTATTTTGGAAAATGTGAGAAAAACAACTAATGGGGCATCTAAGAAGAATCAAATAAAAGTAAAAAGCATAATGGATCAAAACTCACCTAAAATTTTTGGTTGTGTAAGTTGTTAGGGATTAGATTAACTTTATCATGGATCATTACTTTTCCTTTTCATTAGTCGGTGTTTACATTTGGTCTCTTACGCAACATATAAGCCAGTATTTCTTTTATCTTATGCATCAGCAAAACTACCTCCCTTTAAATGAATCGGATATCCCTCTTAATGAATCTGACAGGGTTCTACTTTCACGACACTGTCCGTGACCTGTCTCTGACGTTTGACGGAATGGATTTAATTTCAGTGTAAAATAGTGATATATCATCCCAAGATGATTATCCAATTTCTACTATGAGTTTTGGAAAAGGTTGACTTTTAAGCAATTTTAGTAGCAAATGTACATATGAGCCCTTGCTATCCTCTTTCTAGACTTTTAGCATTGCAAGTACATGTTGGAAAAAATGTGTTCTTTCAAGGTGATTGTAGTAACTCCCTTAAGAATGGACAATCATATTGGGACGGAAGGAGTATCCTTTAATGCTTGACTTAGAGTCTCCTACTAGTCATTTTCCAGAAGTCCCTTTTCCTTAATATTGTACTAACACAAGCTTGAAATATTTCACTTGTTTAGGGATCTCGGTTTCTTCTCCTTATTCAAAGCTTGCTACTAGTATGAGTGGGCAAAGCAAACATGTCATGATGTTACCGAAGAGATGTTCCATGCGGTACAGGTACTTTCTCCTTCGTGGATTCAATAGCTATATATGCAGGTATCTATTACAGTCTGTCGTGTAAGAATCTTGTGAAATTTTAGTTCAGCTAACATTTTGAACAAGATTATACTCCCTCCGTCCCAAAATGATAGTCTCATTTCCCCTTTTTGTTTCTCCCAACAAGTTAGTTCCATTTCCAAAAAATGAAGGCTTCAAAATCACTGAATTTCCAAAACTTATAATATAACCTTATAATGTTTTAAAAGTCAAATGAGAAGACCATCATTTTGGGACGGAGGGAGTATGATAAAGACTTCTATGCGTACAACACATTAATTATTAACGAGGTTAGCTAATTTTCTTAGTTAATGTGTAACAATCAAACTAGCTGGGAAGACTTAGCAAAAAATAAAGCAACTTTAGGGGCTGCCCTTGGGCTGTGAAGTGAAACCTGTGAAAAGGGGCTGCCTCGGGGATGTGAAGTGAAACCTGTGAAATGTACCTGGTGGTTTAATGACTCATTTAGGCTTTTTATGGTTGAGGGAATGATTTACTTTTTAGGTTCATGAATTTTTGGGTAGAGAAAAAAAATGATATTTGATCTGATCATAAGTTTATTAACCCCTTTTATGGAGTCTCTCCAGAAGGTTTCGGTTTATTTATTTCTTGGCTTTACAAATACAGCAGAAATCTTTGAGGAACTTTATTCATGACATGGGACTAAAGTGAAAGGTTTTCCTAAATCATGGATATTAAAACCACCCTGTACAAGTTTGTGGACACTAGGATAACATGAAAAGAAAATTAAACTAAAATTAGTATGTATCCCCCATGCCTTCTTTGAAGACTTAGCAGTCCCTCCGTCCCAAAATGATAATCTGGTTTGACTTTTCAAACATATGAAGGCTACATCTAGTGATTTTGAAGCGTTCATTTTGGAGGTGGAACAAACTTTCTGAGACAAACAAGGGGAAATGATACTATCAATTTGGGACGGAGGGAGAATTAATCTAACGTATGCTAAAACCATTTCTGTAGTAACTCTATAAAATTTGAATACCTCTAAGATTATCGCTGCCTTTTTGGTGGTGAAGTTGTGAGAAATCGGGATCTTTGAGCTGTCCATTTTTTTGACATTGTTGCAGGTAATTTCCGGTGATGTCAGGGACCTGAGAGCCGGTCTTGGAACAGAGCCATTCTTGAGATCAGTGGCGAAGCTACGCCTAACCCAAGGGGGTCAATTGACCCCCTTGATTTTGGAATTGTATCATTTTTACCACAATCAAGTTTAAAATATAACATTTTTACCCTTAAAAAGGATTTTTTTTTTTTTATCATTTTGACCCCCGTGTATTTTGAAAAAAATAACACTATATTGTAATTTTGACCCTCTTCTACAAAATTCCTGGCTTCGCTACTGCATGAGACCAAGAGTTCTTTTTGCAGGTTATTTCCGATGATGTTAGGACTTGTACACATGAAAAGTCCCAATCTTGCCTGCTTGACATATCCAACTTGTGATTGTATGAGTACATACTTGAGCAAGTTGAGAACAGAGGATACAAAAGTTGTACACTGGGGTACAAGGATATTTGCAGCAGAGATTCTATTAAACCTATGATCATTTCTGCAAGTTTGTGATAAGAGCTATTGTTTTATAAACGTACGATATTTTTGTAATTAATTAGCAGTTTATTTAAAATGTGCGAATCACTGACACTTTATTTGAAACGCACGATGATATTTTCGTAAATATATGGCAGCATTTATCACAACTACACATTCACAAAATGTTGACATTATCACCGCTCTTTATCTGAATTCATGCATTAATATTCAATGGCGCATTAATACTCAATGCCACATGAATTGACACTCGTAGGCATCACATCTGACACTGTTAAACACCATCACTGGCGCTCTTTATCGTAAATATTACATCTACATTGTTAAATACTACCACTAAGGTGGCGTTTTTTTTTTAAGTGTTAAGTCCTGAAATCTGATTTCACATCTGAAATTGACTGAATTAATAAGAGGTAGCATCTGAAGTCTGATTTCTGAATTAATTAAATTGTTTGATTATTCAGCTGAATTCATTTTCTGAATGAGTTTGTTTACCATTTTAACTTTCTAAAATCTAATATATTTATTTGTATTAATACTAATTATTGAATGTCATTAATATTGTCATATATTAATATAAACATATTTATCAAATCACTCATAAATACTTCAAAGATTATAAACAAACAAATTATCATATTTGAAAATAGAAATACAGTTTTAATCAAATAAATATAAAAGTTTTTATATGTCCATGTTGGAAAACAAAGTTTGACCAACACTATACACAAGGAGTGTGAAACCCCCAAAACCCATCATCACAAAACCAACAAATTGGGGTTTCTTCGTCAAATTGATTTCACCATAGTTAAATATAGGAGTTAACCACCTATTTGGTCCTTAACCTATTGAGTTGTTTTTCTTTTGGTCCTTAACCTATTTTGGTTTTCCTTTTGGTCCTTGATGTACCTAGTTGCAGGATAAAGTGGTCCTTAACCTATTTTAGTTTTCCTTTTGGTCCTTGATGTACCTATTTGCCAGACAAAGTGGTCCTTAAAATCGTCGACATGGCTTGTTGACCGAAAGGAAAACCAAAATAGGTCAATGACCACTTTGTCCTGCAAATAGGTACATCAAGGACCAAAAGGAAAACTAAAATAGGTTAATGACCACTTTATCCTGCACCTAGGTACATCAAGGACCAAAAGGAAAACCAAAATAGGTTAAGGATCAAAAGGAAAACAAATCAATAGGCTAATGACCAAATATGTGTTTAACTCGTTAAATATAGGGTTCTTTGAACAAGCATATCTTCTTCTTCTTCTTTTCTCCTGCCTAGTTCATTTCCTAATCATCTGCAAACATCCAAATGCAATTTTAACTCTATGCTTTTATGTTTCAAACATGGACATACTAATGTCACCAATGATGTTACCAGTTCACTGGTGGACCTTGGAGTCTTTCGCACTAATGCTGCTATCAGAAGGGGGAGTGGCTGGAAGCAGCAAAGTTTGCGTCTTTCCCGGTCGACGCTCAGATCTGGGTTGGGTGGCTCGTTTCTTCAACATTCAGATCCGGATTCCAAACTAGAGTCAATTTTGCAGGATTCTTGAAAGCAAGACGAGGACAGGAATGTGGATCGGAGGTGAAGATTGTGAGGATGAGAATGGAGAATGGTGGTGGCCTTAGAGAGGTCAAGATCTATGGAGGAAGAGAGGGAGAGAGGGCAAGACACTGGACCGTTGTTGAGGGGAGAAGAAATGAGAAGGGTATTGTTGGAATTGATGAAATATGCTAGGGATGGTTTTGTCCAAATTTGTTTCAGAGCCAAATCAGTCTTGATTTTAGGTCTGACTAATAAGAGGCATTTCAGATGTGTTCAGATCTGAATTGAAAAGAAAAACAAACAGTCTGAATGCTTCCATGTCTGAATCGGTCAGACATTCAGACCCAATTAAGTGCTGAATTGAAAAAACAAACGAGGCCTAACACTTTTATAACACTTTTTCTCACTCTTACTACACATGAATTGACACTTTTAAATTCTAAATATTACAACTAGCACTCTTAAACACTATCACTATAGGCCTCACACAAAATTTTATTTATTTATAAAAATTTCACATTATGCAAAATTTATTTGTTTATAGAAATATTATTACTCATTTTAGAAACACGTTCTATTTTTTTTTACTGTTAAAAAAAATTGTGAGTTTTAACACTGTGGAGCAGAATTATTTAAAACTGCTTTAAAAAAACACGCATGCACTAACACAAACCTTTCTCGCAAACTGCCGTCTTCCTCTGACAAACACTTTCATTTTCTTCCTCTCCTCCCTAGCTTTTTTCCACAATCAATCTTCAATTTTTTTTCTTGCTTTTTCTTTATTGAATAGTTTAACCAGATTTCACATTTATTAATTGTTGTTCTGCAATTGATAAATGTGAAATTGGGGTTTTAATTTTATGTCTATCTTTATTTTCTAAATTTAGTTTTTGAATTATGCTTAGTATGGTATTTTTGATGTTTTTATCTCCATATGTGGGAGCCTGTGATTTTCCTCTTTTGTTGAGGACTTGTGATTTCCATCATTTGTTGAGGACTATGTGTATTATTTTTATTGCTTTTATGATTACCGGGAAGACAGAATCTGACTTCGAGGAGCGGAAGAGGGCACATGACTCAATATTTCATGATGTTCATGCATTCCAATGTTGCAAAGGAAGTCAACTTCCAACATCAGGTTTTGTTAAACTTATGAATTGCAATGATGTGCTTATTAGGACAATTCTTTTTTCTTTGCAGTTGATAAGTCAAATTGCTAATATATTGACCAACGTATTTTCTAAGACAGCGTTTGTAACTGCGAGCCCCACCATTTGGGTCGAAAGGAATTATCCAAAAGATGCGGTGGAGACCCAGCTGGTTAAAATGATGATATGGCAAATAACGATTGGCTGATTCCATGTGGCGAGGAAATAAATAAATAAGTAAAAAAAAAAATACACATAACAAAGTCTTCTCATTCTCAAACGGAGTCGGGATCTAAATACGCTCGTTTCGTTGGCTGATCGGAAATATCCCAACCCTAAAATCAATCAAAATTGTTCAATCGACGCTATTAAGGTTAGTTCAATTTCAATTCTAAAGTTTCATTCCATTGTTCTGATCGTTTTTTTCATGATTAATTTGTTGGTAAATTGTTGTGAAAATTGATTTTTGTTGGATTTAGGGATCTCTGTTCTTTTCAAGTATTTGTAACGGGGTCGGGATCGACAAATTTTGTGCAATTTTCATCTTGATTGAAGGTGAAATTGATGCATGTGTAGTCTTTCCTTTTTCTTTCTTTTTTTTTTTTTTTTTTTTTGAATTTATATGGCGTGATTTGTTCGTTCAATTGTGATTGAGTTAAGGTTTTGGGGGTATTATTGCAGATCTGGATCTTTGTTTGAATGTCTTCGAATGAGAATCAATGGAAAAAGGATTTTGTTAAAATTGCCTGATTGATCCTAATTGACCTTCTTAGCTTTTCTGCTGTTTGTTTAAATGGATTTCCAATGCAAATGCTTGTGTAATCTGGTTTTGCTTTAAGATTCTCTTGCTTAAGCTAGAATAGTCTAATCTCAAAGCGAAATTTATGAAAAAAAAATGAACCTTTTTTTTATTATGTTATACCTAAGGCGCTAAAAGTGTTTTTTTCCTAGGCTATAGCCTAAAAGAGCTGATATCTGGTGATGCTTTGAAATTCTCTCGGTGGTTCCGCTCAATGAGTCTCACTAAATCTTAAATCTCCGTTTGTTATGAAACTCTGAAAGGATGAAAGTCCACTTCATATGAAAGGCTATTGGTACCATTCGGCATAAAAAAAATACTTCCATGGATGTTTTTTTGACTTGATCCGATGAACCATGTTCACTTACCACAAATCTTTTAGGGGTTTCAGTCTTTCACAGGTCTATTAGGAACAAGGGTTTTATGGTACCTGTGAGTCGGTGCTTCAACTGTATTGTGCCATGGACCCGGAACCGCTCCACCCAAGTTAGCTACACCCCTCCACCCAACGGCTCCGATCAAGGCCACATAGGCGAGCGGTTTGGGTGTGCAGCTAAGATGATTTCAATTTTTTGTGGGTCCCACCGAGCTTGGACACATCTCATCCGTTGGGTGGAGCTAAAATGAGATGGCTCCAATCGGAACCATTGGGTGGAGCTAACTAGGGGTGCAGCGGTTCGAAATCCATTGTACCATTTAGTTACCGAATGCATTTAGAATTCTTAGAGACTTGATATTGAAATGAAATGATTATTATTAAATTTTAATTGCATGATTGGTGTCTGCTTTAATGACTATATTTTTTTCTGGCTTGCATAGTTCCCATCTCTTCTTTTTACTCTGTGACTGATGTCCATTCATTCATTAGTCTATTTTGGTGATTATTCAATCCATGTTTCTTGTCCCTTGAACACCGACCCGCCAAACCCAAAGAAGAAAAGGATACTCTTGAAACGCATACTGTTTTTTTTTGTGTGTGTGTTATTACTTAAATGTTATTTAAAGTTTAACTTGGTCCATGTCACGTTTAACTAGCTCATTTTTGTTGCGTATTACAAGTGCGCCAACTTGCGAAACCCTGTTCTTGTGTTGTGATTATTCCTAGTGCATTCACATTCCAGTTCATGACAAATAATTTTGTTTATGGCCACAGAAATGTCTTCAGCTCCCCCAAGAGGAAGTGCAGCAGCAGCTGCTGCTAACCTGCGCAGAAGGAAGACAACAAGTGGGGGTGGTGCCGGTGCTTCAGGTGGGACCGCCGGAAACATGCTCCAGTTCTACACTGATGATGCCCCGGGACTCAAGATATCTCCCAACGTGGTTCTTGTCATGAGCATAGGTTTCATTGCCTTTGTTGCTGTTCTTCATGTCATGGGTAAGCTCTACTTTGTTCGTAGAGAGGCTTAAAAAAAAAAAAAAAAAAAAAAAAATGTACGCGGAGATGCTGTCGACGGGATGACTAAAGGTGGACGGATGGTGTTAGGTTACTTGTTACGAACTCACTAGTGAAAGGCAGTAGAGAATGAGACAGTTGTTACATGTTATCGGTTACCATTTTTTTTTTTTGTAAGTGTACAAGAATTGAGCTTTCTATCTAGTTGACTTTATTAACCAGAAGGTATTTGGTGTGTTTTTTCCTTTTCCCTTACCTGGTAAAATTAGAGGTTACTTTCAGTTCTTTGTTTCCCCATAGAGGATTCTTTTGGATCTCGTAAGGGTACCTGGAACTCAGGTTATACATATTTTTCAAATGAGGTCATTAAAGTTTTCTTTTTTGCAATGCCCATCCCCTCATAGAATTGTCAAATTTTTAACTCTAACAGAAGACAAAAACTCAAATGCGGCGGCCGCACCACGTGCGGCGGGTATGCCCATGGGTCGGCCCGCCCGCTCCATGGAAAACCCGTCCGGCTCCATCTCCTCCCCCTCTCCCGTTGTGACAGGTGTCATTTTTTTTTTAAAAAAACTCCATTAACTTAAAAATGCTATATCTTGAGATGTATAACACAGAAAAAAAAAATTAAAAATACTGTTGTGTTCGTCTCGACGAGACGAATAAAACTACATAGGTCATGATATGGTTTGATTTTTTTTTTTTTTTAAAAAAATATTTTTTTACCCACAAAAAGTTTGAGTTGCTTGTCAGCTGAGATGTAACAATCTGTTCTAATAAAAGTAACAGTTTCATATTTAAAAAGTAACACTTTTCACAGTCAAATGTAACAGCAATTTTACAAAAAAAAAAAAATGGGTTTGCATTTCAATTGTTACTTTCTCAATAAAAAATTGTTACATTTCAGATATAATGTTACATTTAAGAATATAAACTGTTACAATTGAGAAAAAAAATGTTACATTCATTTTTTATAAAACGTAACATTAGTTTAGTTTGTCTATCTTATGTTAATTTTGAAAGAAAAAAAGTGTTACATTTTGAAAAAAAGAGTGTTACATTCCTTTATAAAAAGTGTGACATTAGTTTAGTTGTCAATTTTTATGTTATCTTTTAATCTATTGCAGCAAAAATGTGGTACATTTTTTTTAAAAAAAATGTTACATTTGAAAGAAAAAAATGTTACATTTCATTATAATAAGTGCTACTTTTGTTGGGAGAGAAAAAAGTTACGGGTGACAAAAAAAAAAAAAACCAAAAAAAAAAAAGAACGAATAAAAAAAGGAAAAAAGTCGCCTGGCCCCGTCGCACAGCGTGCGGCGGGTGTACAGGAGACTGCCTCCTAACAGAATTGTCAAATTTTTAATCATTTTCTTCAATAAATTGTGTTTTTAAGTAATTTTTTGAGAAATAATTACTTTTAAATTGATATTTCAACACCCATCTCCATCTCCATCTCCACCTCCACCTCCACCTCCATTTCATCACCACCACCACCACCCATGATCCACCACCATCAACAGCAGTCACCACCTAACGAAAGAACCATCAACCAATCTCCAAATCAAAAAATACACACTCGTCCATCACCAACACAGATTCCACCATCAACAAACAACAATGATCCCTTCCAAATCACAAACATCATCAAAATCCTCAATCTTCAAGTTCAGAAACACAAATACCACAAAAATTAAAAATCGGACACAAACATCATCAAAATCCTCAACCTTCAAGCTCAAAATTCAAATACGATCTGATTAATCATCTTGCCGCCGGATCTGGAGATCTACGCTTTCCTTCCAAAACTCAGATTTGATTAATCAAACTAAAAAACACACCCATATCTGATTAATAAGAATGAGAATAAAGCACACCGTACAGTCAAATCCACATACGCACACGCATACACAAAGGCCAAAAATCAAACAATAATCTTCACATCTAAGAAGGGTGGGTGAAATTTTGTCGGAGGTAGCTGTTCGACTGAAGAGATTTCAACATTGGCCTGTGAAAGATCGTTGACGAGTGAAGAGTTTGGGCGGCGCTGGATGTTGGGTGAAGGAGAAGAACTGGATGAGGGGGACGTCGGGGAAGGGAAGAGTTTCGGCGGCACTGGATGGTGGTGGGCCGGCAATGATCTTACCGGCGCATGCGGTTGGAGCGTTAGAGATGGAGTGGCGACGTTGAAGATGAAGAAGGGTTTTGTTTTGAGGGTTTGTGGAGCGGAATAATCTAACCGGATTTGGAGGGTGCACTTTTTACAACCCCTTATAATTCCACATTAGTTATTTTACTTAGCGATAATTAGTCACATTATAGCACATGACCAACTCCAGTTACAACTTTGACAATTGTATGAGAGGGATGAGGACATTGCAAAGAAGAAAACTTTAATGACCACATTTGAAAAATATGTATACAATGCCGTTAGTTTTTAAACGGCAGTTAAAATTTGGGGTTCAAATGATTACCAAATGATAGTACGCAGGTGACATTGATCGCTTTGAAAGTACAAATGTTACATTGCAATAAATTGATAGTATGTGGGGTCATTTTGCAAAAAAACTCGCATACCTATGATGGTCTCACTAACAATTGAATAAAATGACTATTTAATAGTCTCATTTCTTTCCTTTTTGGCTGGGCGATGGAAAAACTCATCGGTATTCAGAATATCATTCTCAATCTCCTCATCCGTTTTTCCAAGTCTTATCCTTTTTTTTAGTCTTGACCTCTCTCATGTACAAAATAAACATCATGTCTTGCAATGAGAATTTAGTATTTTCGCTAAAAGGTGGACCTTTATTTTAGGGGCAAAAATTTTAGTAAAATGATTTTTCGCTTAAGAATGGTGAAAAAATTGTGTTAGATTATACTCCACAAGCTGAAAAGCTAGTCCTTCTTTTCTATTGTCATTTATTGTTAATTTATATTTATTATCAGTTTGAATGAATTTTAAATAATAATTTAAATTATTTTGATTATCTAAATGAGGTCTAAAAATTATTATTTATAATATATATATATATATACTATAATGGTTTATTATTAACTAATTTTAAATGTATATTATACTCCCTGTGTCCCTAAATGAGTGCCCAAATTTCATTTTAAGGGACACTGAAAATCTCAAATTTATGAACAATTTGGTAACAACGATTCATATATAATCTTGTAATCTCCTTTCTAAACCTTTAGTTTTGCACGTATAAAGAAACCGGTGAAAAAATTTTCGAAAAAAAATGTCTAGGGAGAAAGTTACTGTAATAACCGGATTTTTTTTTTATTTTTTTATTTAATTCGGTTTTTACTAATTTAATTAAACAATAATTAGAGCTACAAAGTAATTGAAAGAAGTGGGCCTAAGGAATTTGGATTGGCCCGAAAATTATATTAGTAAACCCAACCCAATTAGGAATCAATCCAAAGTATAAATTCTTGAGTTAGTCAACTTAGGAATTCTTTATTATCATAAACTTAAAAAAAAAAAAAAAGGGAAAACAAACCCTAGTTCTACCCCATAGCCGCCGGCCGAACACTAGGAGGAGGGAGAAGATATTTTCCGGCCATTGTTTTGGAGATACAATCCGATCATTCTCAAGGTAATGCTAAATCCTACTCTCCAAAATTTGTTTCATTGAATTCGGATTAATAAATCCTAAGTTATGCATGGTTTAAGAATACAAATATTAGGGTTTTTGCATGATAGTAATTATTAGTAAAATCCTAAAAGGAAAATTTATTTAATCAAGTTACTATGGTGAAATAATGATCTTCATGCCTAATTTTATTTTTAAGATTGATTTTATAATCATGATTTGAATTGATTTATATTATGTAATGCTTGGGAATTGAACATATAAATCATTGAGGTTGAATTAGGATTATCAAAAGAAGAAAAAAATATGGATTCCCCCTTGAACACATTCGGCCGAATGGCCTTGATTAATTAGAAATTTGTTTTGGTTAGTTTTAATGATTTTTGTTATTAAGTTATGAATAAATTGATGTTAGGAATTACAATGGAAAATATAGATCAAGAAAAATTGACCAAAATCATTGATATTGAAGCTACATGATTCGGCTTTGGTCACATCAAGTGGGTGTTAATTCTTGATTGAAGATGTTAAGAATTGGGACGGAAAATTAGTGTTTTCGTTAAGTTTCTAATAGAAAGAAAACAAAATCGTTAAAAGGATTGTTAACAAGTTAGAAAATTAACTTGAGAAAATGGAATAAGTACTTGGAAGACCTTGGGAGTTAAAAAGTTAACGAGAAAGGAAAATATTAGAAATTTCAGTTAGTTTCCTAACGGAAAAGGACTAAACTGAAAATGAATTAAAGTTAAAAGAAATAAAAAGGGAAACTTTGAAGTTAGAGGGGCCTAAGTGATTGAAAAGAGAAACTTGGGGAACCTTATGGGGCCTAAGTGATTGAAAAGAGAAACTTGGGGAACCTTATGAACAAAACCAAAGTCAAAGGACCTTCCTATAATTAAACTAAAGTTGAAGGACTAATCTACAATTAATCCAAAGTTGAAGGACTAAATTGTAATTGAACTAAAGTTGAAGGACTAAATTGCAATTAATCCAAAGTTGAAGGATCAATTTGCAATTAACCCAAAGTTGAGGGACCAAATTGTAATTAACCCAAAGTCAGAGGACTTAATTGCAATTATATCAAAGTTAAAGGACTGACTCGTAAAGCAAAGTCAGGAACTTAAACGTAAGAAAAGAAGTAACGAAGTAAAGAAGTTAAAACGCATCTCTCAGTTAACTAAGTAGAAATAGTTAACAATGTTGAGAGTACTAAAGTAAATTACTCCGTGCCTTGTAGATTTGCACAGAGAGGAGATTGCGAGGAAAAGCAATTCAGGTAAGGGATTACGTTCCTTACAGTATTTGAACTCCTGTTTATTGGAATTCCATATTCTTTCTAAAGTTAGCTATCAGTATGGCATGATAGTATTTGAATGAACTCTGCGTTATTGAACGTTCCTTGAAAGAATCTATACTTAGTGATGTTCCCATCGATCTACTAAGTATCGAAGTTTGAAACTTGTATCACATACTTGTACCATGGTATGTTCTCATTTTAACTTGTAAGTTAACCACTTACTTGTTAAGGCATCCAATGTCCAGTTAGAAAAGACATTGACGGACAGTCCAGTTAGAAAAGACTCGTCCTTAAACTAGGGATTGCATGAGTGATCACATGCCTTCTCTCAGGAATTGTCTGATTACAAGGATGATTCTAGACCCCGAGCATATGTGTGTGGATACCATATATGTTACGACCCACACTATTGGCTGAAGAAGCTAGGTGTACAAATTGTACCTTTGGCATTGAGGTTATAATGTACGTTACCAAGGAATTGACGGAACTTGAATGAATCACATTGGATTGTAGTGCCATAATCCTTTGAAAGTAAAATCTTAAAAGTAATACGACTGTATTGTTCTGCAGTCTTGAATCCAAAAGTAACTGAACCTATCTTTGTAAAAGTTATTCAATGTATTCGTTCTGGTCGTCTCTCCTTAGTAACCGGAGAGGCCACGTATGAACTTACTGAGCATTCGTTCGCTCATCCCTTCTCTATAAATTTTGTTTTCAGGATTTAAGTAGAAGGACAAGACAAGGAAAGCAGCCGTAAGAAGACGGTGGATTGAAGATTCTAGTTTAGTGGTTTTAAGTACATTTATTTTGATGTAAGTTGTAGTACATTGATGGTTAGGGTTGTTACCTGCCAAGACAAGTTTAAGTTACGCTTCCGCTATTGTTTTGAATTTATGGTTTAAATAAGGGGCCGTTGTGAACCCTAAAGTGAAGTATTTATTATGGTTATTTATTGATATTTAATGCCATTAAATGCTCAGATATTATAAGAAAATTCGGGGTGTTACAGTTTCGTTAAAAAAAGACACTCATTTAGGGACAATGATTTCTTGAAAATAGACACTCATTTAGGGACAGAGGGAGTAACAATTATTGATTAAAGTTAATTTTAACGATCAACGAAGACCTTCCTAATGGTAAAGGTATACTCCCTCTGTCCTATAACAATGAGCACAAACTTCCATTTTGGGTGTCCCATTCAAATGGGCACATTACTAAAAATGGAAAAAATCTTTACTATTTATCCCACTCATTCTCTCTCCTACTTTACTTTTACACTCACAACATTTACACTTTCCCTCTCCCACTCACTTTTCATACTCACAACATTTATATTTTTCTCAATTCTTGTGCAAGAGTCATTTTGTGCCCATTGTTATGGGACAGAGGGAGTATACCCTCTGTCCCACTCAAAATAAGAATTTTTGGTTGCGTGGATTAAGGAATACAAATATTTTATTGTAAAAAATGGTTTGAAAAGTAAGTGTTGTGAGTATGAAGGAAAGAGAAAGTTGGTAATAATAAATGAAAAGTTGTTGTGAATATGACAAGTGGGACCCGCAATAAAAAAAAGTTTCAAATGTTCTATTTGGAGTAAGACATTCAAATAGCAAAACGTCCTATTTTGGGTGGGACGAGGGAGTATTATAGTAAAAGTTAACCTTCAAGAGCATAATTTATTTGGGGAATATGATCCATAAATTCCTTTTGAGACAAATCACATCCCTCAAGTTTCTCATTAAATTAAAATGTCTGAGAAGTTTTTATGCAGTAATATACTCCCTCTGTATCACTATAATCTACAAAATTGTCAATTGGGTTGTCGCACTTTTATCTATAGAATCTTAAAATGAATTTTTAAACATTTTTTAAATAATAGGACCCACTTGTCATACTCACAAACAACTGCCCGCTCGCTATTTATTACTCAACTTTCTCTATCTTACCCAACTACCTACACTCGCAACACATCACCTTTTCAATTTTTTCTTTAATTCTTGTGTTTAAGCTCATTTTTGTAAAGAGGTGGTCTCCCATGAGAACAAGGGGATCCGTCTCATGCATGAGACGGGTCGCCCCATGACCCATGGACCGAACCCGCCACGTGGCAACCCACCATTGGCCGATTTTTTTTTTTTTTTTTTTTTCTTCGTCTTTTCAATGGTTTAGCAAAAAATAATAGTTACCATCTCTTAAAGTAACAATTGTTCATAAGTAAACGTAATACTTGTTTTAAAAAAACAAAAGCTCGTTTTTACCCATTTGAAAAGTAATAACTTATGTATATGAATGTAATAGTAAGTTTATACAAGTAAATGTAACACTTTGATTGACGAAATTGTAACAGATTTCTATAGATAATGTAATACTTTTACATGTATTATGATAAATTTGACCCCATTGTAACTTATTGTTTGAAAACATATAGATATCTATACATATGTATTACAATTATGTACAAATACTATTACATATAAATAACACGTTTGTTACATTTTAGTTATAATAAGTATTACTTTTGGCAAACGAAGAAAACATAGGAATAACACTATTACTTTAAGAGATGGTAACTATTACTTTAAGAGATGGTAACTATTACTTTTCACAAACCGAAAAAAAACCAAAAAAAAAAAAAAAAAAAAAAAATTGGGGCCAATGAGGGGCTGCCACGTGGCAGGGTCCCCCATGGGTCCTGGAGCAGGGTTGTGGGTCGGGTAATGGGTCAAAAAATGACCCGTCTCACCCATGAGACGGGTTGGAGTGTTCTCACACAAGTTTTTGTCTTTTGTAAATTGGGGGGGGGGGGGGGGGGGGAATATTATGCTGCGTGCAATATGCATCAATTAAATATTTTGATACAACATCATCAATAATACTGCCGCCCGTCACCAATGTTGTTTGTCGCCCGTCACCAATGTTGTCTGCCGCCTGCCACCCAATGCGACCAGCAATATTATGTGATGCAGTAGATTACATGATAATACAACATGTAAGAGGAACTTCTCATACATTATACTCTGTCCCTAAATGAGTGTCCATTGTGATCATAACTTTGTCCCTAAATGTTTTTTTTTTTTTCGATTTTTTTTTCACGAATCTCTTTGTACTTGCAAAAACTAAATGTTTGATCACAATAAAACTCTTTAGATTTGCAGCCCACACGTCTACAAAATACGACATCTAAGCGACCATCTCTGTAGCACTTAGCAAGCAACATAAACAAAGATATACTAGTATTAACAAAGTATGTTATAAAACAGCTGCAATATTTACAGTGTCAGACAATATCTACTATCTGGAATAAATTCTGATTTTTTTCTTATTTTCATACAACCTGATATCATTTGCACTATCTTACATTATGGATATCAAGCAATTGACAACTTTAATGCATGGAATCAGGCAACCCGCCCGTAACGACACCCTCATCTACAGGCTTAGGGCCCCCACACGATCTCGACACAGATTCAAACAGTTTCTCAATCTCTGGCGCACACCTTGTGAAACTTTTGCTCCAGAAGTTGTACCTTGGGTTCTGCTTAACAACAAAAAGTCAATTGTTATCAAGTGCTCGAATTTGCAGAAAACAGTTCGTAATGTACTACCTCTGTCCCGTCTGATTTTAGATGGTCAACGCAAATGAAATTTGACCTAACATTGATTTCAATCTAATCATCCTAGTGAAATTCTAAAAATTGTTATTGACAAATCATTAACTTATTTATCAACAAGACTTTTTTTTAGAAGTATTGTTGAGATTATTAAATTAATATTAATGTTTGGCCAAAGTTCACTTGTGTGTTAGACCATCAAAAACCAGATTGGACTATCTTTCTGAGACGGATGGAGTAATTAGATGGTTGGTATGCAAGAACCTTTATGAGTTCAATGAAGGTGATCAGAAGACCCCACGGGTGTGGGCGATTGACAATTAGTCGCTCCAGCAGAACTCTTGTGATTTGTTCTTGAATTACTTCCTGCTCAATGGAAAATAAACCAATCAATATAATATACTTGTCAATATGCATCCATGGCCCACCGTTTCCGGACCAAACTAATACTGGTTAATTTTATTCTTACTGCAGCTTCTTTAAACAGAAGCAAAAGTAAAAAGTAAAAAAAAAAAAAAAAATTGATGCACCAATATTATTACTATTCTAACCGGACGGGGAAAGGGAAAAAGGTCCTATTTTATACTCCCTCTGTCCCAGAAAGATAGTCCCTCTTTTTTCATTGTTAATATGAACGAACTTTGAGCAATATTTAAGGCAACTTTTAGTTATCCTAACGAAAAATTTAAAAATTGTTATTGATACACCATTATCATTACTATCAATACCAATTTTTAGTTACTATAATGAAAAGTGGTCTTAAATATTGCTCAAAGTTCCTTCGTAGTAACAACGAAAAAAGAGGTACTATCTTTCAGGGACAGAGGGAGTAGCTACTTCTGAGTTGTGTAATATGACCATCATAAATTTTATTTAATTCGCACTGAAGTTGCTGATATTCTAAGTGGCATGTTAAGTGAAAGATTGTGCATTTGAAACGAAAGTGAAATAATCTGCAAAACTATTTATTTAGACAACACTTTTTTTGGACATATTAAAGGGAATGTATTGAATTTTTAGGGGGAGTAGCTATTTCTTTGATTATGAAATCCCTTTATAACAAGAATATTGGAAATAAGGTTTGAAACAGGCTAATGTCATAAGCAAATCAGATGGTAGTACATGACAAAGTACTCCCCCTCATTTATAAGCAAAAATAACCACTACCACATATATTAAGAATATAGTTAAAGTAGTTTAGCTATCTTTATTTCAGAACAAAAATGTGCCGTAATTACTAATATATCCTCATATTAAATGTCTAATAAATGTGCACTTATCTTTGAATAGGAATAATTAACTAGGGGTACTTTTGGTAAAAGAATATCATGTAGAGTTGCATTTAATGAGTTTAGCGTTGAAATTGAGTTTTGCATATACTTGAGGCCAAAAAAAAATCTTTTATTTTTTGCTTATATTTGAGGCCGGAAGAAGTACTTCATTTCTGACATCTGACTTGTGTGGCCTCTCTCTTAGCAGAAAGGGTGTATGCAAGAACCAATACTCAAGTAATAGTAAATCAACTAGCAAACAAGTAACATTTGTTCATTGACCAAAATAAATGTGAAAAGCTTCTCTCACCTGGTTCGATTCTGAAAACAAGTAAAGAAGGATGAAGGAGAAGTAATGCGTGTGGTTGTTCGGATAGCGTAGTTGGTTTGCGACGGCATTCAGGAAGAGATAACGGCCTTCAGTGTCCAGGTCTAAGATTAACGTCTGAAAGATGTCCAAAGCAGCACCAACCAAGAAGATAGCAAGAGGAGAATTTCCAGACATAGACTGTGCATGTTGGGGCGTTCTTGCCTGCAGCTGCTGGATAGCCAACATATGTGCCACCAATTTCAGGTTTACATATATATATATATATATATATATACACATACATATCTATACACACATATTCATATATACATAAATAGATATGTATCAGATATTGTGCATCAAGAGGGTTCATAGGATTGATGAGTTAAGAAGTAGCATGCATATATCTACGAAATAGGCAGAACAATCATTTCTCACATTATTTGTACTTGTTGCTTCATAATTTATTTATATCATACGCTGTCGGCTGTCCACAAATGAGGATAAAGGTAGTAGGCTTGTCCATCATGCTGACAACTCATAAAAGTAAAGCTATAACCTTACCCGCCCCGCCCCACCACCCTGGTTAGCTCTCTCTTGCAACAAGGAAAATATACTATTTTCATGCTAAGAGGTTAGCGGAAGATGAGGATAATATTCACTCGCTATGTTTCAAAATATATATCCTAAAAATTTTGACCACGCTGAAGAAGATATTACTATTCTTCCAAATTGTCCCTTCAATTAATAATCAGGAGAGAATGTGTGCGAGACTTCTAAGAGGCAGAGAAAGATTGAAGGGATATAAATCGAATCAAGTAATGAACTTGCAATGGAAACCTGTTGACTTGATTATCATAGATACTCCCTCTGTCCCAAAATGAATGTCCAAAAAAATGTTCAAATTTACTCTTGATCAAGAGCAAATTTGAAATTTTTGTGGGCATCTATTTTGGGATGCAGGGAGTACTTTGAAGAAAGGTTGTGGGTGTAACTCGAATAACATGGTAAAATAACGCTAAAATGGGGAATTAGGAAGTTTATTTTGGGAGGGAGTAAATCTCTCTCTCTCTCTCTCTCTCTCTCTCTCTATATATATATATATATATATATATATATATATATAGTGTGTGTGTGTGTGTTTGAGTTACTCGGACATACCTGCATTCCAACATAAAGCACAAGGGAGTTCATCAAAGGTACATTGTAGCGTGTCCCAGACCGCACAGCCTCACTTGGTGCAAGCAGCAGTTTCTGCTTCAATTCAGAGAGAAATGGAGACCCTTGTTGCCTTACCTGCAAGATGGCAAGGCAAAGCAAATAGCGAGATGAACACTAAAAATTACGGGAAGAATAGAGAGTCATAACTTCCTAGTTCGTGTTTACTATAAAATTAGCACGTAATTTTGTTTGGAAACCAGGCTGACAAGTAGAGATGAAGCCTCAACTTGCCAAATCCTACATACCTTCAGATACTCATCCACATCATTTTTCATTTGCTTCGCTTTTAAAGCTGCATCAACCTCAGAGAGAATGCGTGGGGACTGACTAATCTCCGCTAGCAGATCAATCTAAGCAATTAAAAGAAACCATTTTAGTTTGCAACTAATTTTGACTATTGATACCTTTACATATAGAATATAAAGTGAATCAGGAACCTTCAGATTGGGAGTCGATGGGTCAGGTAGCCTCATGTTGCGGGGAAATGCACTGAGAACTATATTTCGCATCTGTATACAGCTTGGAGGAATGACATCGCAGAAACTGAAATGATAATCGCATAGGAACTCCGGAAAATCATGAAGCAGCACCAGCAACATCCTCAGTGTGCCTTTATAAAGAAAATGTACCTGGATGTAATTAATAAAAAAATAGTAATTAGCCTAAAAAGCTAAGACGGGAGACAATTGAACACACCAAGTGAAAGAGGCAAACCGGTTCTGCCAATTCAGCATTTCGCAAGAATGGCTCCATGAACTGAAATAAGTCTACAAGCAAGCGCTGGAAATAGGGCCAACCCTTCTGAGAATTTCCAGTAAGCAGTTTTGGCATGAAACTTCTGTGACTCACCAGCTCAAGCCATGCAAAACTAAAAAACAATTCATTCAGTTAACTATCATTGTGTAAAGGCAGAAAATTTGTAGACACAATCAAACCCAACACAACTGAAAGTTCAGTAGGAGAAACTAAAGCATTTTTGCAACAATGAAGGTTAATATCAGAACGTTTCTCCTTCTCATGAACAAGAAGATTGCTTTTTCTTTTCAAGTTGCACCATTGTTATCATAAAAAGTCAAATGCATATATCCCTCCATCCCAAAAAGATTAACCAATTTGACCAAGTCAAACCTTTTTTATGGTTGATGTTGTACTTTTTTGTACCATCTTGAAATAAAAATGTAATTTGATGTCTTTTAAAAAAAATCAGACAGTACTTTTGGGGACAAGCCAAAAAGAAAAGTGGGACATTCATTTTGGGACATAGGGAGTGTGTGTGTGTGTGTGTGTGTGTGTGAGGGCATCATACGAACAAAGTCTATAATCACCATTTCACTACCCTAACAAAGAAGCTCACGTTAAAAGTATTGAACTGACTGAATTTCAACCCGTTTATGATAAGTACGAGGGTGAATGATTAAAGAGTCTGCACAAAACAGTTATAAACTCTATAAAGCAACAAAAAAGCTCCCCAATAAGAGAGTAGCTGGTAGAGCGAGACAAAATCGTCCAATAGCGTAGGACAATATACAAAGCAATGTCGCACATAAATCATGTGGAAAATGTGAAACAGAGAATGTAAATGTGTGTGTGGCAGATATAAAAGCAGGGCCAACTGAAAATGTGGTCATGAGAGAGATAGACAGATAGGGCCATAGGTGGGGTTGTAAAGTCACAAACGAGCTAGTGATGGAGAAAACGGATGCTAAGACGTGAAACATGCCACCTTGGATAACATGAACAAATAATACAAAAAATCACCAAAACTCAATATCCTCCCATAAGTACACACTCATCTTTCCTTTGTGTAAATATTGCGTCGGTGTCCATTTATATGTGTATGCACAAGTGAATCCGCATGTAAGTAACGCTTACAAATCAATTCAAAATTAGACAGGAAAAAAGGAGCTTGATGGAGAATGATTTGAACATAAAATCTAGCTACTATAGGAAAGTTGGTAAGAAACATTAGTTCTATAATATGAGAATTATGAGAAGCTTCCAGATTCATCTCAATGCAAGCAAATAAATATAGTCCGGCCTGAGGCAATCAAGTGTTCTTGATTATTCCACAAGTATATTGTTTTTTAAAAAAAATTACAGAGGGTTCACTATACAAACCTGAACGCAGGAACCTTTAGGGGCTGCAGAGCATGGAATGAAGTCGCCAGAGCTGTCAAAACCTGTATAACCCATCAAATTAGTAACTGGAAACTTTGATCAAGATAACAAATTAAATACACATACCTGAAAATTTGCCCCATCAAATACTGGATCCAGGGTACTCAGGTCGAGCAACCAGTTAATGAACAACCTGAAATAGGGTCTTGGGTTGAAAGATGCTTTCTTTTCTTCAGCATCTTTTTGAATGAATCTCACAGTCACCGCCAAAACCTGTATTACCAGATATAACAACATAAGCTGCACACGTCCTACATAAGCATTGAAAGAGCTCAAACAGACTTTGGATCAGACCTTGGACAACAGAGACAACTTGCTTGACCCTTGGTCGGCCGGGCAATACTAGGCATAAATAAGAAGAAATGTCATGAAGTGAATACAGATTGATAACACACTAAGAAATGTAGAGCCATCATCGCCTGTCACTACCTTCATGATCGAATGGACAAGTGCGGCATATATATCAATAGCGAGAAAGGAAAGTGGTTGTGCTTGATGGGATTGTAGAGAGCTAGAGTTCATCACCTCAGAAGATAGACAATGAGAAACAGAGAGGTCCTGGGGAAAAAATAATAATAAGAGAGAGAAAGGAACTATGTAAATTCTGAAATCTAGCCATTTCATTTGTGCTTATAGCTTTAAGAAAGAAAGGACGGTCCATTAGTTTCACCCCTCTTCATGTGCATGTGTGCGCTAGTGTGTTCATATGTAGAGCGTCATCAGAATCACCGTTAAACGTCGGAAAAAGCGCTCTGATATATCATCTGCTTTCAGAAAGCCGTTTTGATGCAATTGTGAGACATGATGAGCACAAGCTGCATCATTCACTCCAGGTAGCTCACATATCCGGCACCATTCAGCAAAAAACATAGAGACCTGGGGAATACACAGATTCTGAATTAGATTACAGCTAACAGATAATAATTACCCACACACTTTACTAAAGACGATATACGTAGTCCAATTTATCTGACACGTGCATTCTTAGAACTCAAGCAACAGCAATACCTAGTTTTCTAAGTGTTGCCTTTCACCAAGAAAGAGTAAGCTTCGATAAATGGAAAAACAGGGGTGGTTTTTTCTGGGCCTGATACAAAAGTTGAAGTAAAGTTTACAGTTCCAGACTCCTTGTGCAAACTAAAAGTCAGGAGCTGTCTACTAACACTGTTTGTTCATAATGCTCATAAAAAAGGGCTCTAATGGAATGACTTCGGGCCCTGACAGATAACTTTAACAATTACTCCCTCCGTTCCTTATTATAAGTTGTTTTAGCAAAAATTACACAAACCAAGGAAGCAATAACTCTTCTTTAAACTTCCCGAATTACCCTTTCTATCTCTTAGTATTAATTTAATGCAAATAAAGACTCCTTTCTCTCTTCAACTACCTTACACAAACCAAGGAAGCAATAACTCTTTTTTAGACTTGACATTAAAGATGGGCATTTTGGTCTAAAAGACCAAATAAAAGCTAAAACGACAATTAAAAAGGGACAAAATTGAGAGTCTAAAACGACTTATAAATAGGAACGGAGGGAGTATTTAGCAACTATGACACATCCAGCCGGCAAGGGCAAGCCAACAGCAGACAGCACTAAGAGAAAATACAAGTATTCAGGTTCTAAACATACTTCATTTCATTTTATGTCACTAAATATCCTAAATGCCCTGATGCTTGGACTCTTTGGCTTACCACGCTTGACCCATGTTGACACAACTTGTGTAGTCTAACACGGGTACGGCGGGGTAAACCAAAGAGTCGGAGCATCACAGCCTAAATGATGGGTTGAAACCAACAATATATACCTGCTCATGGAAGCCAGCAGGATCTGGCCCCATTGACTCGGGAACACTGTAGTCATCTCTGATGGCTACAGAGTGGCCACTCACCTGCTTCAGCAGAGACTCAAAATGAGGATCCAGATATATTAGTAGAATGTCAATGTAAGAGAGTGGCATCCCGCTAACCTTTTTATCTTTATGTTGTCTGGTAATGTCTTCCTTTGCAGCAGTAAAACCAGCCAAAGAAGCAACATTTGCTGAAGGGTTCCTTGCAATTTCAACTAGATTTTGCAGAGTTTCAGGAGACCCAGGCCTGGCTGCGAGCTGCAGGGCGAAGAACAATAAAGCACTGATGGCAGAAAAATTAATCACACTGGCTCAAAAATGAAAATGATCAAACCTTTGCCAATGCATCAACAAGATTGTGAAGTTCCGATAAGACTCTTGAATCACTAATAACCAAGGCCTGAATAAGGGAAATTGCAAACTCTGTGGCCATCTCTGCACATAGAAGGGAAGCTAGACTTAGCGCCGAACGTCCATGTATGTAGGTAAAAACACAGTGCTGTTAAAACTTACTATTCTTTCCCGCATCAAGCAGCTTTGCCATATGAACATTATACTCGGCCAGATTCAACAACTCTCGTTGAATAAGACCAATCGTAATATCTTTGTTGAACTTTCTGTCCTCATCAGAGTAAATGACCTGTCCAAAAGAAATACATACTGAGTGCGGCTAGGATAACCCTAAACAGCATAAAATGTCAAATATGTACATGTTATACTTGTTTATTCACAAAGCGCTTGGCGCATCGCAACTATAAACTTCGTATGAATGGCATAGGCCAAGAACCATGACTCCAATAACTTATGGAACGCAAAGCCTAAGAAATTATAAATCATTCAAGAGGACCTAGAAATTGCTATCGTATTATCTTTGTTGAACTCTCTCCTCATCAGAGTAAATGACCTTGAAACCATATTTATCTAGGAAATTTATAGCGATAAATGTTTTCAATTTAACCTAGAAAATTATGTTCTCAAGACCATGATAATGTAATCACCTATAAATATGTGATCGGTGGTAGAGCTAATATTGTAGTAAATGGCATGTACAAGCTACACATGCAACATATTGCCCCCTTCTCTAGAATGTTGACATCCCCATGTCTCACCCTCTAAATAGAATTAGCTTAGCATAAGACCGCTAATATTGAGCAGTTATGTGTGGGGAAAATGTACAGCCACAATTTGAGCTATCAATTAAGAGTAGTAAACAATCAAGTCAGACCCCATCCATGTTGCTATAAGGAAATGTGACATACCCAGCTTGTCAGCTCCTTTACCACTAGCTTGCTGACATCACGGATGGCAGCCAAAATAGCAAGATGTGCATCAACATGTGTACTGTTTACAGCATTTTCATACAAGCCCTTGAAAGCCTGTGATTTGGTGAGAAACTGAGATCAAGGGCAGATCTTTCAAGATGTATATCCATTGAAACATCAGTAAACAACATACCTTCTGAGCAACAGCCAAGGCAGCCTCATCCCGACTTATACATCTGACGATGATCCCAGGAACCTCAGCAACAATTGCCTGAAAACAAGGAGACAGTATGTTCTAAGTTCCAGTATATCACTAGATCCCAAATGCAAATCAAGAGATAAATAAGGGACATATTGGACAAAAAGAATCAACTCCAACTTGGATTTGAAGTTTAAAAGCTTGTAAGGGAAAAAACTGCATATTTTTAATGAAGAATCAATACCTGAATATCATCCTCCTTGGCATCCTTTGCAACCAAACTTTCAAGCTGAAATAGTATTTGGAAGACCAAAAACACTCAGATTGATGACAATATGTATCAAAACCAAGAAAATAATGCATGGAGATATGTACATGCAGATTCAGACACATGCAGAAAACGAGCTCAATAGAAGATAGAAAAGAATGCACCACAAGAGACCAAATTATCACACAATATACTAAGGTGCCAACTCAACAAGCCTCTTCTGTAGGTTACTAGTCCACAAAGAAATCTACAAATGCTTTCGAAACATGTTACACTTAACATGTCAGAAAATAATGAATTTATGAATCATGCTACAGTTTACACTATAATGAGAAGTTACAGGATGCCAGCCTAATCAGTATCATACTACACACATCAGCATGTATTAGTTATTTAAAATGCATCTTCAAATCAAGACATGATTTATAGGATTCTGTTAATGTAAGTAATGGTGCACAAGCATGATGAAATATTGAGAGCTGGGTAAAACCTTCTCTGAAATAATTTGGTACTTATCCAACGCTTCGCCTGTGGTCAACGATGGTTCTAAGGTGTTACTTAAAAGACGCTCGGGAGCTGAAGCTGAAGGTAAGGACGGAGCATAAACACCTGATTCCTGGTAAGACAAAATTCACACATTTATAACAAGAATTAATTTTAAGCTGTAAATACTAGATGGCTCGAACTCATGCAGAAAAAATTCACCAACTTTAATAAGATTTGAAGATTCTGATGAGTGCAATTCAAGGCCTGATGCAGGAGGAAATGAAGAAAGAACTGTGTCACCCTCATAGTTGTGTGAACCAATGCCATCAACAGCCCCGGTATGAATGGAAGAACTGCAATGATTAAGCAAAGTACCCAAGAGAAGAGATGTAAGACGAATACGTAACAAAATAAAGACGCAGATAAAACATACAGAGAAACATACCCCAAAAGCTTGGCTGAGCTAGACTCAATCTCCTCAGGAACAAGATCCATCGAGTGTGCAACAGCACCGATTGCTGTGCTACCCAGGCCAGATGAGTAAATGCCTGGGTTTTGGCCTGAGGCTGAACTATATCCCCGTGATAGCCCACCCCCTGAGGAAGCTGAAGCAGCAGCAGGCACAGCATTTGAGTTCTTGTTCGATTGACTTTGCCAGGGTAACCGAACAAAATCCTGTAAGAAGTAAGGTAATATACTACTTAATAATATATTCATCATTGAAACTAAAAACATTCACAATGGATAGTATGTATGCAGTAACCTCATAAACTCGTTGTTGAGAATGTGACAGTCGGCCAGGTTTAGGACGGAGAGCTTCTGGTAGAAGACCCATATGTTGCGTATATAGGCTTGTATCAAAATATGCCTGCCCAAGACCTTCTCTGTGCTTCCTTCTCATCAAAAGTTGTTGACCAATTTCTCCATCAATAGTTTGTAGAGCCTGCATGATAAATACCCACCCAAAAAATGCAAATTAATGACCTTTGCACGTACTACCATAATATCCGATATCTATCTATCTATCTATCTATATATATATATATATATAAAAAAAAAAAAAAAAAAAACAAGAAAGTCACTTTCCCTCCCAAAAATGTCACTATCAAGGGCAAAAGTGTAATCTCCACCAAACAAGGACAAATATGTCATTATCTTTAATTTGGTACAAGTAGTCAACTTTGCATGTAAATTGATTTTTATATGATATTTTTTAAATCTCTTTTTTTTAGTGAATATATAATTTTCATCAATATATAGTGAAAAATTACTAATTGATGCGGACACTAAGGCGTTGAAGTTTATGGAGTCATTTGAGCGCGTGCGCGGATACCGTCATAACTTTTGACTCCGTATGAACCACGGAACACACCGCATATCAAATCGAACGTCGGAGCGAGACGAACAAAACGGCAAAGCCCCTTGATGCAGGGTTTAAAAGGCTAAAAAAACGTAATTTAGGGCCTCAAACGGGCTTCTAAATTTTTTATCAGTTTTTGTACTTTTTCGTTTTTTTAAAATTGCTTTTTTTGCTTAATAAAGGTTTATTTCATTTTAGGGTTGCAGAATGAATAAAGATTTTTTTTAGGATTTTGGAGTCAATTTTTATCGATTTATAGCCGGGTTTTTTATTGTGTTAATTTAGTATAATTTTTATTTAAAAATCATTTATATTTTTAAAAATATTTTTATTGTTTGTTATAGGACAATTCGTCATGTTTATAACCGTCATGCAAGTAAATTTTCTGAAAAATTACATGCAATTAAATGAGTAGTAAACGATTGCCTTAGTCATTTTGTATGATCTTTTTAAGCATTCATTTTGTAAGATAATTATTACTGATTCAATAATGTACAAAAGCTTTTCGCGCTTTTCGCTTCCCCATTAAATTTATTTTAATTTCAAACTTTTAAATTCACAGTAACAGCCCGTGCATCGCGCACGGGTGTAACACTAGTCAATAGAAATAACAGAATAGTCTGAACAAGAAATGGTATACCACTGATCCACTTATACCCAGCCTTAAATCAATTCTGAAGCACAGAGACGGCCATACAGGAATGTCTTAGATGACCACAATACAGACAAATGGTGCGAACTTAATCCTTAAAAAATTCAAGAATGGTCAAGGCTACCCACTCAGTCCCAAACCTGATAGCTAGTATCAAAAAAGGCCTCAAAATCTTGAGAACACCTGAGTAACATCCAACCTATCTTGAGTTAAATACCAATTTCGTCCCTAACCTATTGAGCTTTTTTCCTTTTCGTCCTTAGCCTATTTTTTTTACCTTTTCGTCCTTAACCTCTTTATTTTTGAACCATGTCATCCTTTCGTCATATCCCATCCAATATTCCGTTAAATAATGCTTATGTGGCATGATGACATCACCAATGTGCTTATGTGGCACTTGGCATTAAAAGACTTGCTGATTTGGAAGTTTAAGGGGGTTAATGTGTAGAAATTGAAACTATATACCTTAAAATATAAATACAACTCATACACACTAAAACCCCTCCTTCTACCCTAAATCTGAAGCATTATCAAAAAGAAAAATGAAAACGCTCATTCTTCTACAGCATAGTTATTAAAGGCCCAAGGCACACCAAGGCGCAAAAGGTGTGCCCGGAGCCTAGGGGCGCTTTTGATAACTATGGTGCGTCCCATAGTTATTAAAAGCCCAAAGCGCACCAAGGCGCAAAAGGTGTGCCCGGAGCCTAGGCACACCTAGGCGCGAGCCTAGGCGCGCTTTTGATAACTATGTTCTACAGAGTACAGACCAACGCCTCCTTACTCCCCCATCGCTGCCCCCACTTCCCTTTCCCTCCTCGCCTCTTCCACCATGATAAATTAACCGCCCCCACCCCCTCCATTCCCTCCGTCTCTTCCACACGACGCCCACCATATCGCTCACCCTCCTCCTCGCTCTCCTGTACTTCCCCTCTCACCTCCATGTCGTCGAGAACTCTCGCCGTGAACGGTAGAGAAAAAGGTACCGTTTCCGAAGAACTTGAAGGCGAATCTGGAAAAGAGTGCTCGAAGAAATCGGAGCGAATCTGGATGGCGGAGAATCTCGGATGGCGGACCTCAACCAGCCGTAGTCGTTTCCAGAAAGATCTCTGCCTCGTTTTCATATTCAATAGATTACTCTTAGGAACTCCGAATTGATTGTTTTTTCGTTTCACCATCTGATTTATTGAGTCGATTGGTTCTCGATTGGGGTTGGATTTGGGCTATTTGACTTGTTTCAAATTTGTAATGGGGATATGTATTATTATTATTTATTTTTATTTTTTGGAGATTTTTTCTTTAGATATTCGAGGTGGTGATAATGGCTGTTGGTGGTGTTCGACGGAGTGGTTGGACGTGTTGCCGGTTAGGGCGGTATCAGAGGTTGGATGGTTTTTTTTTTTTTTTTTTTTTAATAATTTAAGGAAGACGTTGTTTTATTGACAATATCCTTATATCTCAAAAAGGGAAATATTTCCCTTAGAAAAGGAAAAATCTTATTGTAGACACCCCGCCTTGGACCTCTCACCCCGATTGCATACATAGTATTTTTACTTTACTTGTTTTTGTAAATTTCTGTTAGTTCGGTTAAGTTCCTAACTGATTCCGTCAGTTTTGGACTAAACTGCACAACAGAGTTAACTTTCTAGTCCATTCTGTCAAAATCGCCATTTCAAAGTCGCGCGCCTCCGCCCTTTGGGGACAGAAGCGCGCGCCTCCCGACGACTATACGGGATGCGCGCGCGTCTGGGCGTGTCAGTTACTGATTTCTGTCCAAGAATCTCTCCCTTGCTCATTTTATATGATTTTGCCCGGGAAACTGATCTTTGTGACTCCGTCTTGGCACCAAAAACATCCCCTTTCAACTATAAAAACCCCTCCAATCCACCATTGGAAGGGGGCCTCTTTTCATCTCTTTTTGATCTCTTTTCATCTCTTTTCTACCTCTCTTGGACCTTCTTCTTAGACTTGAAACTTTTCTTACACACACACTATACACAATTCTATACACAAATTCTCCCTACAAGAGTTCTTCGTGACAAGACTCTACACAAATTGTTCTACAACAATTTCCCTACAACAGCACCATTTTCAAGTCCAAGTTCAAAGTCCCTTTTCTAAAGGTACAACTTTTCTATTCTCTTATTTTATTTGTGTCCTACTAGTATGCAATCTCCATAAAAAGGGATACAACCAAAAGGCCACTTCACTATTGAAGTTTGGCCAAGGTTACATCCCAACATTCCAACATTAATTTAATTCCATTTCATCTCTTAATGTAATTGTTTAGCAAATATTCAACATGTAACCATTGGACACTCAATTAATAAAATCATTTAGCTTTCATTTTCCCCTTATCTTTACTTTGTAGTTGTTAGCATATTTTATCAATTGAAGGACATGTAAATATAAGAACACCAAAAGTAGCAAGACCCGCGTAAGCGGGGCGGAGTGGGTGTTTAAGTACTTCCCACTCCGTCACCTAACCCCCAAACCCCTCATCTCAAGAAACTTTGGTTTCGTGATCAATAAAAAAGGCTATTTTCTTAGGTTTTCTCGCGTTCCTCTAAAACGTGGGTGGCGACTCTTAAAATCAAGTAGACATCCTAGGTAATTCACGCGCTCTAGCCAAGCCGTGGTTCCCCGGGGTATCTACACTTATTATATTATTTTTTATGCAATATAATAATCATAAATATATAAAATAATACTTCTTGCTTCAGGAAAAAAAAAACTTCTATAAAAAGAAGATAATTTTGTTTTGAAGAAAAAAACTAGTTTAAGATTACTACTATGATTAAGAAATTATAAAATACTCCCTCCGTCCCGAATTAACGTTCTTAGTTTGACTTAGCACGGAGATTAAGATAAAGTAAATGTTGTGAGTGTGAAAAGTAAAGTATGAGAGAGAAAGTGTGTAGGGAGTTTTTGTTGTGAGAATGACAGGTGGGTCCCATAGTCCATTTTAGGTAATAAAGTAAAGTAAGAACCTTAAATTGGGACAGACCAAAAAGGAAAGTAAGAACCTTAAAGCAGGACAGAGGTAGTAATAAACTTCAACATAAATAAATGATACAAGATAATTATAACAATATATTTTTAAAATACATATATACAGTGAGTGAAAAAAAAAATCATTTATCCCCTTCATATTTGGTAAGAAAAAATATAGGGCTACATATTTCCATTTTTACATATTGACCCTCTAAAGTTCCTCATCAGCAAGTATTTTTCATGCCTAGTGCCAAATAAGCATTTTGGTGATGTCATCTTGCCACATAAGCATTACTTAACGGAAGAGTGGATGAAATATGGACGGAAGGATGAAATGGTTCACAAATAAAGAAGTGAAGGACGAAAAGGTAAAAAAAAAAAATAGGTTAATGACGAAAAGGAAAAAAGGTCAATAGGTTAGGGATGAAAATGGTATTTAACTCCAACCTATCTTTAAATATACACAACACAGGAAAAAAAAATGATGTTTTGCAAGTGCAACCAGAGTTATTATATCCCTAGTAATGAAAGAACCCTTAAATTTTACAAAGGTAAAAACTTCCGTAATCATTTCTCTCAAATCACAATAACCAAAAGAATAGAGCATAAATTAATGAAAGATAAAACTTAGGCAATATAGAAATTCCACTAAAGGAAATATAAGACTTAGCTTGGTAGAATCATTCATGTGATGGAACTGAGTCAAGGAGAATGAGAAAGGAATAGCACACATATCATGTTATAACAACAGAATCACATAGACCTTGAACACTAATATAGGAAAGCTCAGTTAATCGATAGCAAAAGCTTTAAAAATGGAGCATAAAGAGATTATTGAGGAAAAACACCTTTATTAGTCAAATACTAATGCTAAATAGTATGGTGTACTTTATCTAGGGACTCCACAGATGCAAAGAACTAGGTTTTACTTTTTCAAGTCTAAAACTATTAATTCAGATTCCAAAGCCAATTATGACACCACCAATTGATATAACAAAATTAAATTTTTTACCTTCACGGTACACAAGCTTTAAGGCTGCAATCAATCACCCAGCAACTCGAATTTGAAAACTCTTTCAACTAACAAGTCATTCATACATGCTGTGAGTTTCAAGTAAATCCAACCAAATTCATGATTGTGTAATAGAAAAGACATCGGCATAACTCGACAGTATACCTAGTGGAGTACACCAACTAGCAACAAGGCTGATGGAAAGAGGGCAGCACGAAGAACAGGATGCCCAACAACGAATTTATCATCGAGTTCATATATCTATATAGCCTAGTACCATCGTCATAGAGTTCAAAAGACTAATTATCGAAATCTTCATGTCCTTAATTCGTAACTGTGTGACAACATTTTTACCCTTGCGATCATAACTAACATCCTAGCAAGTTGCAAACATTGGCACATAGACCACATGAAATTTGAAATGTAATTCATTGGAGAGTAATAAGCTGGAAGCTTTGCAGTAAAATATAGGAAAGGCAAACCTTAATCTGATTTCCTAAACATAATCTAGTTCTTAAAAATGCACATGTGAATTTGATTACCCAACGCTTGCACCGGAGTCCCTTCTCATTGGAGACCGATTGGTTCGTATAAAACTATAGGAAAGTCAAAAACTTAATCTGGTATTCCTAAACATAATCCAATTCTTATAAAAATTCAAATGCGCTATGCTAGTTTGATCACCCAGTGTTCGCATTGAATTCCGTTGATTATGTAATTTCAAGATGAAAAAGATACAAAAAGGGAATAAAAAGAAAAAGAAGAAGAAACAAGTAGTCTAACCTTCTCTGTTGCAGCCTGTTCAATAAGAGCACAGCCCAGATCAAGATTATCATTAGTAACTAGCTGTACAGCTTGTTCACGGATTTCACTAGCAATATTTAACTTCTGAAGCGAACTCCTCAGCTGAGTTGATATTGACCCACGAAGAGGTTCCTAGAGCAAGAAAAAGATTGTTATGAGAGGGGAAACACTCAGGAACAACTAAATAAATGAAATCAACAAAATAAAACAATAAACATAGATCTCAAAATACTTAGTAAAGCAAACTCAAAAAAGGTATCATGAATGTCAGACCTTGCATGTCACATGCGCTAGACTACCGGCCAAACTTGCAACCATCAAATGAGCAGCATTACGTATACGGGTCTCATCCGACTCCATGGCATAGTCCTGCCATTGCATAACTTATAACCGTCTAGCAACAATTCTTGACCAGTATATCACAAAATGTATAACAGGGCACACAAGATTAATACCTTCAAGACAAGTTCCTTGGTTGTTTGAGTAGCGATAGAAACACTACGCTGTACTATACTAGAAACAATTTCTTTGATAGCCATATCCATGGCAACTGGAAGTACACTGTAAACAAAAATAATATCTCACTGACGTGTGATTACTGTCACGCTGACGGAAAATAACTCAGTTATAATTACAAACCTTTGAAAGTGCCTTTGCATGCTGGCATGGAGCTTTGCGTTGACAACAACTTGATGTTCAATATTGGATGCCTGAGCAGGAAGCTGTAAAGACAGTAAGCATCTTCCATTAAAAGCCAGCCCATAAATATACTTTATAAAAAAAAAAAAAAAATAGTAATAATAATAAAGGAAATACAGCACACCTGGCCAACTGAAAATGGCAATTGTGCTTGTAAAAGTCCTTGAGCGCTAGGAAGTTGATCGGACAAGCCCAAAGCAGCCATCTTGTCATCCTCCGCCAATGTACCAGCAGGAAGATGGAGAGGTGCAGCATACTATCCAACCAAATAACTAGACTTAAAATCACGATGACAAAGCTTATAATCACCAAGGGAAAGATGATGACAGAAATAAACCTGAGATAATATTCGTGAATGACCAGCCACGTGAGACGGCATTGCAACATCAAGTGGTAGCTCAACTTGATTTAGTGTAGGAATCATGCTTGATTTAACTTCTGAAATCATTTGTGGTTGAGATGATCCAACATCTTTGGTGGAAAAATCAGGATTTCCTTCAATTTCCCTCACCCTATCCTTGAGAAGAGAAGTTGGAGTTACCTCCTTCAATTCCACACTAAGGGTCTTGAACAAGACCTGAAAGGCCAAAGAAACATCAAAAATACATGAATAGTCATCATAAATCCGAGTAAACACTCTCCAAACAAATTTGAGTAAGCACTCTCCATACAAATTTGATATAATGCAAATGTCAGTGTGTATACCTCTATTTCAAACTTGAGATTCATTTTAAGGTTTGGCATAGCATAGATCTCCGCAAGCAATCCAAGTATACCCATGGTCCAAGGATTAGGAGGTTGATATGCTAGACTGTTTTGGCAGGGTTCCAAAATCTGCAGGAAGTTGGAAATTAGGACAAACCGGATTTCTTATATAGCAGATGAGTAGCATCACATGACGTAGTAATCATACCTTGGAAGTTAACGGAATCACTGCAATCATCAAGCCCTTCTCATATGCCTACAAAAAAAAAAAAAAAAAAAAAAGGAAGTTATAGTTTCAAACAGAAATAAGACTACTTTCAATTTCAATAAGGTTCACAAGGATGGGGATAAAAAAGAAGAAAGAGCGCTGGCGAAATGTGAACATAAAAAAAAAACTGAACCTCTATAATTAAAGATTTGGGGTCAATCTCTCTAGCCCGCAGAACTTGATTTCGACCAATTGTAATCTTCCCAAGCCAGCCTCCCAGATTCTTCAGCAGTGAACGCTCTTCTGAACTTGATTTTATGAGCTCAGATCCTAAGAGAACCTGTTGCAATAAAACAATTAATTTCCACCTTCCAATTGATGAACTCTCCGAATCACACAAGTATATCGGATGTAGGGATAAACCTTGCAGTTCTCATAAGTGGCTTGGAGGATCTCCTTATTCAGAAGTTTTGAATTAACTTTATCAAGAAACTTCAAGTACAGGTCGTGAAAATTCAACTCAATGCTTGCTCTGTCAACATGTTTCATACACATTAAATAGCAGGACCAAATTTGCAACATAGTACAAAAGCATCAGGTCGATCAATTTAGTTGATACAAAAAAGTATCATCCAGCATCGTCATAGACTGTATGTGTGTGTAGGAAGTTAAGTGTACTTCTCACCTTTTCATAACCATGTATTGCGCAAACCACGGATAATACTGCTCTTTCATGATCTCACTAAATTCTTTTGCTTTAGCTTCAATATTGGCGACAGATAAATTATTAATAATAAATGATATCTTATCCTGTGTTTCTGATGGTGGAGCCTGTAAAAAAAAAACAAAGAGAGAGAGAACATCTTATCGAATTGTGGACAATTTTAACTATTTAAATAGGCATTTGATGACTAACAATCTGTAATATCTAAGCAAAACCGAATCAATAAGCATCCCAACTAAAATATAAAATGCACAAGACGCATACAAAAGGTAATCATAACATATAAAATTAAAACAAAATTAACAATTGGACTTGACCAAATATTCCACATCTACCACTAGTGACTCTTCATATATTAATATGTGCTCACTATGAGCTTTTGATCAGGCATCATTCTTGCAAACCGGCTTTTTGTGGTTTATGGGCTCAAGCTCATAGCATCAGAATAACACATATTTTAGCAGTCACTAAACGTCTTGTGTATTCAGTACATGCATCCAAAAACAGATTATTACACTGAATATCACGTATGACTCGGTTTGCACTAAACCCAAACAAGTGCATATTCTCACTGGCTGCGGTCAACTTTATGTAAACAGCACGTCAAACATCATTCTAGGATCTGAAAACGGAGAAGCTTGACCTATTGTTTTGGTTCCATGCAAGACAATAGATGTAGCCCTCATAATACCATAACAAAGTTCAAGTATGATTCAATTTTGCATAATCAACCTTATTATTATCATTTACATGAGCATGCAAACATCACATGGAGTAGTCAAACATGAATTTTTACATTTCCACATGAGGTACAAGGTCTGATAATTAATGATTGATACTATTATCAATAAAAGCATTTTTTAACAAAAAAAAAAGACTATTAGAACTAAACGCCATCAAGACAGGGAAGACGTGAAGTCTCAGCCATCTTCATAAGATCTTTGTGGTAAATTAATTAATACTCCGTACCACAACAGAAAATGACAAGCATGCGCATAGGACACATCAACTGAACGAGTAATTGAGCAGAAATGCAATCAAATACCTCTATAGGTGTTTTTCTTCGTTCAGCGGCAGCAACAAGTGTTTCGATATTTAAAGCAGAGCCAAACCCTGGATTACAGAAATTGACAATGCATATTATAATAAGGTGTGGTGGATATTATAATGACGGAATCAGAGACTCGTACGAACATATGCGTATATATAACACCCATAAAACGCATATTCAAAGGTTAAAAACATTACTTGCAGAGGTGATTGCACGTGAAGGGCGAACAAAACCAGGAGAGGAAGCCAATGCTGCTGAAGCACTACCAATACTCTGAGGCTGCATTTTAGCAAAGAGACAAACAAACATGAGAAGGAAGCAATTATGGTAGTGGATTAAATGCACACAAAATTAGGAAGAAATGTAGCATGTGAAGCTGAAGGTAGAAGTTCAAAGCTTGCCTTCGGAATGTTGACTGCATCAGTTGAAAGAGTGGCTGCAGAAGAAACAACGGGATTCATGTAGTTGGACATAGTTGCTGAAGCTTTTTGCCTCTCATCTAAAAAATTCTGATTTCTTTGTTGAAGCTGGATTAAAGAAGAACTTTGTGATGCTGGTAGTACACCGCCAGATCCAGCTAAAGAGAATGATGAGCCAGGATTCTAAAATGGGAGTAACTTACTTTAGTATGCATGAATCAACTTGTTACAGCTTGAAAAAAAATCAAGGATCTTTCCAAAATGCATTAGAACATAATCAAATCAGGTAGACAGAAGAGTAAGGCATGCGTCTACCAACCAACTTTATCGATTTGAAGACACAAGTTAGATGTATTCATTTTTTATACCCTAAATACAACTGGAAAAAGATGACATTTTGATTCATGTTATTCAGCTACTAACCAACCATTTACTTCTACGCATAGGGCCATCTCCTGATATTTGCGGTAAGTGTTGGAAAAGTAACGAGACCTGTGCATCTATTTCTATACTATATTGTTGCTTAGAAATTATGGTGCTTTGTTTATCATATTTAAGGTAAATAGGGGATTTTTCATAACATGGTGTAGGCCTGAATGGGGAAGAAGTGTAGTGGTGGAGGCTATGTTTACAATCATGTATCTGGATTTTGGGCGGAGCAACACCCAAATTCGTCTGTGTGGCGTTTAATGATCTGCAGGCCTAATGAAGTGAGCATTTCTCGTATCTTTCGAACACAACTGCTTCCACTCACTTCAGTCTTAGGTGCTCACAGTGCCAGTTGCGGTTTTCATAAGGATTGCGATTTTATAGTTCCTATTGATTTTTCTGTTTCTCTCCTCTTTGCATTTGCAATGGCTCCAGCTGATTGATTATTCACTTTTTACGTATCCGTTTCATGATCTAGTTAAATAATCATGTCCTAAATGAAAGATAAAACTACCATAATAGCATTTGTTGTAAGCTCGTCTTGGTGAATGTAGAATCAGAGCAGAAATGTCCAGTAAACAGCCCAAGAGTATCTCCTAGCACTGTAATCTTAACAACCTATACCAACATATTAAAAACCAGCCATCACAAGTTCCATCTACCGGCGCCTGATTCAAGCTCGTAAAATGGGTTCGAGCACTGTAAGCTTCTATCTCCACCCTTATAAGAACAGCTCTACAATCACGTCACCCAAACTTACATTTGCGACTTTCATCATTTTCTATTAAAGTTATCTTTTTACATATCAAAATCATTTGCTTTTCGAAGTTGATTAAGCTGTTTCTTATACTAATTTGATCAAGAAAGAATGAAAGTTCCAAAAATTGTAGGCAGAAAAGGATGTGATGGAACCTTGTTCTATCAGCACCAGCCCATCAAAAATCCAATGCAACATAGTTATGCAGCAAACATTAGCTAGGTTGGTAGATACAAAGGTTTGTGGAAACCAAAGACAGAATAATATTTTATTGTAGTGAAAATCTAGTATATACGTGTTTTTCCTTAAGGGACCGGAAAAACGTGTTTTTAAAATGGCGCGACGGCATTTTTGTAATAAATGAGAAGTTGTTTTAAAACAGGCGGTGGCATTTTTTTTTAAATAATTGGCGCTCATCGTAAGTGCCAATGGTAGTGTTAAAAACTGTCAGCCGCTTACACTGGCACTAATTAACACTACCACTGACATTTATGATAAATGTCAGTTTCAATGTTTATAAATGCCAGTGTAATAATGACTGACAGTTTTTAACACTATCATTGGCACTTATGAAAAGTGTCAATTCCAATGTTTATAAACGTCGGTTTGAATTACTGGCACTTTGTAATATTAACACTCGCCATTTACGATGCTTGCCAGTTATTTATGAAAATGCCACCGTATGTTTTAAAACAAGCGGCCGCGTGCTTTGAGAAAACACGTTTTTCCAATCCTTAAGGAAAAACATGTTTTTCATAAGACCAACTCTTTATTGTAATGCAAGGTCAAATAATTTCTTGAATCAGAATAGATAAAGAGCTAAACAAATAATGGCAAGATGGAATTTGAATACTCACATCCAGATGTGTCGCAGTGACTGAATTTTGGTGTTGATCAATTGCAGGACCATGGCCTACATCGGGTTCTGAATGTCCAGACGATATTCTGGCAAGGGCTCTCTCAATGAAAGCAACAAGATCTGAATGAGTACCCCTTAGATGTGATATCTGCAAAATATGGTTGCAGTACTGTGGCCATTCAATCAAGCGATCCACAAACTGTTCAAGAGCCTTCGTCCCGAAAACAAACATCTGTATCCACTGAGGCATTAGTAACTTGGGAAACAAACGCCAACAATGAGAAATAACGCCTTTACTACTCCCTCCATCCACGAAAGTTAGTCCCCCTTTTTTCATTGTAAGTTTGAGTGAACTTTGAGCAATAATTTAGGTTAATTTTAATTAACCTAATGAAAACCTAAACTTGTTATTGATAATATTTATAATTTAAAAGTAACCTAAATTATAAATATTATCAATATAAATTGTAAATATAAATTAGGTTACTTCTAAAACTTGTTATTGATACACCATTATAAATTATAAATATTATCAATAACAAGTTTTAGGCTTTCATTAGGATAATTAAAAGTAACCTAAATTATTGCTCAAAGTTCATTCAAACTAACAATGAACAATGGACTAACTTTCTGGGATGGAAGGAGTACAAGATAACACTAACTTTAGAATCAGCAGGTTTACGCAGCGCATCCAAAACAGCTCGCAAAGCGATACCAAGTGTCAGATGAGTAACAAGTTGATGCTTGATAAGTGAGCCTGTAAGAGTCATGAAAACCAAGTCATGCAAATAGGAGTTAGTGACCATATCGAGAGTGGGAAGCAAGCAAACTGCAAAGACATGTTCCCAAATATGGTGCACAAATGGTCAAAATCAATCTTATGAATAAAACTACAAACACCCATCAGACTTAATTTCATCTGAGGGGAAAGACAGTAGGTTTTAATGTTTCTGGCATGAGGACAGTCATTTGATGGTTCAATACATCACAGAGAACTAGCAGGCACTCTCAACAGGAGGAATTGTGTGGAATGAGTGATTCAAAAATTAATCATTGTTAACTATACAGACAAAACATGATAGTGAAGGAAGAACAAGAGTGAATAAATCTAAGCAACTTGCCTCAAACTATTACTCCCTCCATCCTAAATGAATGTCCAAATTTCATTTAAGGAACATTTCGAAAAATGTCCTACTATTTATACAATTAAATGTCAAAAATACATAAATATTCTTGTTATTCACTTTTCAAACAAAATCCGCCAAGGAGTTATCCTTGCCTGCCCCAAGCTAGGATAAAGGATGAGGGTTGCGGTAGGCTTGTGACAGCCAGCGTAAAAGATTGTCACATTATCATGACATGAATCCAGATATGAATATCCTTGGGGCGTTTGATATGAGTTTACTTGGATTGGATGAAAATATGACGCTAAAGAGGCCGGAGTGGAGGGCAAAATTCATGTGTGTAATGGGGGTTGATTTATTTTTTATTAGTTATTTTCATTTTCACTATCTATAATATATATATATATATTCTCTTATAATCACTATCTTTTTTTCTTCTTCTCTTCTTTTCATTTTCTATTTTTTTTCATCCCCTCCCCCACCACCACATATTTCTTCTTTTAACTTTTTTCCTTACATCTTTTCCTTCACGGTGACATATGAGGATTCATGTTAGCCAATCCCAAACTATTTTGGGACTAAGGCTTTGTTGTTGTTGTATCCACTTTCCAAACATTTAGTTTTGCAAGTATAAAGACTAGTAGTGGGAAAAAATCATTTAAAAATTTTTTAAAAAAAACTGGGGACAGTTATTTCCGAAAAGGATTCATTTTTTTTGGGGGGGGGGGGGGATCTTGAAAATGGACATTCATTTGGGGAAGGAGGGAGTATTTCGATAGGACAATACAAGAATACCATAAATAAAGGAGGAATCTTCCTATAAAATTTGGCTCAGTACATTTATGATTTACAGGTCAGATGGCTATAACTGCCTTCCAGCTTGGTTGCAGTAGTAAGGCTGCATATGTACACCATCCCTAGAGTCTGTAATGACAAATGCCATAATAATGTTGTGCCTTTTTACTGGAAACAGAAGAACAGTTGAAATAGACAGCTAGAGCAAACACAACGCTACAATCATCTGAAGTGTGTCCTAAACGAACTAGGAAGAAAACACAACGGAACTCAATGCTGTATCAAGAAATTCTCTGAACACTCATTAGCAACTCAATACTCCCTCTGCTCCCCAAAAGAGAAGAAGCGCATTTCCAGAAGAAAGTAATTTTAGTGCAATTTCAGGAAGTCGCAAGCAAGTGAAGATACTTCTTAAAGCGTTTGAATTTTCAAAGGCAACTCTGTTTTGGGGATGGAGGAAATACATTATTATTGTACGCACAATAGCGACGACCGCAAAAATACAAATACAAAAATTATAGCAATAAAATGCTGATGAGATCGCTGCTAGTAAGTCTTGAATGAAGATCCAGAAAAACTCACCAAAGAGAATGGCAGCGATGTTAAGCTGCCTTTCAGGATATTTGGAGAAAAATTTGTACTCCACAAAGAGGTTTGCAATCATGCACTCGAAAAGTGAGTGTTCCCTGACAGAAGACACATTTATAAGCAGCCAATCAGAAATAAGCACATCATGCTAAAAAGCATTAAGAAATGGCAAATAAATTTATTTTGCCATGAGAAATACATATTTAGAGGAATAGAGTTAAATCACTAAGACAGGAGACATAAATACTGCAGAAACGTCAAGATTAAGGAGGAAAGAGTAACTAAGAAGAGCGTTTCAAGCAACCAAGAGCTACATGACACCAACCGTCAAACACCTTTATATTATCACCAAAACTATGAACCCAATTCACTAGATCATAAACCTTCTCAAAACCTAGACAAGGACAAGTTCAATCCTCTACCGTTCATCCACCAAGAGGCCAACTTCAACAACCTAACGACCAACAATGGCAGTGTACAAAACTTCCCAGTCGTCATACCAACACATGAGCCAAAAGTCTTGTATCCGCACATCATAATGCAAGTGAAACTACTCTCAATGGAAAGGATAACGGGGAAAGTATGGTAAGAACTTCAATCCTCTACTGTTCATGCACCAGGTGTGCTCTACTCAACCATACTTAACAAGATATGATAAACAGTGAAAGTGCAGTTCAATGAACTGGATGTACACATAAATAAGAAAACTAAACTACCGCAATTCTAGTTCAATTAACTGGATGTTCACATAAATAAGAAAACTAAACTACCGCAATTCTAAAATCATACCCCAAAAATGAAGAAAACGTGATTTTAAAGGGCAATAGGTGTCGAACAAAGTAAACCTTTTCTCAGGAGATTCCTTGAACCTAACAAGCAATTGAATCATTGCATCAGTGTTCAATTGACCAGCGAACATCTGGTGGAAGTAAGTGTTAGCCTCTTTCTCTATGTCATCGCCATAATTATCAGAAGTTGATGAATCAGTGCCGCCACCGTTCCCGGCCCTCGAACTAGAATGCGTAAGGGTTACATGCAGCTTTTCCATTTCATCAGAAAGCTTGCTAGATGAAAGCAAATCTGTATGAGCTTGAAGGACCTACAGATAGATATGGAGATCGTAAAGCTTCAAATATCAAAGGAAATGGAATGTGATACCCAGAAAACCATATCATTTAAGCAAAACCTTTAAAAAGGTAGGACTTGTCTCAGCATAAAGATTCCAAATAGGACCAGAGTTGCTGAAACGATTAGCAGAAACATCTTGAGCACCAAACTGGACCTCCTTTAGGAATTTGATGCATTCCTGAAAACGAAAAATGTATATCATCCTGATGCTAATGTTTTCCTCAAACAAAAAAAAAACAATTAAACTAAGCATGATGTCGAATCATAACTAGTCCAGCAAAAAATTATTGGAGTACGGATGGAGAGGTATCCCAGCGTTATACTTTACCTCAAAGAAGTTATCCTTATATGTACTTAAATTAGTGCTCAGCCACTTCTCCAGGTCTACTAGTTCTTTCCTAGAAGCAAGGGAAGCCAACTTAATACCCAATGGCGTAGGAATCATATCCAACATCAGTGATAGAATCTGCAACCCACAAAGAGAAGGGGGTGAAGTAATTAACGCTCGACAAACTGCAAGAGAATGGAGGATGCACCTGAAGTGCATAAAGTTTCCATGCGTAGCACCAACTACAGAAATACAACATGGGGGAAAAGGGGGTTCTCGAACCTAAACAAGCAAGATTATGATATCACTTTAAACAAGATAATGTGGAAGCTTAAGCTCTTGAGGAAGGACCCAAAAATAAACATTATTGGATATTGATATACATTCTTCAAGAGGTTATATACAAAACAACCTTAGGAAACTCAAGGGTACATAGCTTTAAGGTTTGAACATCAATCAATCTTTGTTGACTAAAACCCCAGACTAACTTGATCTAGTGAAGTTCACATGTGATGACAAGACAGAAAGTTGTTTTAGAATAGAGAAATTGGAAAACTGACAACCGCCACATGCAATAACAAGATGCTTTAGTCAATTACAATTACAGAGCTCGTCTAAAAGTAAACAAGCAATTGCATTCTTCAAGGAGCAAGATTTAAATAAATAAACAAATATATCACCTTCAATTCATGGCACAAATCCAAAACTCTACTCAAACTGTCAGGATCCATGTTAAGTACATCCACAAAACCTCTCAACAAAATGATAGGTCTAACATGCCAAAGATGAAGAACAATGCCATTTGCCGAACCATTGTTAAGTACCATAGGCAGAACAACAGAAGACACTTCATATTGAAGAAGATTATATGGCGTCTGCACATTTAGAAGTAAAACATCAACCAAAACCAGTATATAGAAACGGAAAGCTGAACAGAAAAATAGGATAGAGAGTGGAAGTAGTACACTTATGTAGGCCATTCCAAGAAGCAACACTTCTGGACAATGCTTAAGAGGGTGCTCAAGCAATGAATGAACAGAGCTTGCAAGTCCTCTCTCAGCTAGCAGACACAAAACCTCCAACAGGTCAAGACATAACCATGCATGATTCGAATGTCCAGGCTGAAACTTATGGCCATTCACTGCATCAACGTATCCCTGCAAGAATAGGATAAATACTCAGACTATTGCAGACTTGCTGTCACTCATGTACTAGAGACTAATAGCACCTACCAGCTGTCTCCCAGAATGCGCAAAGGTAAACACTTCAGGTGGTACTGAAACAGCATACTTGAGAAAAGACAATTGCCCTTCGGCATTCTTCCAAAGGGTACCACAAACAGCAGAGAGCGGAAATGGTTCCTACAAAATTAGCCAAAGATTCAACACTAGCACAAAAGAACCTCAACATTGAAATTCCTATATTCTGAAGCATTTAACGAACTCCTAAGCCATTACACACCTGGGATGCACGTCTATAGCTTGACATTAGAACAGAGAATGCTGCCTCATCAGGAACATAGAAGCCCTCGTGATCAAGGTTCTCAATAACAGCAACCCAGCTGATGCCAGGAGCCTGAAGTATGTTGATTAAGGAGTTAGTGTCCTTCAACAACTTGTCGTGCCACTTCATGCGGAAAAAAATCAAAGAAAGCTAAAATAAGTAACTCACAAGCTGCTTAATTGAATCTATAAGGACATCAGTGTTCCATGAGTTTGAAGATGGAAGATCAGACACACTGCTGCTGCCAAAAGCTGAACAGAATGTTAAGAATGCATCATTGTCATCGAGGCCTGAATCTGTACGGGTAACTGTACCAAGTATCTTAGCAACGGTAGTTTCAGTCAGCGGTAGGAATCGAGATAGCATCTCTTTGCACGATGAGAGATCTACTGTACATCCATAACCCAATTCCTTGAAAGTATCAGCCATGCCAATTTCCTTCTCCATTTCTGCAAGGATGGCATCAAAATCACTTGTACTGCCTTCGCTGAACGAATCCAAGTTCCTGAGACCCAAAAAAAATGATGATGACATGCGACATCATAAACAAACCAAAAGGAATAAACTCCAAAACTATCTCACAGCAGGCAAACAACGCAGATATCGTAAGGAAGTACCTCAAGAGGTTGGCCTCTCGCAGTTCATCGGAAAGCAAAGGGGCTAAAATAAATTCTGAATCATCCGTCAACTGAACTAGAGATAAAATCTGCATAAATGAATCGACATGCACTGAGAGGCCTTCGGATCGGTTAAGATACATAAGCACGCGTTGTATTATGTCAACAGAATCCACAGAGCTAGAATTGGCACATAGTTCCCCAATCTTAGCCACACAAAAGTTCTTGCCTGCAAGCAATAATATAGAAATCCAATTAAAACCACAGAGGCTAACACCATGGAGGAGAAATAAAAGGATAGGATGAACCATTGACATTCATATTCAGCACGCAGAGCTTACGAGGGAGGGTTACGGAAACTCACCACACATTCGGATGTCAAGATTTTCTGAATCTGATAAAGCAAGACCAAAGCCAATTTTCTCAGATGCTGACAATTGTAGTGCAGTGGAGAGGTTCTCCAGAAAATCTTCACTGACTGCTGCATTTCTTAGAGACTCACAGAACACGGTACTGAAATTAGGTTTTTCCAACATGTATTTAAAAAGTGAAATGACTACAGATTCCAGCTGCATATTCTTCAGGTCTTTCCCATATACAGTTAAGTTATCCAAGCAGGTCTGAAGAAGCAGTATACTTCCTTCAGTTCCGTACCCAATATACTGCAAAAGAGCAATAACAAATAGATAAAAACAGCTTGCTAATGTACCAAAGCCCTCTCCCTTTAACTGAAGAAGACCCTAACACAAGACTAACCTATATTGCAAATAATTTGACAATGGCATCAAACAGATGCATGTAAATCTCGTAACAGCAAGAAGAGCATATTTTGCAAGGAATATCTACAAAAATAAGCAACCATATGTAAATCAATGAACACACATATGGATGACAAAACTCCCATAGTCCAGTCATGAGACCTTTATAGATGTCTAGCAGCTTGACTAGCGGTAGTGCCTCCCCTACATGATAACTGCATGTGCAAGGGATATGTATCAAAGGGAAGAATACCACACTGCTAATGCCGAAACAGAAAGTGCCATCAATCACACGTCAATTGAAGACCCAGGTAAAGGATCTAATGTGCTCCATTATATTATGGGAAAGACCATGAGGTATTAACAGCTGTTGCAAGAGAACCTATTTTCTCATCTCACAAATTAAGAAATTAGTTAAAGTAGTTTTTGTGTCTTGATTTGATAGGGAAAAAAAAGGTGTTACAACTTATAAGTACTAATATATCCTCATATCAAATGTCTAATAAATGTACACTTATCTTTGAAAATCGATAACTAATTGGAGGTAATTTGGTAAAAGAGTATTAAATACACTTGCATTTAACGTGAATTTCGCTAATATTTAAGGCCGATTTTTTTTCTACATTTTTTCTTAAATTTGAGGCCGGAGGGAGAGAAACTTTCCAAAAATAAAGTAGATGACAGATGTTTCCCTAAATTTGATGTGAGACCCACTAATTCAGACCGAAGGGTGGGATCTACACATTACTTGTATTTCAGCATAGGTAAACACATAAAGAAAAGAAAGTCAAGCAAAAAATCATAATCATCCACAATGAATATATATTTATACTGAACAAAAGCTATCAAAAATTGCACACATCTAAGTAACTCAATTAACTCCGCCAAGGAGCTATCCTTGCCTGTCCCAAGCCAGGAAAAAGGAGGGGGGTTGTGGTAGGTGTGTGACAGCCACCGTAAAACTTTGCCATAATATAATGACCTGAATCAAATGGAAATCTCTTCTTTGACCAGACCTTATGGCAATTCATATTAGCAGACCCCAGATGATTTGGGACTAAGGCTGCTTATTATTGTTGTTGTTGTTGTTGTTGTTGTTGTTGTTGTAAGTAACCCAATCGAAGAGAACTCAATAAGTAAATTGAAATCACCAACAAATACAAATGGGGAGTCAATAAAGATCAATCGAACAGAAAATTTCCATATGTAAGTATAGTAACCGACATATGAAAATTACCTAATTGAACAAATATAAAATCAGTAACTATAATGACACCTTATACATAGGATAGATCTAGTCATTCCTACCATAACTCTAGGGTTTGATCATCTTACCAACTTATTCTATCTTCGATGCAGGTTATTTAGAGTTGGAGAATCCTTAAAGGAATATTGCGACTATGTTGTTCTGAGATCTGAAACGGATCTTGACAAATTCAGCATGGTGAGAGAGGATTTAGACCAGATTCGAATGAAAGGTCCAACAATGGCTATCTTAGGACAAGCACAAAGCTCCTGCTTCTACTTGATTGTGTCACCATTATTTGTTGTCCGATCAAGGAGGTGTCACGGATTTGGGGTGTTTTAGTCCCCTACGTGGCACCAGGAGAGTAATGTAGTCCACTATCATGCAAGCACTAGAACATTCATGTCAAAAAAGTAAAGAGTTCCCTTCAGTGACGTCATTGACGTGGCAATGATGGAAGTACTCGTGGAGGCGTTATTCACAATGGGGCAATTGCAATCGTTTTAATCTATCTTTTCTTTTCTTTTTTCTAAAAACAAAAAAAAATATAGACGAAGAGCAAATTACAAACGGACGGACAAGGCGCCCATCGACAAAAATAAAGAATACATGAAGCCAACTTTAAACTAACATGATCTTTCTAATCATACAACCTTAACAAAGGCTGTCTTGGCAAGAATTTAAGCACAGCTGAACATGAAATAGTTAATATGAGATTTTTATTGTACAGTCTAATCAAAACAGGTCTTGGCAAGTGTACTCTGGTATAAACCTTGCAAAATATTAAAACAAGTAAAGAAACTAATAATAAGCTTATCACTGTTGTCCAAAGTTATCGTCGTATGTGATTTAGACATACATAAATAATTATATATACACATAAATATAAATTGTCTGTACAGTTACAAAAAATAGCTAAACAAGTGACACTTTCTCAAATCCACTTTAGTGTGCAGTTCATGTGACTTCATTAAGAGCAATATTCTTTTTGGAATACATATATATAGTCGACCTAGTATATTGATCCCAAATATGATCAAAAGCCTTATTTGTAGCTAGAGAATTTGGGCAATAAAGAAGAAATGGGAAAAATCATGTCCATGCGCTTGATAGAGAACTGTAAATCAGAAATCTGAGCAAGTAACATAGCAGTCGATGAAAAGGATACTGACCATAACGGACTATTGGAAAACAAATAGAAGAGGATCTCACCATTTCAAGCACATTGACATGGATAGTCTTGGTTTTACACACATTTTGCTGGCACTTAAATCAACTATATAACACTTTTTTATTTCAAATGAAGCTCCAAAATCTAAGAACAATTTTTCTTCCATATGGCAAGAATCTAGCAACCTTTTGGTGCCCCTAAAAGAATCTATAAACTTGCAAAAACAGATACTAAGAAAGCAGTTGAGTTGATTGATGCATTAGTTAAGCTTATAATTTGTTTTGCTTACCATGTCTCACACGAAGATATTAGGCACATAGAGGGTGAAACTTATAAGCACTTACTGTTCCACAGTGGTACAGCACGGTGCGGTTAATGTGTACGTTTACAGGTGATTGTGAACATTAATAAGCAAATACTCCCTCCTGTATATGTCACACTTTTCTTTTGGTCCGTCCGAAATATACTCTCTCCGTCCCACCTCACTTGAGACCTAAGAGGTGGGCACAATAACTAAGGAAAAAGAATAAAATAAAATAAAATGTGTGGTAGAAAATGAAGAGAGAGAATGAGTGGGGTTAATAGTAGGTTGGTTGAATGAATTGTGAGGGGAAAATGAAGAGAGAGAATGAGTGGGTGGAGTAGATTGAATATAAAATTATAAATAGATTACCATTTTGGGGAGTCTCAAGTGAAGTGGGACGGACCAAAATGGAAATAACTCTCAAGTGAGGTGGGACGGAGGGAGTATGTCGCAATTCTAAATAAGGAAACGGTCTTTATGCAATTTTACTAATGTACAAGCAATGTGCAAATGGATAAGCACACTCCTTAAAACGTTGACAAGTCAAATGGTACATTTATCATGCGACGGAGGGAGTATACCACAAAGAGAGTGCGTTCATGTTGCGAAAGCAAATAACACTTGTAAATAAATGATAGTCAAAACACCTTTAGTAACCTTCATTCATAATTTACTAAAGAAAAATTAAGTTTGCAACACATTGCACTCTCCCCTGTTGTACCTTGGTTCAGTTTTCAGCATTTAGTGGGGCCTGAGTAACTAGGGCATCTCTATATCTTATCCGTCAATCCAAATTACAAGTTAGACAAGACAACCAAGATTAAACATGAGTGGCACTTAGTCACTTAGATATTTGCTCAAGCGCTTTACTCAATACTCAACTGACAATCTGAACAACCCAGCTTAAACACATAGGCCTAATGATCTCTTAATATTACCTCGAGCCCATTACCTGCTACTCAATATTAAAACCCACAATCAAAAGAAGAAGGATAGGGAGCAAACAAATTGGCCGCGTGGCCCTTTCCATCTCCAAAATCTCTTACGCGCAATGACTATTCAAGCAAACATTTCACAAAACCACATTGCTCATGCAAATAAACCCACAGATATCTCCCAATTAAGAGCCCTTACACATGCGGACCACCAATTCCATAGCTAAGATAACCCATCAAACCCCCATCAAATTGCACAAGTATCATTATCAGCAACAACAATTATCCAAACTTTACATAGATAACAATCAGCAACACCTTAAAACCAGATAATCAGTCTATCACTTCAAAAATCAAATCGACCATTCAATTAAAACCCACCACACATAATTAACAAATCGTAACAACATTTAATTAAAATTCAACTCGCACAGAGGCAATCGATACGATGAAAAATTGAAGGAAAAAAAATCTAGGGCCGCCAAATTGATCGTGATCAGTAGTTAAAAACTTAAAATCAATTAACTTTGCTGCATGCATAAACACACGCACAAACACACGCGGATAGAGATGAATAGTCGACCTGAAAGAGCTGCTGAGATACATAGTCAGCGTTGGAATCATTCAAGCTCTTGAGCAGCAGCCGAATCTCAGCGACGGCGGTCTTTGGTAGAGGAATCATACTGGCCGGAATCTCAGAACTGCTCCGCTATGGTTTCGGAACTGATCGATTGAAATACGGTGGCGGTGGCGGTGGCGGTGGCGGTGGCAGAATGGCGGATGGAGAATGTTTGAGATTTGGGGTGAATTGTAGAGAGAGCGTCGAGTGTTCGATGAAATGCAACAGCGAGAGGGGGGCGGAGATGGAATGAATAGGGGCTGTATTTATATTGGAGGTTTTGATTAAATCGGTGCACGCAATGAGCGAGCCACGCCTGTGTGTGCAGTTGTTTGTGGGCTTGCGTTGCGGCAGCGAGAGAGGAGATAGAAGTTAACCTTCGCGAGTCCAAGTTATGTAGAACTCTTTTCTAACTCAAATAATTCCCCGTACACCCCTCAAAACTAACCAAACTCTTGAAAGCCCCTAAATTAACCATCTCCTTGCCACTATCACATCCCTTCGTTTGGCCTCAATCCAGTTCCCCTCTCATATCTGGCGCCCCAAACACCAAACTCTCTTTTTTTAAAAAAAAAATAACAAGCTGGGATAAGTTGTCCAAAGAAGTGATATTGAGTTAATTTTGACCTGCTTTTTCATGTTTGTTAATAATATGCAAGTATATATATGTGTGTTTGTGTGTGAGTGTTTTGAATAAAGCTCTTCTTCCCATTAGTTATATGCATAACACTATTCGTCTATATGGACGGTTGGTTGATTTTGGTTATTCAAGAACTCTCAATTATTTGTTGTGGTATAGACCCTCCAAACCAAACAGATCGCAAGAATATAACACGCAAACCCAACAAGCAAGAACGATAATGGAAGCAAAAAACAGTAAAGAGACACAAAGAATTGTTTACCCAGTTCGTCAATATTTTTTAATACGTCTGGGAACACTACCAAGCCAGGATCTTGCACTATAATATTTAAATTTGGAGTTACAATGAGTTATGGGGTGGAACCCTGCTTATATAGCCAACTTAGAATAAGACCTAAACCTAGACAGAAAATGAATCCCAAAAAAGACCCGAAAAATATCAATTTTTCCCGTCCAAGGGTGGTCCACCCGGACCTACCCCTTGACCCGCCCGGACCTATTTTACGCCGAAAATCACCCTTGGTTATCACCCCAAAGATCCGCCCGGGTATTGAAATTGGTCGGCCCGGATTTGGCTATGGTCCGGCCGGGTAGCGCCCATGGTCCGACCAGACCTAGCTTTCCTTGGCCAATTGATTTCTTCCCTTTCTTTTCACCTTTTTGTCTCCTAGATCTTTACTCCAACAATCTTCCACCTAGAGATCAACCGCGTATACAAACCCTGTATCCGTTTCCAACTCATCTTTAGTGCCTTCCTAGTGCTCACCTCGATCATGATAGTGCCGTCCTCCTCCCCTATTCTCCAAGCCCCGTTGAATCTATACATAGCTTCAACTTCTCCTTGCTTGAGAAACATAGAGCATTGCCAGCCGATCCACACTCTCTGTTAGATCTGCGCAGCGGAATATCCGGTCCTGGAGTATGTAGTTCATCTTTAGTGACCCCTTGATCTTGTTCATCATGAACCGTCTTGCTCCCACCCGAGTTTGGAATATCCATTCAAATCTCATTCGCATCACAGTATTCCTTAAACTCCCCGAGCTCATACTCCCCACCATTATCGGACCTCAAGCATTTAACCGTAAGTCTCGTCTGTGTCTCTACCAAGGCCTTCCACTTCTTGTCTCTACCAAGGCCTTCCACTTCTTAAACACACCGAAAGCTTTATCTTTCCCTTTTAAGAAGTAAACCCAGACCTTCTTTGTAGAATCATCAATGAAGGTCATGTAATATGATGCACCACCTAGAGAAGTTACCGGGGTCGGTCCTCACAAATTCGTGTGAACTTGTTGGTCACAAAGGGCAACAAGGGTATGAAAAATAGCTAGAGTGGGGGTGAATAGCTGTTTTAAAATTCTTTTCGTACCCTTGATAAACTCAATTGCAAATGCGCACTTTATCAAATACTACCTCCGTCCCAGCTCAATGTGCACACTTACCTTTTAAGTGGGTGTCGTTGATATGTGCACAATCCAAAAAAGGAAAGTTTTTTATTATTTTTATAATCTTCCACTCATTCTCTCTCTTCCTCCCAACCACTCATTATTCTCCACTCATTCTCTTTCTCCTCTCAACCACTCATTATTCTCCACTCATTCTCTTTCTTCCTCCCAACCACTCATTATTCTCCACTCACAATACTTTTGAATATAAATAATCTCTCCTTAAATATTGTGCCAAACAGTAAAGATGCGTATTGAGCTGGGACGGAGGTAGTAAGCGTTATGATATGCGCCTAAGTGAGTGAGTGAAATGCACAGCGGAATTTAGTAATGTAAATAGGCGCAAAGTATGATAAAGGGGGCGCACACACACTCTAAGTATTTTGGCTCAAAGTGGGTGAAATAAGAAACTAAGGAAAATGATATAACAAACACAACACAGTTCAATCAATCAATCTACAATGAATAAACAAACAAATAGTTAGATATGATATGAACTTGAAAGGAAATAGCAGTAAATTAGCACGCGCTATTTGGAGAGGTTCGATCGGTAAAAGATCTACGTCCTCTACCAAGATGGTTAGTCTAATGGAGATCTTATATAACGATAGAGTGTTACAAATTACAATCGTTTGAGCTTATACACTAACTCAAGATCTATATCTATGAAAGAACAAATCCTAGACAATAACCGGTGTATCTCTTAAAGAAAGATCTAAGTGATCAAACTTAAAGAGGTGTGTGTGTGATTTTAGATTCAAGGCTCTTTAGATCTTTAAGATTGAGAGCACAAGAAAACTAAAGTGTTTTTGCTTGAGGATCTGGGCTAAGGATGAAAGTATGAGGATGTTCTTGAGAATTCTGGAAATACCAAAGGCAATCTTCAAATCTTCAACAAATGCTTGAGAGAGAAATTCTTGAAATGATTAGCCACTTCAAAAGGTTGAAGTTGTGGGGTATTTATAGTAGAGCCCCAAAAACTAGCCGTTGGAAATCCTTGGTGAGTCAGAGAAAGGACGGACGTGCTGTCGCTCATTAATGGAGCACGTGTCTTTTTATAGCCGTTAGACACATAACACAAATATGACCGTTATGGACAGGTGTCCTTAGATGTATGTGCATACGTGTTATTTAACCACCGTTGGATCATTGGCGTAGTTTGAATCTCTTCAAGTTTTCGAGTCTTCATTAAATCACTGAATGTTAATTCAACATTTATGCGCGTTGAGCCAAGGGGCGCGTAGACATAGCGCGCGCTAAGCCATCTGAGGCGCGTGAGCTAATCTAGGCACATACTCATGCGCGCGCCTAAGGAGGCGCATGGCGCAAGAGAGAGGCGCATAGGCGCGTGGCTCAAACTGAACTTGTGATTTATCTTGAATCTTGATCTTCTTGCCCTATTCCTAAGCCTATTCTATTACAATGGACACCCTAAAAAATGAAGTATAAATACTTCTTACATGTGGGTATAAAGTCCATGAAATAAAACTTAGGTGATGGATCAATCAAATCTAATCAATCCTATTACATTGAAACTGAGATATAAGTGGCATACCCAACAATCTCCCCCTATTTGATTGATGCCATTACCTACTATATCAGGGACAACCATTATACTTGATAAAAACATGTCCAAATAAATGATATTGGTAAATCATGTCTCAAGTTAATGCACACACTAGTCCAAGATATAGATTTCCAATCTATTCCAATAAAGATAAGACATTACAAATTGAATGATAGAAATAACAGTTTAACACATTCAAAATGTTATATGAGTTTTAGTTTTGAAATATGTTTAAACAAAGTTTAAACTTAATGCATGAAATATGAAGCAGTTCAAATATGATGCATATGATTTTAAACAACATTCATTGTTCTACAAACAAGAAGTTTGAGTGAACAAGGTTTGATAACAAGTGATGCATTGTTCTTATTAATACTTGAAATATAAGAGTTTACATATTACAAGTATTTAAAAGAACAAAGATAAAAGAGTGCTAAAACACTTAAGCACTAAGTCACTAACAAAAAGAGTTTTCTATCACAAAAGATTCTAATAACTTACAATCATAAAGAAACTAAGGATTAAGAGGAGGCGCATCATCGTCCTTCAATCCTTCTTCAATTTCCTTCACGGAGCGCTGAACCTGCTTTGACATTTGAATAGTACGGTTGACAACACCATGAGTATCAGTGACACCATCTCTAATGTAGCGCAGATGATCAACATTGATGTTTTGATACTCATCAATGGTGCGCTGAGTGATGGATTGTTGTTGTGAAAAGTTTTCAGTGAAGGCTTGAAAGTTTGCTTCAACAGCAGCTTGGGCAGTGAGTATATCAGCAGAAACTCTATCTGTGCGCCTGTCTGCACTGGAATGCGCGGCATTAAAGTGAGCGAAAACTAATTCCTTCAAAACATTAATCTTTGAGAGCAGTGAATTAATGTCAATATGCGCGCCAGGAGCAGAGCTGGAAGAGGGCGCAGGAGTTTCAGGAGCTGAAAGCGCATGGAATTCAGGAGCTTTGGGTTCTGCGCCGGGATCAGCACCATATACTGTTAAACCCAGGATTTCTAGTTGATCCTTAACTTCTTTGAGTTTATCAATAACACTCAATAATTTTTTACTATCTCCAGCCACATCTCAAACAACTTCCTTATATCACCTGCTATATTCAACTCTACCTCCCTTATGGCGTTAATGAAATCTTGGCCATCAGTGAGTTTGATGCCACCGTCAATACGTTCATGTAGAGAAGCAAGAGTACCTTTGAAAAGCTCATTCATTTGATCTATAGCATCATTCCATTGTTGAGGAGTAAGGAAATGTTTGCCCTTGATATTAGCATCTATGCGCGCCATCTCCCCCTTAATGGCAGCAATCTCATCAGCTTGCTGAGTAAGCATAGAAGTATGAAGCTCTATCTGAGAATTAATGTGAGCTTGGCCTTGCTGAAGTTGCTGAAGCAATGAGATAACCATACTCATATCAGGAGAGGGAGGAGCAGGAGCAGGTTGAGGCGCAGTAGAAGAGGAGCGCCTAACTGGTGATGGAGTAGGAGCGCGAGGAGAAGGAAGATAGTCATCACTTAAAGTAGGCTCTACTGAAATAGTTGGGGTCGCATAATCACGAGGAGGAGGCGCGGAAAGGGCTCTTGCGCCAAGTCAAGGGCTCTGGCTCCCCCTGAACTGGATCATCACTCAAGTCGCCAAAAAGTTCATCAGATAGCTTATCTTTGAGTGCTTGGCGCTCAGCAGAGAGTGGTTCTGGAGTTAGTTTCTGAACTGGAGTAGGAGCAGAAGTCTTTGATGGAGGCGCACGAACATTAGGAGGCGCATTAGGAGCAGGCGCGCGTACATCAGCGCTAGACCCTGCGCCTTTCAGACTTGGATAAATCAGCAGCCTGTTTCAATCTGTAGTCTTCATCCCTCTTTTTCTGCGCTTCCAGTCTACTGGCTTCCTTAGCGCGTTTAAGCTCCTTTTCTTCTCCTGTATCAGTTCGAGGGGGCTTAGGTGGTCTGCTTGTACTTTTAGCAATCCCTTTGCCTTTGCCCTTTTCTGCGCCTGGAGCAGTTCTTGTTTCTGCACGGGGCGCAATTTGTTCTGCGCGAGGTGCAACATCAGGTTCTGCGTCATCTACTTCTTCATCTGACTCAGTGGCTTCATCAACCAACTGATCACCTTTTACACGCGGCGCGCGCTTAGCCATGCGCTTCCTGCGCCGTTTCATCACTAAACTGTCTTTGCCAAAGATCGAAACATCAGTTGTTTGATGAACTGGGTTCTCAGCAAGAAAAGTGGCAAGCGCAGGATAAGTGAGAAAAATCTTTGTGAGAATTCGGCAGTGAGTTTTGAACTTTGTCTTCCCATCAGCCTTGTTCTTGTTGTACTTATCAATCTGGTCCGACAAAGTTTTGAATAAGATCTGAGGCCAATTCAACCTAGTCTTTCCTATGATGGCAGCAGTATACTCCCACTGCTCCACAGTGAATCTATTCACATTGCCGGTCTTGAACACGATCGAAGTATCAACAAGATGCGCTATATGAGCGAACAGATCACCACCATCCCTTATCTCAACATTTGAGTGAAGTTAGTAGTGTATTAGGTGCATAGAATCATAATGATGTGCTAAGTAAACATAGGCGCATAACAATATATAGGCGCATAACAATAGTAGGCGCATACTATTATTAGGCGCAAACATGTTGAAGGCGCAAATAGGTACGAGGCGCATATCATGGTTCTATAAAAATACTAAGGAAAAATTAAAAACATAGAAAAAATTTGACTAAGTATGAATTGAGGTGCATAAGGTGTTTAGGCGCATAATGTTATTAGGCGCATAAAGAATTGAGGCGCATAACATTTGTAATAGCTAGAGGCGCATACGAATGTCAGGCGCATGAATCATTTTGAGGCGCATAAGGTCAATAGGCGCATAAACAACTAGGCGCATGGATTCATATATAGGCGCATCACTATGTATATAATTTAAACTTAGCATAAAAACACACAAAAACATACAAACACATGCAAACATACTTATGCAAGATTTTAAGAATCAAAATATGAAAATTTTGAAAAACATGTTTTGAAAATATTGAAACCCAAGTCATGCAAAACTAACGAAGAACACGAAGAACATACTTGAGTACTTGAAGAACATCAAGAACACCGAGAACACATAATTCGTGAAACTTCATCAAATCAATCATACAATATGTCAAAATGACCGCATGAACACAAGAATCACGAAATTGTAAACCAAAACAAGTACAAATCAACAACAAATTCAGAAAATGGATTCAAAGATCCGAAAATTTTAAAAGTCAAAAATCTAAAATTTTCAGATTCGCAAAATACAGTGCATTGATCGTCGAAAGTTGGTTTCAAAAGATTCGTAAACACTAAAAGAACACAACCCAACAAACGATTTTGAAAATGGAGAATCGAAGCAAGATTAATCAAAGAAAAGCCATTTTCGGTTTATGAAGAACCCGAAACTCAGAAAAGTAAAAAAATTGCAGAAATTTAAAGGAGTTTTGGGTTAGAAATCCATACTATTTCGTCTTGTGATGCTTTGGATGCTTTCTTAGGACCCATATATAACTAATATAATGAAAAGGAGAAGAAATATATAGAGAAAATAGAGAGAGAGAGAGAGAGAGAGACGGAAGAGAGAGGGAGAAGAAACTGGAAATGAGTAGAGAGAGAAACTGGAATGGTGATGGTCAGAGAAGGAGAGAGTTGGTAGGAAGGAGTGTAGGTGATGATGAAAAGAGGAATGAGAAGAGGTAGAATTAGTGTATATATAGGTTTAGGGTTTCCAAAAAGAGAAGATGAAGAGATGTGAATTTATGGTGATTTGACTAGGAAAGAACAAACATTAATGAGGGGTTTTTATGAAATGATGGCTATTAATGGTTGAAAGACCCAAAGTACACTAGATGTGACATATTGGGTAAAGAAAAACTGCTCCACTTTCCCTATAAGTGTATGAGCAATTTTAATTAATTTTTGCACAAACTCCAAAAACATCTGTTTTGGTGTAAGTTTGGGGTGCAATAAATATATCCACAGAAAATAAAATTTTTGAAAAACGAAAAACGAGGGAAAATTAATTGCACAAGTACCCTTGAACAATTATGGAATGTCAAAAGACAAGAATTCCTATAATAAATGAATAGCATTTACATACCTGGTACTTGTGACAAATTTAATACGTTCAATCATTGAAAAAATAAATTTTGAGCATTGATTGAGCCGCAAACATTTAATTCGCGCATGAGGGGCGCATAACACTCAAGAGGCGCGCATGAAGGATAGGGCGCGATATGAAATGGGCGCGCAAGAGAGTGAGGCGCACAGTGAGTGGGGCGCATACTCAGGTGCATGAAGTTTCCTTGAAACTTGAAATGATTTAACTTTTGAGACCTAGGGTACTTATAACTCAACAAAACATAAAATCGTTAGTAGTAACAAAACTATATAGAATTTAGTTGAGTTCAAGCATACCCATTTCACCTCTAAAAAATATGAACCGTTTCGCGTCAAGTGCTTTCGTTAGAATGTCGGCGATTTGAAAGTAGGTTCCCACGTGTTCCAAATGTATATTTCATTTCTCCACGTGGTCTTTGAGAAAGTGATATTTGATGTCGATGTGCTTGGTTTTTTAGTGCATGACAGGATTTTCAGAAACGGCAATGGTTGATGTATTGTCGCAGTAGATGTGACAATTTTCTTCAATGATATCATAGTCCACCAATTGCTGCTTCATCCATAGTATTTGACAGCAACAACTTCCCACAGTGATATATTCAGCTTCGGTTGTTGAGACAGATACTGAAGCTTGTTTCTTACTCGCCCATGACACAAGTCGATATCCGAGGAAATGACAAGTGCTATTTGTGCTTTTCCTATCAATTGTGCACGCTGCATAATCCGCATCTGAATAACCTACAAGTTTAAAGTTTGAATCTTTGGTGTATCAAAGTCCAAGGTTAACAGTACCAGATAGATATCTTATAATACGTTTCACAGCAATCAAGTGCGCTTCTCTAGGGTAGATTGATAATGAGCGCAAACACAAACACTAAACATAATATCGGGCCTACTAGCAGTAAGATAAAGGAGCGAGCCAATCAAACCTCGATAGAGCATTTGATCAACACGTTTACCTTTTAAATCTTTGTCGAGTTTGTTGCCGGTAGCCATTGGAGTATCGTATGGTTTAGCATTGTCAAGTCCAAACTTCTTGATTAAGTCCTTTGTATATTTGGCTTGATTGATAAATATGCCTTCATTCATTTGCTTGATTTGAAGCCCGAGGAAGAATGTGAGTTCTCCCATCATGCTCATTTCAAACTTGCTCTTCATTAGTTTCTCAAAGTGCTTGCACAACAATTCATTAGTAGAACCAAATATAATATCATCAACATAAATTTGAACAAGTAATTTATGACCATTATGTTTGGCAATGAAAAGAGTTGTATCGATTTTACCGCGAGTGAAGCCTTTTTCGATGAGAAACTTGGATAGTGTATCGTACCATGCTCTTGGTGCTTGCTTGAGCCCATACAAAGCTTTCTGGAGTTTGTACACATGATTTGGAAATTGTGAATCTTCAAACCCATGTGGTTGAGCAACGTAGACTTGTTCTTGGAGCTCACCATTTAGAAACGCGCTTTTTACATCCATTTGATATAACTTGAAGTTCTTGTGAGCGGCGTAAGCTAGAAAGAGTCTAATAGCTTTAAGTCTTGCTACGGGCGCGAAAGTTTCATCGTAATCAATTCCTTCTTCTTGCCTATAGCCTTGTGCAACCAATCTTGCTTTGTTCCTTGTGATGGTTCCATTCTCATACATCTTGTTTCTGAACACCTATTTCGTACCAATCACTCCTTGATCATTTGGTCTTGGAACAAGAGTCCAAACCTTACATCGTTCAAATTGATTGAATTCTTCTTGCATAGCAACAACCCAATTAGGATCTTGGAGCGCTTCATCAGCCTTCTTCGGTTCAATTTGAGAGATAAAAGCAGTGTAAGCATCAAAGTTTGTAGCTCTCCTTGTACGAACACCAACATTTAGATCACCAATGATATTATTGATTGGGTGACCTCTAACTTCATGAATTTCAGGTGGTAAGTTAGGTTGAGTCGTAGTAACTTGAAGGTCTTCAATTGGTACATCTTCACCAGATTCTAAATCATCAAAATTTGGGGGGGGGGTGAATTGGTGTAGAGTTGAAACATGGGTTTACACCAGAAGCAGCAGTAGAAATAGGTGCTTGAGAGGAATCAAGAGGCGCAACATGTGAGTGAGGCGCAGCTGATGATCCATTTGGCGCGCCATATGAGGAGTTAGGCGCAACTGATGTGGATGGATTTCCTTGAGTTGATAGATTCTGATTTTGAGTAGGCACAACATGAATAGGAGCACCTGTATCATTAAGCTCAACAGAATCATCAGCAACATTTGGAGCCAAATATGGCTCAAGGAGAGAATGTTCATCAAATGTAACATGTACAGATTCAACTATAACTAATGTAGATCTATTAAAAATGTGAAAAGCTTTAGAATGTTTGGCATACCCAACAAAAATACCTTGGTCGGCTTTGTCATCGAATTTACCTCTATGTTCGTTTCTGTTGTAGAGGATATAACACTTACAACCAAAGATCTTGAAGAATGCAATATTGGGAGTTCTACCACGCCAAAGTTCATACGGAGTCTTGTTGTGAAGTTTGTTGATGAGGGAACGATTTTGAGTAAAACATGTTGTGTTGATAGCTTCTTCCCAAAAGTACTTGGGCAATTTAGCTTCATCTATCATCGTCTTTCCTGCTTCAATCAACGTCCTATTCTTTCTTTCCACAACACCATTTTGTTGAGGAACTCCAGCGGTTAAGTTGTGATCTATCCCATGATCGTCGCAATATCGAGCAACACCGTTGTTCTTGAATTCTGTTCCATTGTCGGATCGAACACTAACGATGTCATCTTCTTTTTGGGTTTGGAGTAGTCAAAATAAGGTGGTCAAAATGTCGTAATAATCTTCTTTTGAGATCATCATTTCCACCCATGTATATCTTGAATAATCATCCACCATAACTAGAGTATACTTGTTTCTTCTAATACTTGCGGTGGTGACTGGTCCAAATAGATCAATGTGAAGCAGTTGCAAACATCTAGAAGTTGAGGTATTGGTCTTGCTGGAGAAAGACTTCTTCGGTTGTTTGCTAAGTTGACACGCGGCGCACTTCTTGTCATGATGATCAGCAACCTTGGGAAGTCCTTTAACAAGGTTATTCCTGCTGAGTTTAGATAGATATTTGAAGTTCAAGTGACTTAAGCGCTTGTGCCACAGCTAACTATTTTCGCTCACACTTTTAGTGACAAAACAAAGATTAGTACTAGAGTTCATACTATGGAAATCAATAATGTAAATATTTGTCTTACGATATCCCGTGAGTAATGTAGCTCCAGTTTTGCCATTCTTGATAAGACATTGAGTTGAAGTGAAATGGCATTCTAATCCTTTATCGCAGAATTGAGATATGGATAATAAATTGTGCTTGAGCCATTCGACGAGAGAGACTCTTTCAATGCACACTTTGTCTTTCTTGAGCTTTCCATATGCAACAACTTGACCTTTGTTATTATCACCAAATGTTACTGAGGGACCTCTTTCTTCATGGACATCTTCTAATAAGGATTCATCTCCAGTCATGTGTCTTGAACACCCACTATCGAGAATCCATTCATAATTTCTAGCTTTTGAAGATCCAGCCGTGAAACAAAGAACCTGAAATATAGACATTTAAGCAGGTCTCCTTTATTCCTTTTGGGTCCTAGAGTTAGCAACTTTTGACGACCCACTCTTGCTTGACCTTAGAATTTTTACGTCTTTTGGCATTGGGAGTGAATCGCAAAAGGCATTCCACGGCCTTATGTCCTAAACAATCACAAATAGAACAATGTTGAAAGCCACCAATCGCATGAGTTTTTACAAACTCTTTACTTTTCTTTGGGATGGCATTAGTCTTTGGGTCAGATGATTTAGCTTTAACAAAATCCTTCTTTTGAAATTTTGTAGCACTTGATCTAGGAGGGTGCATAGGGCTAGGAGATACACGGCGATGAGACGCGTGGCTCTTAGGCACATAATGAGCACTCATAGAAGGAGCGCTCTTAGTTTCAAGAATGATTTTGCTAGAGGATGATTCATCTGTAGCTATATCTTTCCCATTAGCTTTCCCAAATTGCTTCGTTGGGTAGACATAATGGAATGTTTATCTGTTGACTTTTCCTGTCCTTTATCCATTGAATTACAATGTTTTTCCTTGGGAATTTCAAAAGTTTGCTGATTTGTAAATTCACTATCTCTTTCAGCACAGACATCGTATTTAAAGTTATCACTAGTTGATGAGAATCCCAAGCCACTTTTATCACCACTGACTTTTTGGGACTAAAAAATATGGTCCATAGTGACACGAGAATTGGACCACTCATTTGTAATCTTTTTGAGATCAGTAATTTGAGCGACCAATTCATCGTTTTGAACTTTAAGAAGTGAGTTCTGTTCTGTTAGAAAAGTGTTTTTAACAGTAAGAGGAGTCATGCTTTTTATCTGCTCCTTAAAGAGGGTGAGTTCAGATTTTAAGACATTTTTCTCGGTCTTAAGTTAGGAAATTTCATCACATGATAGTGCTAAAGCTTCCTTCATATTATCAAATCTACTGATTACATTTTCAGCCTTTTTGAATAACTTTTCTTGTTCAGCAACAATTTCATCATCGTTGATTTTAGGAATTGGTGTAGCTGGTTCAACTTGTGGTCTGATGTAAGTTCCATTTCTTATCTTGTTCCTTGCACTTAGATCACACCGGGCAAACAATAATCCACCATTGCTTTGAGCCGGAGTAAGACATCCTTATTCAATTAGCTCACTGATGGTTGGTCATTTCTTCTTTTTTGCCTCAGAGTGACTAGCAGATTTCTTGATTGGTTTGTTTAAGTTTTTCATATCGGGAATATCCTTTGAAAAGTCATCGGAGTCATAGTCATTAATTTCAACATCATCTTCATCTTTTGCAACAAAACAAACGAGTCCATCATCGGAGTCTTTATCGCTCTCATCGGAGTCTGTTTCAATCCACGTGTTGTGATCATTTGCTGGTGCTTCTTCTTCAGCAACCATTCCCTTATGACGAGTGAACTTGGGAGTAAATTTAGGAGTATGGCTGCTCTTCTTTTGCATATACTCGAACTTGGGAATTGGGCAGCTCGATGCAAAGTGTCCAGGTTTCCTGCAATTAAAACAAACAAGGTCTTATTTTCTTTTAGAATCATTGCTCCTTATGAACTTTGAAGGAGCTTTGCTGGTAGATCCTTGATATTTGCTGGTTGAGCCGGGCTTGGTGAATTTTCTGAACTTCTGGAATCTCTTCACAAATAAAGCGAAGTCTTCATCGTCCATGTCCAATAGCTCAGAAGTAGAAATTTGGGGATCAGAACTTTTCTCTTTCTGAATAGGCGCAGGCGCAGGAGGTTGGGCTTCCTCTCTATGCGCCACCATTGCAACAGATTTTGATTTTCCTTCAGTTTCACTAATTCGCTGAAGTTTGAGCTCATAAACTTTAAGATTAGCATAAAGGTTCCTTAAAGTCCAATCATCCAAAGTTCCAGCGTCTTCAAGAGCGCTAGATTTATGTAGGTATCTTGATCCAAAAGCTTGGAGAAAATTGACATTCAAATCTTTGTTTGAAAAACTTCATGCCAAGTGAAATACATAGATTGATAATTTCACAAAAGCGTTCATAAGTTTGTCTTAAGGTTTCTCCGGGGAGTTGAGAGAAATTGTTGAATCTCTTTTGTACTTCGTATCTCTTGTTCTCCTTGCAAACGGTATCTCCTTCTATATGCTCTTCAATGGCATCCCATAGCTCATTAGCAGTAGCACAATGCATGACTTGTTGTTTCATAGCCGTGCTTAGGGTGCTTATGAGAATGTTTATAGCTTTCCCATCATTTGCAACTCTTCTTGTTTCTTCCTCAGTCCATTCTTCTTTCGGTTTTAGAACTGTAGGTTGAGCAGCGTTGGTGCGTGGATTTGGATTCGCTTTAACCGGAATGTAAGGTCCATAAACTACGGTGTCATGGAGCCTTTCGTCGATTGAGTTGAGATGGGTCAATATGCTGAATTTCCACACGTCAAAATGATCTACATCAAAGACCGGAACATGAGTGTAGTTTGCAGTTGCCATAGGTTTTGAGTTTGCCATTTATAATTGGCACCTAAGCTGTTAAGCTTAAAAAACAAAAGTGTTTTATAAAGGTGTTTGCTCTGATACCACTTGTTGGTCCCAAAGGGAAACAAGGGTATGAAAAATAGCTAGAGGGGGGGGGGGGGTGAATAACTGTTTTAAAATTCTTTTCGTACCCTTGATAAACTCAATTGCAAATGCGCACTTTATCAAATAAGCGTTATGATATGCGCCTAAGTGAGTGAGTGAAATGCACACCGGAATTTAGTAATGTAAATAAGCGCAAAGTATGATAAAGGGGGCGCACACACACTCTAAGTATTCTGGCTCAAAGTGGGTGAAATAAGAAACTAAGGCAAATGATATAACAAACACAACACAGTTCAATCAATCAATCTATAATGAATAAACAAACAAATAGTTAGATATGATATGAACTTGAAAGGAAATAGCAGTAAATAAATACGCGCTATTTGGAGAGGTTCGATCGGTGAAAGATCTACGTCCTCTACCAAGATGGTTAGTCTTGAATTTCTAATGGAGATCTTATATAATGAGAGAGTGTTACAAATTACAATCGTTTGAGCTTATACACTAACTCAAGATCTATATCTATGAAAGAACAAATCCTAGACAATAACCGGTGTATCTCTTAAAGAAAGATCTAAGTGATCAAACTTAAATAGGTGTGTGTGTGATTTTAGATTCAAGGCTCTTTAGATCTTTGAGATTGAGAGCACAAGAAAACTAAAGTGTTTTTGCTTGAGGATCTGGACTAAGGATGAAAGTATGAGGATGTTCTTGAGAATTCTGGAAATATCAAAGGCAATCTTCAAATCTTCAATAAATGCTTGAGAGAGAAATTCTTGAAATGATTAGCCACTTCAAAAGGTTGAAGTTATGGGGTATTTATAGTAGAGCCCCAAAAACTAGCCGTTGGAAATCCTTGGTGAGTCAGAGAAAGGACGGATGTGCTGTCGCTCATTAATGGAGCACGTGTCTTTTTATAGCCGTTAGACACATAACACAAATATGACCGTTATGGACATGTGTCCTTAGATGTAGGTGCATACGTGTTATTTAACCACCGTTGGATCATTGACGTAGTTTGAATCTCTTCAAGTTTTCGAGTCTTCATTAAATCACTGAATGTTAATTCAACATTTATGCGCGTTGAGCCAAGGGGCGCGTAGACATAGCGCGCGCTAAGCCATCTGGGGCGCGTGAGCTAATCTAGGCACATACTCATGCGCGCGCCTAAGGAGGCGCATGGCGCAAGAGAGAGGCGCATAGGCGCGTGGCTCAAACTGAACTTGTGATTTATCTTGAATCTTGATCTTCTTGCCCTATTCCTAAGCCTATTCTATTACAATGGACACCCTAAAAAATGAAGTATAAATACTTCTTACATGTGGGTCTAAAGTCCATGAAATAAAACTTAGGTGATGGATCAATCAAATCTAATCAATCATATTACATTGAAACTGAGATATAAGTGGGCATACCCAACAATCTCCCCCTATTTGATTGATGCCATTACCTACTATATCAGGGACAAACATTATACTTGATAAAAACATGTCCAAATAAATGATATTGGTAAATCATGTCTCAAGTTAATGCACACACTAGTCCAAGATATAGATTTCCAATCTATTCTAATAAAGATAAGACATTACAAATTGAATGATAGAAATAACAGTTTAACACATTCAAAATGATATATGAGTTTTAGTTTTGAAATATGTTTAAACAAAGTTTAAACTTAATGCATGAAATATGAAGCAGTTCAAATATGATGCATATGATTTTAAACAACATTCATTGTTCTACAAACAAGAAGTTTGAGTGAACAAGGTTTGATAACAAGTGATGCATTGTTCTCATTAATACTTGAAATACAAGAGTTTACATATTACAAGTATTTAAAAGAACAAAGATAAAAGAGTGCTAAAACACTTAAGCACTAAATCACTAACAAAAAGAGTTTTCTATCACAAAAGATTCTAATAACTTACAATCATAAAGAAACTAAGGATTAAGAGGAGGCGCATCATCGTCCTTCAATCCTTCTTCAATTTCCTTCACGGAGCGCTGAATCTGCTTTGACATTTGAATAGTACGGTTGACAACACCATGAGTATCAGTGACACCATCTCTAATGTAGCGCAGATGATCAACATTGATGTTTTGATACTTATCAATGGTGCGCTGAGTGATGGATTGCTGTTGTGAAAAGTTTTCAGTGAAGGCTTGAAAGTTTGCTTCAACAGCAGCTTGGGCAGTGAGTATATCAGCAGAAACTCTATCTGTGCGCCTGTCTGTACTAGAATGCGCGGCATTAAAGTGAGTGAAAACTAATTCCTTCAAAACATTAATCTTTGAGAGCAGTGAATTAATGTCAATATGCGCGCCAGGAGCAGAGCTGGAAGAGGGCGCAGGAGTTTCAGGAGCTGAAAGCGCATGGGATTCAGGAGCTTTGGGTTCTGCGCCGGGATCAGCACCATATACTGTTAAACCCATGATTTCTAGTTGATCTTTAACTTCTTTGAGGGGGGTGAATAGCTGTTTTAAAATTCTTTTCGTACCCTTGATAAACTCAATTGCAAATGCGCACTTTATCAAATAAGCGTTATGATATGCGCCTAAGTAAGTGAGTGAAATGCACACCGGAATTTAGTAATGTAAATAGGCGTAAAGTATGATAAAGGGGGCGCACACACACTCTAAGTATTTTGGCTCAAAGTGGGTGAAATAAGAAACTAAGGAAAATGATATAACAAACACAACACAGTTCAATCAATCAATCTACAATGAATAAACAAACAAATAGTTAGTTATGATATGAACTTGAAAGGAAATAGCAGTAAATTAGTACGCGCTATTTGGAGAGGTTCGATCGGTGAAAGATCTACGTCCTCTACCAAGATGGTTAGTCTTGGATTTCTAATGGATATCTTATATAATGAGAGAGTGTTACAAATTACAATCGTTTGAGCTTATACACTAACTCAAGATCTATATCTACGAAAGAACAAATCCTAGACAATAACCGGTGTATCTCTTAAAGAAAGATCTAAGTGATCAAACTTAAATAGGTGTGTGTGTGATTTTAGATTCAAGGCTCTTTAGATCTTTGAGATTGAGAGCACAAGAAAACTAAAGTGTTTTTGGTTGAGGATCTGGGCTAAGGATGAAGGTATAAGGATGTTCTTGAGAATTCTGGAAATATCAAAGGCAATCTTCAAATATTCAACAAATGCTTGAGAGAGAAATTCTTGAAATGCTTAGCCACTTCAAAAGGTTGAAGTTATGGGGTATTTATAGTAGAGCCCCAAAAACTAGCCGTTGAAAATCCTTGGTGAGTCAGAGAAAGGACGGATGTGCTGTCGCTCATTGAGTGGAGCACGTGTCCTTTTATAGCCGTTAGACACATAACACAAATATGACCGTTATGGACAAGTGTCTTTAGATGCAGGTGCATACGTGTTATTTAACCACCGTTGAATCATTGGCGTAGTTTGAATCTCTTCAAGTTTTCGAGTCTTCATTAAATCACTGAATGTTAATTCAATATTTATGCACGTTGAGCCAAGGGGCGCGTAGACATAGCGCGCTAAGCCATCTGGGGCGCATGAGCTAAGCTAGGCGCATACTCATGCGCGCGCCTAAGGAGGCGCATGGCGCAAGAGAGAGGCGCATAGGCGCGTGGTCTAATTGAACTTGTGATTTATCTTGAATCTTGATCTTCTTGCCCTATTCCTAAGCCTATTCTATTACAATGGACACCCTAAAAATGAAGTATAAATACTTCTTACATGTGGGTCTAAAGTCCATGAAATAAAACTTAGGTGATGGATCAATCAAATCTAATCAATCCTATTACATTGAAACCGAGATATAAGTGGGCATACCTGTCCTACCTGTCCTCGAGAAATTACTCCTCGCTTGTTAGCCGAATACACAGTCTTCGCAAATCCCCACGTCGACTGTCTTCAAACCGGTAGTCTTCCCTTTGAGCAAAGTACCTGCATCCCCTTCTCACTCATGTGACCCAAACGACAGTGCCACAAATCCATATAACCCTTGGCTGACGCCACCACGATACTATCCTTGGTGTTATTCACCAAATATAATGTACCCTCCTTTTTACCTCGAGCGATCTCAGAATCTCCCTTGGTAATAACCCAGTTCCTGCAGCTAAATGTTATCGAGTAACCTTGTTCATCCAATTTCCCAACTGATAACAGGTTCTTTTTCAAACCTGGAATGTGTCTGACCCCGTGTAGATGTAGGACCTTCCCGTTCGATGATCATATTCTGACATCCCCCTTCCCTTTGATTTCTAAAGGCTCGCCATCCGCTATATAGACCTTTTCGAAATCACCGGAAGTATAATTTTCCATCTCCTCTGTATGCCCGCATGAGTGGAATGATGCCCCCGAATCCAGCACCCATGATTCTAGCGCACTACTAACACTCATAATCAGTACATCTTCACCCTCAATTACCACATTCGCCGATTATCCTCTCATCGGTGTAAGTACCCCAATCTGAAGTTAGCCAAACTTAGAGGTAACCTTAGCACCATTCAGGGAAAAACTGATGGACTAGGACCTCACTAGGATAAACTAAAAACTCCAGGACTGCTCTGGAATTAAAATTGGAAAAATCTAGAAGCTCGCCATGCTGAGCCGTACGGATGGTTTGGACGCGGGAGGGGCCTAGCCGTATGGCTGGTTTAGGCACCCTCACTCCTTATAAATACAGGCCCTTGCTGATCATTTCAGGGGGAGAAAATTGTTTAGAAAGCCAAAACTCTGTAGAAATTAGATCAGAATAGAGTGATCATACACTTGTGTGAAAGAGAGAAAGAAGATAGGTCCAAACCAAAATTGGTGAGGCCTCCTTCTCCCCATCTTCTCTTCATCTCCATGTTCTATCTTTTGTTCCAATGTCTTTTATTTCTTATTGATCATATACACTTGGAACCAAGCCTTGAAATCCATGGTGCCCTTCATGTTCTAAGCATGATGTTGGGTTACAAACCAAGGATAGCCTAAGGCTTGTTATAATTCATGTATCTTTAACTTATTGTCTTTACATTTATGCACCCTTATATTATGTCTTTAAATTTATGTCATTTACTTTAAAGTCTTTACATTTATGTTGAATAAATGAGGAAATGATCAAGTTTGGGTGATAAAGTTGCAATCTTTATCATCCAAACCATGAGTCAACCTCAAAATGTCCCTTTGATGATAAAGGTTCAATCTTTATCCATCAAAGGTTGATTTTAGATGTTCCAAAGCCCATCCTTGGATAGAATCATCCATTTGGATGTTAAAGTTTCCATCTTTAACCATCCAAATGATGATCTTGGCTCAAAGGCCATGTTCATCACCTTTCCTCAATTATTCCCCAATGATTGTCTTAATCACACCCAAAATTCATATTTTGGTATCTAATCTAGTGATTAATGACATAGGGATGATTTAATTTATGTTTTGTTACAAAAGAATGGCTGGAAATGATCAAACAGTCCAGTTTCAGGTAGAATGCTCTGTTTCTGTATGAAACTGGACTGATTCCTGGGAATCTGTTAAAATTCCCAGGAAGACCCCCTTTAGCCGTACGGCTACTTTGTCCAGGGGTATGTTTCAGTCCAGTCCCCTTTTAATCCAGAATGTTTACAAAAGAACCCTTTCTGTTAGAATCCTAACTGTCTTCTGTTAAAGCCAGCCTCTCCCGTTTTCAAAACACACACACACACATGCACAATTTTTTAAAGCAAACTTAGGGAGACTCGGGTTTTTTCCGAGGCACTTTGGGTGAACTAGTGTTCTTTCCAAAGTGTAACCTGACCTCCGAAATCGCAATCTCTAACCATTTTTCGTTAAGTTTGGGTTTAAAATTAAACTAACGTGGCGACTCCGTTTTGTTTGAAAATAAGGATCACCGTGTTTGATTTCTCGAGGGAACGATTCGTTCGTTTCCCCGCGGGTATCTTACAGTGGCGACTCTGCCGGGGAATAAAGTGTTTTCAAACTTTTTTTAGAAGCTCTGGGGACACTTTTGTGTGGGTCAAACTCTCGTCCCCGTTTGTTGACTTTGTGCATATTTTTGTGTGTGTTTTATGTTTCTGTTTTGATTTCTGGGAGTGAAACTGTTCTTGAAATGCAACAAACTAGGGCTTGATGATTCAGAAGCTGAAAATTTGCAAAAAATGATGGAACTCCAGCCCTAGCCATACGGCTGGTTTTGCCGGGCCCACAGAATGTTTCAAGTTAACAATTTTGTGCAGGGCAGAAACATTCTGATGGTCCCCTTGCTTCTTCTTGTCCAGGTTCCAATTTACAGCCTTGCTTGTGCACATGCACCTTCTTTTTCTTAACCAAAAACTTGGTTTTAAAATCTTGGTTATGCACAATTTTTTTGGACATAAAATTTTGGGTTTTCAAGGCCTCATTGTGCATAACCCCCTTTTGTGAAAGTTTGGTTTCTTCAAACCCTTTTTGTTGTGAACAATCTTTTGGACAAATTGATTTTCAAAGGGCCTTGCTCCTCTTTCAAAAGTTTTTGGTTTTCAAAACCTTTGGTTGTGCATAACCTTTCCATGTACAAATTTTGATTCTTGCTTGTTGATATGTTTGTTTACTTGCTTGTGCAAAATACTTGTCCATCTTACTTGTTCATCGTACTTGTCCATATATTGTTCATACATTGGTTCATGATATTAAAACGCATTGAAAATTTCTATTTTGACTCAAAATGGAGTATAGAAGGCTTCACACAACGCGCACTTGACCTTGTGCACGTTCCAAAACCCCTTTAAACCCGGGATGGATGCCACGATGCAACTTGATTGGTGCTCTTGTGCCCTTTTTTCGCCCACGGGTCAATTCCACCTCCCCTTCCGAGCCGAGTCAACCACACATTGTCCGTGACACACAAATACTGTGACCTTGGTTGGTTTTTGGTCTAGCTCACGTCATCACGTCCCTAATACGTGTCCAAACGCTAATTATGGCCAAGTTAACGCCCGAGCTCACGACTCCTTGTGAAAGCAAGTGTGACCGAAGTCATCTTTGACCCGGTCCTTGACTTATGCGTTAATTCCAACCATAATTAACCGAAGTCACGTATTAAGGATAGGTTGACACCGTGTCGTTAAGACCTAATGCTTGACTCATCCTAATCATCTTTAAGCCCGAGGTTAAGGTCCGAGATCCCTCGTTAAAATGAGGTCATGCCGGAATTTCATTGAAGCGTTAAGTCAATCTTAACCTTAACCGGGGCTTAGCTATGATAAGAATGGCCCACACATTGGAACTTTGTGACGCACTAGACCCTAGGTTCGGTTCTTTTGGTCGGTAGAAGCTGCGTGCCCTATAGGACCCTCGCCCGGGATAGTTCGTCCTTGGGAGTGTGCAATACAGGTGAAAAACGAGGGGTCTATAGACGTAGTGATGGCCTCCACTGATCCAGGGTTTAGAGTAGTTGCGAAAAAGAAGAGAAATCCTTTCCGACCATTTTGGAATAAAAATGCGTTTTAAGTAAACTTGAATAGATAATTAATTACACCTTGCATGAATTTGCTCCGTTTTTGCTTCCCATCTTTGACACATTGCATTCTTTCGCTAACAAGCGTCATCCCGTCAGTCTTTGGATGGATCCCCGTTATCCTCTAAGAAGTCAGTCAAGTCTTTGGATGGATCCCCATTATCCTCCAAGAAGTCAGTCAAGTCTTTGGATGGATCCCTGTTATCCTCCAAGAAGTCAGTCAAGTCTTTGGATGGATCCCCGTTAACCTCCAAGAAGTCAGTCAAGTCTTTGGATTGATCTCCGTTATCCTCCAAGAAGCCAGTCGAATCCTTGGATGGATCCTTGTTATCCTCCAAGATCTCCTTAAGCCTTAGGATTAGTCCCCTAGGTCCCTGTTAAAATTCCCGTTAAATCTCTAAGAAGTCAGTCACCTCCTTGGATGGATCCCCGTTATCCTCCAAGAAGATCCCTGTTACCCTCCAAGAAGTCAGTCAAGTCCTTGGATGGATCTCAGTTATCCTCCAAGAAGTCAGTCATGTTCATATTTTCCTCTTAAAATTCTAAATCCATTCGAACTACGGTGACCTGAGCCTCTCATCGCGTGGGACCCCCTCCCTCGTGGTGAGGGGAACGCATGCAACTTTGGCCCGGTCAAATATCTCAAAATAACCTTTGGCCCAAGCATTCACCCAATGTTTACCCGAGCCTAAACTACCTTTTTTCTCCCCCGTAGCTCAGATGAAGTGCAAGAGAGCATCATATCGCCGCCTAGTGCGTGTGGAGTCAGAAAGTTCCCCGGTCACTACAACTTCTCCGATCCGGTACCTCAGAAAGATCACTTCAGTGGATAGTAGCTTGAGAAATGACGACGCGGATAATCCGGTTGGCCCAACAAACGAAGAGTTGCTCCAAGCTTTAGAATCCCCCGGGGCTGAGAAAGAAGTCATCACAGAGAGCCACAAAGAAACGCAAAGCCCGTTTGATGAGTCGACGAGACAAGGAGGTGTCACAGCTCTACTCCAAACTGAAGGGCTCTTCACCAAAGTGACCAATCACAAAGAAGAGGTGGAAGCCACCCAACCTCAAAATTGCAACCAAAGATTGTCCCCTCCATCTCACCAGAATACCGAGACCCCCATTTCTTCGCCCCAACACGCCGTCATCCACAACGAGCCTCTCATTCAAATCCTCCTCACTCCGCCTCATCCCAAATCCAACATCTCTCATAGGACACCTCCTATAAAACCCCAAACACAATCCACTAAAAAGGCCCGCAAACCACTGTTCAAACCAGTTACGCCTCGAGAATCATACCCAAAACACTTTCCCAATCATATCCCTTCTCGGTTTGATGCCATCAATTAAGTCACCAGATCTCAGTCACTATTTAGACCATATATGGATACCCGAACAGGTATCACCAACTTGCCTCCACCAGATTTCCCAATGAGATTCCGAGGTGACCCGTATCATTTCTACAATCCAAGACCTTTTGGACCACGAGCTCCTTGCATGCCTCCGATGTATATTCCTACAAGCTACCAAGGTTGTGGGTATGCCTACACCCCTGCACCTCCGCAAAATCCCCTCAATCATCTATTGGGAAAAAGAAAACAAATGGAAGCTAAGTTCGAAAGGACACTCAATGAGCACCCCTTTGCATTGAGAGACGGTGATTCTTGTCCCCGCCACACTCTGGTCAATGATGAAAGAAAATCCAAATGCCAAGCCGAGCCCCGTCTCACAAAGTTTGAGGATTTTGAAATGCCCGTAAGCAAAATATTTGAGAGATTGGTCAAACAAGGTCTCATGAGGCCCCTCGAAAAATTCCGGCCAAAGAATCCTGAGAAACGCCGCAACACCACTAAGAGGTGTGCCTTTCACAACTTCTATGGGCATAATACCGATGATTGCACAGCGGTGAAACGCATTATCCGGAAATTAATCGCGGAAGGAAAGCTTCAATGCCCTCGGTTGGGAAATTGGAAATAAAGCTACAGCTATGGTCAGAAGCGGAATGTCAAAAACCTTTCCCATCAACCTCCCCTTAGAAAGAGTCTGTTTTCATCCTTAGGAAGAGTCAGTTGCTTTTAAGATATGTGGTAAGCCCTTAAGAAAGGTCAGTTAGGTTTAGAGTCTTGACTCCCCGGTTGATGCCATGTGGCGACCATTCTGAGTCCATTGTCAGTTTTCTTAATAAAATTATTATTATTATTGCCTTGTCAAAAGTTTGCAAAAATGTGTGTGAGTATTTAACTCAAAACAAAAGTATCTTTAAAATTAAAAAAAAAATCTTAAAATAAAAAGATCAAGTTTTTCCTAAAAGGCTAATCCGATAATGAAGCGTTCTTCTCAAATCCCGATTATAATTTCACCTTGAGGTTTAATATGCTAAAGTCCTTTGCGGCCTTGTCCATTGGGAACATGAACCAAGGAGCCCACATCTGAATTGGTGTCCGAGACAACCATCCACGTGAACAACAAAGAGAAGCCCGTGCTTCGGAAGCCCAAAGGCGGCTACATCAAATGGAGGTCTGTACCCTCGTCGAGTGTCATGCACAAATGTTGCGTGCCTCGGAAGGAAATCACCAAAAGGAGATGGCCAAAGCAAACTCTCAACTCATGAGTAGACGGATCCAGCAATTACAATGCCAAGCCAAGTGGAGACCTCGCGACATCTTTCCCGATGACACGGAACCCGAGTTCCACGTGGAAGACATGGAATATGCCGCTGACAACCCCTCCAACAATCGAGGAAGAAAATGGATCATCATACTTCATAGGAGACCTTTCAAAAAATTAAAAAAAAAAAGTCTTCCAGCCTCGTAGGATCTAGACTTTCACCAAAGTGCATCCTGGACTGTGTCTTTTTATTTTTACAAAGGTCCATACTTAGACATGTATGTACAAAGTTATCTAAATAAAAGAGTCATTTTCCTTCTATTATCTCTAGACTTGAGACATTATTTGCAATATATATTTACTCTTGAAATTGCCTTGCTTGTTATTATCAATTGATTGCTACGTCCCTAAAATGATGAATTGACTTCTAAGCATACTAGTCAATGACGACTCATTAAGGATGAATGAACCTAACACAAATGAAAAATACTAATGCAAACAATTAGTCTTGATGTGAATAAATGTTGTGATCAATTGGCATGGAGAAACCATTAATGGCAAACCTTCCTCTATACACATCCCCGATACACCTTTCCGATACAAATTCTTGATGCACATCAAAGGCATCCCGAGACAATGAAAAGGCAAGGATGTTGTTGCTTAACCACCAAGGTTCAACCGTGATCGCGCGTGAGCAACCAAGCAAAGGACTTCCCAAATCTTCAAAGTCAAAGTGAGAAGTGACAGACATTCCATCAAGGGGCTACAAATGAGCCAATGTCCAAGAAAGCAAGTTGGGGCTAATGTTTCCCCTCTCTCTCTTAAAAAAAATGAAAAATGGAAAGAAGGAAAGGAAATGAATATATGCGAAGAGGAAGTCCACCTCAAAGAACATCCCAAGGAGTTCACCTCAAAGCAAAGCGATATACATCAGCAAAGCAACAACATCCTTAAAAAGGGCAGCAACATTCTTCCAAGAGATGCCAACTTCAACAAAAGACGATCCAAGGCCAAACTACGGTGACCTGAGCTGCTCAAACTGAGGGGAATGTAGGTAACCTTCGGGTCCGGTCACAACATGAAACAAAACCATCAAACCGTGGTCCTCTCAAAATGACCAAGTTCTCTCCCTTCGGTCCCATCAATGACCGATTTCCCAGACACACCTTCTTCTTCCGATCTTGCCATTGATCGAATCTTAATCTCAATTGATCACAACATTTATACATGTTAAGGCTAATTGCTTACTATAATCTTGACTTAATAACAAACATGGTCCATTCAAGCAATCATTTGATAATCTTAACTAAGGCAAATTTCAAATGTCTCGACAAGTATTCTTCTCTACATCTTAGGAAAGAGCTAAACACTTATATTCTGTCAAGCAAGGGATTCCTCCCATTTCATGATACATTGCTCAAAGAGCTCACCAGAACAAAGGGACTCTCTCCCAAATAAAATGCCCTTGCATGTTTCCTCCAAAAAGATACCTTAAGTCCCCGTTCTATCGAGTCGGCTGGATCATTCATAAAAAAAAAGAGAAAAAGAAAGGCACCAAAAAAGTAGCTCGCTAGGTCGAAAACCCGAAAGGGCGGCCTAGGCAAAAAACAAGGTGTGCCATAAAAAGACGCAAAAGAGATGCCCGCTAGGTTGAAAACCCGCAAGGGCGACCTAGGCAAAAGAAAGGGTGCGTCATGAAAAAAGGATGGATTCCTAACGTCATCAAAGGCCGCGATATGACAATGGGTCAACGTCAACATCAAAGGTCGAAGGACGACATTGGGGCTACCTCCACATCAACAACAACGATATGGGGATACCTCTACATCAACGGCAACAAGGACATGGGGCTACCTCCACATCAACGACATTGGGGCTACCTCCACATCAACGACATGGGGCTACCCCGACATCAACGACAAAGATGACATTGGGGCTATCCCCACAACAGTGACGAGCATATTTCCTACCATCAGTTACTCCTCAATGAATGGACTAAATACAAAGGACTTTATGCATGACAAACCTCGTGGTTAAGTTAAAATCAAAAATTTGACTAACATGCTTCGTTAAAAGATTTGCCTTTAGAAATAAGCATTTCCAAATTTGCCCATTTGGCGTCATTTGTCAAAAACATGTTTCAAGCAAAATGCTTTTGATCAAAGAATGATTTTCCAAAATCTTGGACTTTTTTGTCCACAAAGGTCCCCCTAGGATCTCCCCCGGTGTCAAGAAAAAGTGTCAACAATCCCGTAGAGTTTATTTGACCAAAGTCCAAACTTTGACCAAAAGGGGTCAAGTTAAAATGTCCCGGCCGTCCTTAGTGGGACGTAAGACCAGTTTTCCCATCAAACTCCCCAAAGGTGGAGTTGACCCAAGCTAAGCCTTGACCCAGAGCGGTCATTTTAGGTTCAAGCCTTTGTCCCGGCCGTCCTTAGTGGGACGTAAGACCATCCTTTTAGTCAATCGGCGGTCCCTAAGTGACGTAAGCCCATTGCCTTGGTATGAAAATTGACCCGGCCGTCCTTAGTGAGACGTAAGACCCGTTCCTTGTAAGTCAACCCTCTCCATAGAGCCAAGTTGACCATGTCCCCTATAAGTCAACCCTCTCTATAGAGCCAAGTTGATCACGTCCCGCATAAGTCAACCCTCTCCATAGAGCCAAGTTGTGTTGGGTTTTATGCAAACATGCGCAGCGGAATGAAACCCAAAAGCCTAGATCCGATCACGATGATTAAATTAATATGGAGATGAATTTAGAACACTAACCGTGACGGAGCTTTAAAATTCTGAGATCTTCAATCTTTGTTCTTCGCGCTTTTCCGAATCACGAACGTAGGAACGACCGCAAAACTTGGATCACGAACTTTGAAGGAGTTGATGCCAACGCCCTCTATGTTTATCCACACGCGAACGAATTTCAAGAACGATTCTTGAACCAGATTGCTAGACCCAATAGAAACTCTTTCTACTTTGAAGGCTATATGGAAAATCAATGTTCTTGTTCTTGAGGAAGAAGAAGAACTTGTTTTTCTCTCTCTCGGAGGCTATCTAATTGATATGGAATCAAATCATACTGATTAGGTCGTTGTTAGAGGTTTATATACTTATTAGTCCTAAACCGTTTAGGAGAAATAGGTTAAAACCCGTCACAACACGAAATCAGTTTTTGGGCCCGAACAGGGCCTGCTCGGCCGAGTCCTTTAAGGTGCTCGGCCGAGCACCTTTGCTCCAGAAAATCTGACCTTCTGATTTCCCATGCTCGGCCGAGTCATATGAGGTGCTCGGCCGAGCACCACCAGAATTCCGATTTTAGCCTTTTAAACAATTCGTCATTTTGTGTGTGACCCCATAGGATTATATTAAGTTGGCAATGAGCCCAAACACATTTGTGCTCATAAATCATGAGCGGACTCTAGCAAGCCATCATGACTACCCAATTAATATAACTTGTATAAGTTCGTGAATCCTTTATAGAACATATTACAATCTCTTTGTTTCACGATGTCTATTGAACGTAAGCCATGGTCAATGGTCAACTTACAATGTTCAATGCTTTCTCGATCCAGAATGTATTGATAGTACAAATCTTATTTGAGCACGGCCATGCATTTCATCAACACCATTCTTCGAGTGGCCAAAGCTTGACATCTCTCTCTTACGAGGAACAAATCCCTTCTTGATTTATTACCTTTCCCTACATGAATCCGATTACGCCAATCACATTCTTTATAGCTACCCGATTAGGGGTAACGTTTGAATATGTCAAACGTAATGTTCATCGAGTGGAAGACTGTGATAATCTCAGGTCTAAAGATTCCAGTAATATAACTATATGAGACTTAATTATGACATTGTGACCATGACATAAATCTCATATGGGTCAGTCCAGTATTTGGTCTCCAACTAATACCCATAAGTTTAATTGTATCCCATACACCATAATCATCATATGATTATCCATTAAACTTATACTAACAATTAATCATAATTATCAGGGACGGGGATTATTATAATAAACATGCAAAGGATATAATAATCAAACATTCAATATCTTTAATATATAAATAACATTAATCGTTTTACAAAACGTGCCTAGAGCATACAACACCAACAAGTTGACCATGTCCCGCATAAGTTAACCCTCTCCATAGAGCCAAGTTGACCATGTCCCGCCTCTGACTCGCCAAAAGTCACGCTTCCTCGTAAGTCAACCCTCTCCATAGAGCCAAGTTGACCGTGTCCCGCCTCTGACTCGCTAAAAGTCACGCTTCCTTGTGTAAGTCAACCCTCTCCATAGAGCCAAGTTGACCGTGTCCTGCCTCTGACTCGCCAAAAGTCATGCTTCCTTGTAAGTCAACCCTCTCTATAGAGACAATTTGACCATGTCCCACCTCTGACTCGCCAAAAGTCACGCTTCCTTGTGTGAGTCAACCCTCTCCATAGAGCCTAGTTGACCGTGTCCCGCCTCTGACTCGCCAAGAGTCACGCTTCCTTGTGTAAGTCAACCCTCTCCATAGAGCCAAGTTGACCATGTCCCGCGTAAGTCAACCCTCTCTATAGAGCCAAGTTGACCATGTCCCGCCTCTGAACTCGCCAAGAGTCATGCTCGTCCCCCTAGGAAAGGATGATTGATATCCACCTAGCCCCTAGGTTTGGGTAGCCTTAAAACTTATCTCCCTTTCTGAACTACGTTAGGCTTGATTCCTCGTAAACGGGATGCGTAGGATTCCTATACCACTAGGTCCAGCCATGAAACCAAATCGGTTAAGCCGTCCTCCCATCATATTGGGATGCTTATTTTTATCGACAACCCCGCTTTTCGAAAGCAACGTTGCCGAGGGGCTCTGTAAGTACCCCAATCTGAAATTAGCCAAACTTGGAGGTAACCTTAGCACCATTCAGGGAAAAACTGATGGACTAGGACCTCACTAGGATAAACTAAAAACTCCAGGACTGCTCTGGAATTAAAATTGGAAAAATGTAGAAGCTCGCCATGCTGAGCCGTACGGATGGTTTGGACGCGGGAGGGGCCTAGACGTACGGCTGGTTTAGGCACCCTCACTCCTTATAAATACAGGCCCTTGCTGATCATTTTAGGGGGGAGAAAATTGTTTAGAGAGCCAAAACTCTGTAGAAATTAGATCAGAATAGAGTGATCATACACTTGTGTGAAAGAGAGAAAGAAGATAGGTCCAAACCAAAATTGGTGAGGCCTCCTTCTCCCCATCTTCTCTTCATCTCCATGTTCTATCTTTTGTTCCAATGTCTTTTATTTCTTATTGATCATATACACTTGGAACCAAGCCTTGAAATCCATGGCGCCCTTCATGTTCTAAGCATGATGTTGGGTTACAAACCAAGGATAGCCTAAGGCTTGTTATAATTCATGTCTCTTTAACTTATTGTCTTTACATTTATGCACCCTTATATTATGTCTTTAAATTTATGTAGTCTTTACATTTATGTTGAATAAATGAGGAAATGATCAAGTTTGGGTGATAAAGTTGCAATCTTTATCATCCAAACCATGAGTCAACCTCAAAATGTTCCTTTGATGATAAAGGTTCAATATTTATCCATCAAAGGTTGATTTTAGATGTTCCAAAGCCCATCCTTGGATAGAATCATCCATTTGGATGTTAAAATTTCCATCTTTAACCATCCAAATGATGATCTTGGCTCAAAGGCCATATTCATCACATTTCCTCAATTATTCCCCAATGATTGTCTTAATCACACCCAAAATTCATATTTTGGTATCTAATCTAGTGAGTAATGACATAGGGATGATTTAATTTATGTTTTGTTACAAAAGAATGTCTGGAAATGATCAAACAGTCCAGTTTCAGGTAGAATGCTCTGTTTCTGTATGAAACTGGACTGATTCCTGGGAATCTGTTAAAATTCCCAGGAAGACCCCCTTTAGCCGTACGGCTACTTTGTCCAGGGGTATGTTTCAGTCCAGTCCCCTTTTAATCCAGAATGTTTACAAAAGAACCCTTTCTGTTAGAATCCTAACTGTCTTCTGTTAAAGTTAGCCTCTCCCGTTTTCAAAACACACACACACACACATGCACAATTTTAAACAAACTTAGGGAGACTTGGGTTTTTCCGAGGCACTTTGGGTGAACTAGTGTTCTTCCCAAAGTGTAACCTGACCTCCGAACTCGCAATCTCTAACCATTTTTTGTTAAGTTTGGGTTTAAAATTTAACTAACGTGGCGACTCCGTTTTGTTTGAAAAATAAGGATCACCGTGTTTGATTTCTCGAGGGAACGATTCGTTCGTTTTCCCGCGGGTATCTTATAGTCGGGGACAATCCCACTTGTAGTGTCCCAACTCCTTACAATGATAGCACTCAACCGATCCTCTTGCGACCCTTGGTTTTTCTTTGTTCTCTTCAGGATTACCTTTACCACCGATTACACTTTCCCTTAACTTTGTTCTCCCTTTGTTGCTAGAACCCGGCTTCCCCCTGCTAGTCGTATAGCCAAAGCCGATTCCGAAGTAGACGATGTCCCCAACTTCTTTATACGATTTACCTCGCTCAGAAGTAGATCTTTGACATCATCAAACTTCAATTTATTCTTACTCGCTGAAGAACTTAACGCAGTAACCGTCCCGCTCCAACTTCCTGGTAAGGATGCTAGCAAAACCAAAGCATGAACTTCATCACCGAAAGTAATCTCCAACGCAGCCAAAGAGTCTATAACATCCATATACTCATAGATGTGTTTAGCTAATGACCCTCCCTCTTTCATCTTGAGATTCCCCATCTTGCGAATCAAATCAACCTTGTTGACTGCAGATGGTGTTTCAAATCTCTCAGTAAGATAATCAAGTAGCTCCTTCGTGGTCTTAGCCTTCTTGGTGGTTTTCGCGATCCACTTTGACAAAGTAGATCTAATTACCCCTAGGGTTTTCCTATCCAGGATATCCCAATCTTCTTATTTTTCGCCTTCCGGTTTGACTCCTAATAGAGGTTTATAGAGATCCTTACCATACAAGAGATTCTCTATCTGCATCCTCCAAAACGCATAGTCAGAACCATCGAACTTTTCCACCGCTTGTTTATCCTTACACATTCTTGACTGCTTGAATAAACCCTTGGCTCGTCTAACCAAAACTCTGATACCAGTTGTTGTGGTATAGACCCTCCAAACCAAACAGATCGCAAGAGTATAACACGCAAACCCAACAAGCAAGAACGATAATGGAAGCAAAAACAGTAAAGAGACACAAAGAATTATTTACCCAGTTCGTTAATATTTTTTACTACGTCTGGGGGAACTACCAAGTCAGGATCTTGCACTATAATATGTAAATTTGGGGTTACAATGAGTTATGAGGCGGAACCCTGCTTATATAGCCAACCTAGAATAAGACCTAAACCTAAACACAAAAGGAATCCAGAAAAGACCCGAAAAATATCATTTTTTCCCGTCCGAGGGGGTCCGCCCAGACCTATTTTACGTCAGAAATCACCCTTGGTTATCACCCAAAAGATCCGCCCGGGTATTGAAATTGGTTCGCCCGGATTTGGCTATGGTCCGACCGGGTAGCACCCATGGTCCGAACGGACCTAGCTTTCCTTGGCCAATTGATTTCTTCCCTTTCTTTTCACCTTTTTGTCTCCTAGATCTCTACTCCAACATTATCTAAGTTGGTGTTTGCGTTTATTTGGTTTATTTTGAGCTATAAAATTGAATATTATACTATAAATTGTTATATGACCTAACTCATAAGTTATTTCCCCAATTTTTATTTTTTATTTTTAAATTCTCATGAGAATTGAGATTTAGAATTTATCTATGTGTTTGAAGCGTATTTATCAGTGTGTCTCAGACATGGCTATAAGGCTATCACTAAAGAACTAACGGAAGATAACTTGGAGAAAACGAGAATATAAAAAAAATTAATCATAATAATTAGCCGCCACATACCACCTTCACCCACCATCTCCCTCCAATTCCAAATTACAATACCATTATTAATTATCACTTACCCATAAAATTCAAGAACACCATTGAAATTGAATTTTCCATATTTAGACTCCCAAACCCACCATCTCAGTGCATTTCCCTCCCTCCCGATTAGAATATAACAGAGTTATCTTTCATACATTTCCATCGTAATCCCACATACAAACATAATTTCAAAATTGACAAAAAAGAATGAATGACAAAAGCCCCGTGTTAAGAATCATTAGTTATTCATAATACCATCTTGTAAATATTTAGTTAGTTTAGACAAATTGAACATGATGAGAGGTGTAAAGACGATTGGTAGTGAGATCAAGACAGTGATAACCACTTTGAGATGGTGAGTAACCGACAAAAATGCAAGGAGCAGATTTTGGGGCAAGTTTATGAGGAGGGTAGGGACGAAGCCATGGATAACAAAGACATCCAAAGGAACGAAGTTTGGTGTAGTTGGGTTGTGTTTGGAATAGGCAGAAGAATGGAGATTCATTGTTGAGAGTAGGAGTGGGCATACGGTTTATAAGGTATGTAGTGGTGGTGAGAGAATGAGGCCAGAAGAAGAGTGGGAGTTGAGATTGAGAGAGAAGAGTGAGGCCAGTCTCAATGATGTGTCGATGACGGCGTTCGGCAAATCCATTGTGTTCAGGTGTATGAGGGGGAGATGTAAGATGAGAAATACCATTTTGTAGAAGAGAGGGGGTTATTTTAGATATTCACCACCATTGTCAGAGAAGAATTGACGAATGGGGCGGGAAAAATATTTTTCTACAAGGTTTTTGAAACGATGAAACGTGGCAAAAGTGTCAGATTTTTGTTTGAGGGGATAAAGCCACGTATATTTGGTATGGTGATCAACAAATATAACATAGTATTTGTAGTGATCATAAGAGTAGATGGGGGGGGGGGTCCATACATCAGAGAAGATTATATCGAGAGGTGCATGGGAGATAAGAGTAGATGTAGCAAATGGAAGTTTATGACTTTTATTGATTTTGCAAGAATTACAATTGGAAATAGAATTAACAGGAATTGATAAGGAAAACTGTTTATTCAAAAGGGAAATAATAGGGGGAGCGGGATGTCCTAGTTTGTGATGCCATGATTGAGAAGCGGAGGTAGTCACGACATGAGCTTGAGGAGAGTGCGGAGTCCAGAGATAGACACCATTTTCAAGCTTGCCTCGAAGGAGAATTTGGTTGGTGGAGAGAGCCTTGACAAGAAAAGAAGAATGTGAGAACTCAACAGTGGCATTGTTATCTTTACAAAATTGAGAAATAGAAAGTATGTTTTGAGAAAAACGAGGGACATGTAAGACATTATTGAAAACAATAGAGGAGTGAGAGAGAGAGAGGAATTGAGAAAGAACTTATGTTGGAAATGGGGAGGGAAGAACCATCTCCAATAATAACATCATCGTTGCCATCGTAAGGGTGATGTAAGGAGAGGTTGATATGTCATTGGTGATATGGTTGGTGGCACCACTATCCATGAGCCAAGAGGGTGGGGGTGTATTGATGGGAATAGTAGCGGTGTGAGCTTGGGGAGGATTAGGGTTAGGACGGCGAGGGTTGCGATTGGAGGGAGGAGGAAGGGGAAAATTGACGTTAGGGTAATCACGGCTGAATTGACGGCACTGGGAAATAACATGGCCAACATACCGACAATATTGGCACTTGCCTTTGAAAGTATTTGAGGGAGGAGTATACGAATTTTGGCTAGGAGGGTGTTGTGGAGTGGGGAGAAGGGGTGGATTGGGGGAACGAGAGGAGTTTCCATGGTGCTGTGAGTGAACAAGGTGGGCCGACATAGGTGATGGGGGAGAGGGATTGTGGTGTTTAAGGGTAAGCTCATGATGAATGAGTTTTTCGTGGAGAGCTTCGAAAGAGATGGGGTTGTCACGGGCTCGGACGGAATCAATGACTGACTTGTAAGATTCTTAGTCAAGTCCTTGGAGAATTTTGGAAATGATATCTTCTTGGTCCATTGGTTTACCAAGAATGGCAAGTTTGTCGGTACATGCCTTAATGGAGTGCATGTAATCAGTGATGGAGAGGGTGGATTTGGTAATGGAGGCAAGGTGATCTTTGACTTGAAGTATGTGACCACGGGATGGGTTTGCGTAAGTGGTTTTGAGAACAGTCCATGCTTCATGGGAGGTTTTGGCTTGGTAGACTAGAGGGGCAACTGAGGCATCTAGGGTTCCAATGAGAGCACCCAATAGGAGGCGATCTTGCCTTTGCCAAGTTGTATGAGCAGGGTTTTTGGTTTCTTTGTTGTCGGTAGTGATGGTTTCGGGTGGGATAGAATATGTTCCATCAACATACTTGAGGAGATCCAAACCAAAGAGGATGGATGTGATTTGAGAGGCCCATGCAAGGTAAGAGAGAGGGGTTAATGTTTTGCAATGAGAGAGGTTAACAAGAATGAGAGGATTGTTTGGGTCTGAGGGATTGGAGAAGGAGGTGTTGCCGGATTCAGCCATTTGGAGGGAGATGGCCGGAATTTTTGAAAGGGGAGGAGGCGGCGGAAGGGTGGTGGCGGAATTTTTAGGAGTAGGGTTAGGGTTGAATCGGATGAGCTCTGGTTACCATAAAAGAAATGAGCAAAAGATAAATATTATTATTGATGATAATGTATTTATATACAAGTGTGGAGATGTAGGCTATCTCTAAGATTTACATGATCTTCTAAATAATACAAACATTTGAAATTCAAAATTCAAATAAACTAAACTAACTAAATATTTACAAGATGATATTATGAATAACTAATGATTCTTAACACCCCGAGCCAAAAACAACAAAAAAATCAAACTAAGCATAAACCCAAAAGAAAATCAAACTAAAGTGGTGGGTTGGTCGAATTAGTTTATAGTGAAGTTGGGGTCGGTTTATTCTAGTAGGGGGAAGAGGGGATGTGAAATTGGCCAGATCTGATCAACTTAGTCACGCATGTAAAACCTAAGATGACCCTTAGCTTTTCAGAGGCTTAGAATGAATTCGGTGACCGCAGACTTTCGGCTCCCGTTGGTCAATTCCATTGTTGTGGCTTTAAACGAAATTAACAATCAATAAAAGGAAGTAGGGTGGGAGGAAAGGTCATGTGCGGGTAAGTTTAAATATGTGATTGATTTGGAATGGAGTTGATTGAAAACAGTGACGGAGCCAGGAATTTTTATCAATGGGGGCAAAAGTTACACAATAAAAAAATTTAACTGTATTTTCATCAATGGGGGTAAAAAAAAAATTCTAATGCATTATTACTTTTATTTCAAAGGGGACAAATTTCAATAAATTGCACTAAACTCCCAAATTTATAAAAATTTTGCACTAGTAAATTTTTTATTTTTAAAAAATCAATGGGGGCAGTTGCCTCCTTTGGCATGGGGTAGCTCCGCCACTGATTGAAAATTGATCTATTTATCTCTTTAGATTATTGTTGTTATTAGGTTTTAAATTATGCTTTCTTTATAACAAAAACAAATCCTTCAATTATATTTGTAATGAATTTGTGTTTGAGAACATATAATTCGAAATGGATATGTTTCCTATTCGAAGACAATGGATTGGTTATGAAATACGGAGTAGCTTTTTCTCTCCAAAGTTGAAGACGAGGGTATAATGATCATTTTAATTATGTTTTTTTATCTGTGTTTCCCTTTTCTCTTCTCTAAGTTACATGTAGTTAATTCTAAATAAATCCGTTAAATATTTAATGAATATTAATCACGTGATTGCTCGTTACGTTACCAACATTTGTTAAAAAAATTGACGACTCTTTAACGGGGTAATGATATTGCAAAAATTGGTTCTACACGACCCGTGAACATAATTCGGGCTGAACTAACAACCCGAGAGCCTGATCAACTCATTTGACGCCTTCTTCACACCACACCGATAGCTCCAATCGACCTTCCCCGAAACAATGGCGACTATGGACGAATCAACAGCAGATAAGCCGCTACCACCGCAACCGCATCCACAACCACCGTCACATCCGTCTTCGGAAGGAGATTACGTCGGAGAGAAAGCGAAACCCTTGGTCGACGCACCGGCTTGGATAGATTACGCCATCGAACAAACAGTGATCGCACATAAAACGGCAGAAGTCGCACTGGAATCGGCTATTCATCGCTCCAAATCTCGCTTCGATGAAATTCGTTCCACCTCCGTCGCGCACTTTCAAATGACTCTTGTATGTGCTCCCTTAATTGCATTTTTTTTTTAATTTTTTGTGTTTAGTTGATGAGAAAAATTGAAGGAAAGTAAAATGAGTTCTGTATCACCGTCATAATTTGCTGGAAGCTCACTAACACATCAGGCTATAAGTTTTCCACAGCAATTGCTCGCCCGCACACACACACACACACCACACTCATGCTGATGCACATATCTCTTCAAATTTTAGCCAGCACAGTCACAAACAAATTGAGTAGCTTTCATACATGAGTTGCTCTACATAGTCCGTGCATTGAACAAAACTAGTCTTATTTTGACATGTTCGAGACACCTTAAGCGCGTCCGTATGTAGTTTGTAATTATAACTAAGTAGAAACTCAAATGAATCTCTTAGGGCCTGTTACTGGGATGGGATGTAGGGAGTAGTATGCATGTATACACACTGCGTGTTTCGATGAGTAATCAAATTGATTTGAAGACTATATGAATGTATAATATGTATTTTTTTTTTAAGTTCATCTATTGAGTAGTGGTTGTTCAATGAAGTTTTGTGGGAAAGCAATAACAACACTATAGATGGAAAATACCCGCTCCTTCCCAAGATGATCTTCCCATTTGACTATTCAAAATTCTTTAGGATATGAACACTTGCTTCACTAGTCATGTTTTGTTTATGCACGTTTAAGCTTAAGTTGTAGAAATGGGAAGAACTTTTCGGGACAAAGGGAGTATATTATTTTTTCTTAGCTGCATGCTTTATGCTGCTCCAAGGTGTAAAAAAAGATCGCAAGGAACAATTTAGAGTTGGAACTAGGTTAAATTCTTTGGCAATTGGAGTTCTATATTGAAGGATCCCAGATTGAAAAATGAGACACTACAATTTTTTTTTTTTTTTTTTACATAAAATGATAGTGGGAGTGCGAATGTCATCACTCCTTTAATTAAATAAATGGTTTCTCTCTCTCTCTCTCTCTCTTTTTTTTTTTTGTTTTTTTTGTTTTTTTTCCCTGTAGTTTTAGGTTAACCAAAAAATTCATTTAATATTACTCCCTCCGTCCCCGATCAAGGTTCACATCTACACTTTACACGCTTATTAAGGAAACCAATGAAAAGGTGGGTAAAAAGTTAAGTGGGTTGGGGATATAATTGTCCGAAACACTATTCATGATGCAAGTGGGTAAAAAGTGGGTAAGTGGAGTAGGTTTTCTTGTAATTATTCAAAAACTTGAGGATATAAATGTCCAAAACACTATTCACATTTTTCCATTTAAAGAATAAAGCAAAGTGTGAACCTTAGTCTGGGACGTGCCAAAAAGGAAAGTGTGAACCTTGATCTGGGACATAGGGAGTATAATTTTTGGGAGTGGAAAATGCTGACGATTTGGTTATGTATGCAAGTATATATGACTTGGAAACTTGGTTTCAGGATTCTCTGCAAGATGTGAAGTCTGATTTATCAGTCTACGAGGCCATTGCATTTGGAAAGATAAAAGGTTCATCACAATTCATCCCTGATACTCCAAATTGTACTTTATGTTTCTGCTTTTACATCAATTTGCATATTATTGATTGCAGAGGGTATTTTCCTGGCTGCTTCACATCCATTCATCACCAGTGGTGCTGTTATTGGTACTGGACTTCTGGTTCTGAAGAGTATGGTTCTAAATCTTGCCATTTCCTTTTCATACAACGAGCTTTGTGCTAAAAGGAGGAAGTTACTTTATAAATTCAATGACTTAATCTAATAACACGAACCTTCCCTTTTTATTTTGTCCCAGTTTGTCATTGACTATATAGGAATGGTTTTCCTTTCCGTGTCTGTTTATCACAGATAAAAAATCAGTTTTAAATTGAGTTAGTTACTCTATGATTGTTGCCAATTAGTTACAATGGAGCCAAGTTTCTTTTTTCCTGGTCTTGTTTCAAAACCAAACTTGTCTAAAACTTGTTTGATGCTGCAGGGCCAAGGCGCTACTTGTACTACAACACGATGCGCTTTTTCGTTAGTGAAGAGGTAAGCCCAACTAGTGCTCCCTACAGCTTTTTGCTGTCAGAGTGTTCATTGTTTATTTTCGAATGCTGAAGCATAACGAGATAAAAGGTAAATTACCAATTTCTCTCCTCAAAAAAGCGTCAAGTTTGAATCGGCCATTGCAAGTTGAAACCACTAATAGTCAACCATCATATGGAATACAGTAGCAGAAATTATGGAGATAATTTCTTTTACAACTTACAAGTATGCCCTTAATTGATATTGCATAATGGATCCATAAGTAAATAAACTAGCTCTTCTTCCTTTTATTCTATGGTATTTTCTTTTTTGATCAGCTTCCTCAATCGAAGGAATAGAATTTTGCTCGCCAGGGCGTGGGCGTGCGCTCCGGGGCATGAAGTTTTATGTCCAACGTTCTACAGCCAATTTTATCCATCCAGACCTTTCCCAAGCTCTTAAATTCGTATGATTGTGACTCAAAATTTTGATACTACCACCATCAAGGTGATTTTTTTTTCCTGATATTTCCACCATCATAGGATTGTAACTCTATTTTTTTTATCGTAACATAGCCAATGGGAAATGTAGGTGTAACTTCGATAAGCAGATTGAGTGGGACTCCTTAGTAGACCTTACATTCCATATACACCCAAACATGTGTTGTGGCCAAAGTTAATCCCATGATCATTCACTGTCTAGCAAGTGCCAACTTGGCAACTGTGGTGTGAACTGTGCAGAACGGATGAGAGTTGGGTTTCTTGATTAAAAGCTTTTTTAGCATCATGTTTATGGGTTTGATGGACATAGGGATGTTCTTCTTCTGGAGATGTGGAATACTCTACGAGTCTGTTGCACATTGCGATAAAGGAAGATGATAACTTTTTGGGATCAAACTTTTCCTGTTTCTCTTATGAAGCAAGTGGTCCATATTCTTCCTTCTTTTGGTCTAATTCATTGGGAGTTGGTTTTGGGGGAAACTAGTTCCTCCATAAGTTATAAAAAGTCCACTTTTTAACCCTTAAACCTTAAACCCTAACCCTAAATCCTAAACCCTAAACTTTAAACCCTAAACATTAATTAACCCCTATAAAAACAGGACTTTTTATAACTTATGGAGAAACTAGTTTCCCCCAAAATTTTCTCATTCGTTGGGCCCTTTAGAGAGCTATCAGTGACAGATTTGCGAAGGATTTGGCAAGCTGTCCTTTCATTTAACTGTCAATTGGCTGCCGTGTTTTCATGTTTTTTTTTACTGCTCGGAATAGCTTTTCCACTATACTCCCTCTGTCCCTAAATGAGTGTCAATTTTCAAAAAAAAAAAAAAATTGTCCCAAAATGATTGTCCATTTTGATCATAACTTTGTCCCTAAATGTTTTTTTTTTCCGAATTTTTTTTCACCGGTCTCTTTATACTTGCAAAAACTAAATGTTTGTAAAGAGGATTATGAGATTATATATGAATTTTGCTACCAAATTGTACAAAAAGTTATGTCCCTTAAATTGAAATTTGGACACTCATTTAGGAACTGAGGTAGTATTATTTTTGCGACAGGTGGATGGGTTGTCCTCTGACTTGGTATCTTTTCCTCACATCTGATAATTTCTTCTTCTACAAAGAAAAGAGAGAGAGAGAGAGAGAGAGAGAGAGAGAGAGCAGCCAAGGTAATTTTGAAATAAACGATTATCCATAAATTGAGCAAAAGGAGTAATAGAGTGGAACATGGTGAACACCCATTTCCTATAAGGATAGCTACAGGTTGAGCATAATATGACAGAATGCAGATTTACTTTTGCATTGAGTGGAGATGCACCTTAAAAGTATAGGGAAAATGAAACTAGGAATCATCATGGGAGATGGTGGAAGGATTTCTGAATTCTGATAGGGTATAGATTGCTGGAGAGTACCACCAGAGATTTTTGACACATATAAACATGAACCATTAAGTCATAAGAGATGAAGCGGGTTGAGATTAGTGTAATGCTATTATAGGGGCAGCATGAAGCCATCATAACTTGGATGAAGATAATAACCAAGTACAGGATGGTGCAAAACAATTCTATCATCAATTGCAATTTAGACACCAGGCTGTTGAGGTTTGTATTACCGCTACTTGGCTGCAGGTGTACGAGATGACATACTTATATGTTTATATTATTCATTTCTGGGAATAAAATAATGATTACATTGAAAGAATTTAGCCAATTTTTAGCCTTTTTGTTATGGCTGAAATTGAGTGATTCCCCAATTTTGGTATGCTTTCTAGTAACATTTTGAATAAGAAGTGTCCGTCCAAACCATTTGGACAGTTGTTAGTGCTAAAGTTAAGTAATTGCACAAATGGATATGCTTCTAGTAGCATTTCCAGTGAGAAGTAGGGACCAAATTTGATAACCTAGAATGAATTTCAAGTGAGGGAGATGGACACATAGCATCTTCCTCAACAAAGTCAAAGCCAGTGACCAAATTAATCAAGATTTCTCTTTCCAGGCCATGATTTCTAAGGCTAATGTCAGGGTAGAGAAGTTGCGACAATCTGTTCATTCTTTGAAGGCGGAAGCTGAAAAGTTGGAGGTATTCCTCTCTCCCCTCTATTTTCAACTTACTAACAAATATCCTTTTATTTATTCTCTTGAATCTCACATTTTGTTTATTAAACTAACTTGTATGCTACAATTTCTTGATTTCTTCTCTCCCCTTCTCTAATGTGATAAAATTTTGCTACTTCAATTCGTTGTGCTCAATGTGTATTGAGGTTCAAAAGATAGTTGAATTAAGAATCTAACCTGTAACTTATAAGTATAAAAGGTGTTATATGAAGATTGGAATAGTGCAACCAAATGCTGTTCAAAACTCTCTGTAGTTAGTAGTTTGAACTCGTAATTCATGTCACTATGTCAGTATAGAATGAGAGCAGATTCATCCCCATGGTTTCCCTCTAAGGGAGATATACAGTTTACAGTGTTTACACTATATTCAATAAATCTAGAGATATAACAATTTAGTAGCATAGAAGAAAATAATCAACACCAATTATAGGTAAGGAAGACCTAAAATTGCATGGATGACAATGCTTTGGGCAGCATATAGGGATTCATGTAGCTTACCCCAAGTAATTGGGCAATGGCTGAGCTGATAAGAAGAGATTAGATGTTACATCGTTGATCACATGTATGCTTATCACACATCTTCAGTTTAACTCATGGCCCCCTTTTGAAGGAAAATAATGGTATGAGATTTTCAAGTTTCCTAAATAGCTCATGTGGTGTTCAAATGGAGATAATAACTCGAAAATCTTGTAGGATAACAAAGCACGAGTTACATCATCATTAACCGAAAATCAATCCTTAGAGCTTCCTTGAATAAATCACCTTCAATATTTATATACCAGCTGGATCTTTTTGCTAGATTCTGATAATGGACCAGTTGAATTGGCTTAAGTTTAAGCTACACTTCTCACAGTTCTTTCTATCTCCATTTTACTCAAGGAGTCTTCATTTGGAAAAAAGTCGAAACATTCTAGAGATTACTTGAAAAAAATCATAGCAACAACATATTCTGCATTTATGTCGTTCTTGGCTCCTGGCAAGAATTAATGATTGCTGTGGGTTAAACGTCAAATGTCCGACGATAGGAAAAGAAAATCACTGGTGACATGCATCAATGCAAGGGGAAGGCATTGCCACATGTTTCATTGCAGAACATTTTTTTAAATATAAGCCTGTCTTTTGGGTTAGGCTGATGGAGTGACAAGCCAGAAAGTTAAATCGTGTACCCTTTAACTCTGTTAATTTTAGAAGGTTTAGGCTTTTATTTGAGAATTAGTGTTTTTCTAATTTTATTTTACTGGTTCTTGCCCCTTCTGAAGAGAAAAATACTTACCAATAACATCATCTTTTCCAGAGGATGTCATCAATAGCGGAAGAAGAGCTGAAGCGAGGAAGGACAAAACTCAGGTTTGTGCTTGTAGAATGAGCCAAGAGAATTATCCGCTAATTACCTGTAATTTAATGATTAAAATTCAAGCTATCATTTCGTGCAGACAAGCAGGGAATCAAATCCAAGGGGTTATCCGGTCAGCATATAAGATTGAAAGACAAGCTGCGGGTAATGGAGTGCTATCGATATCTCTTTGTTATTCAAGTTGAGGAACCGGACTTGTGTTCTTGTTGGGATAACAACTGATGGGTTATTGTTGAAACAGGCTTGAAAGATGTCCTTAAGGAGCTTCCTAGTGGAGACGCATCTAGATTCCGGTCACAAGTACACACTTATAACTTATCTTTTAGAGTTTCCTTTTGTTCTTGTTGTTAATGCAGCATCTATGAAGATCATAAGTAGACATAGTAGCATGGTTCCTTTATGACATAGATGATAGATGTAGTCTTAAGTGGTTGTAACACCTTGCAAGCCAACCTGAAGAGTCTAGCACAGAGAACTTGTTAATAGTCGTTGACCTAATCTAATCATGTCAACTAACAAAGTTATGAATGAGGTCATCATTCAGACATAGTTCTATTGCAGCCGGAAATTAACTTTCTCTAGAACAGTGTTAAAGGTCCTTGTTCAAAGATTCGCACATTTTATTCTACGCGCGCGCGTGTGTGTGTGTGTGTGTTCATTTTGTTGGTTCAATGGTTCATAATTTGGAAAGCTTTGATGTGTTGGTAGCTACATGGAGTTATAAGCTAAAGATGATCTGCAGAGAGAATGGGTGGGTGGAATTGGTTTGAGGAATATGAATTTTTGTCAATTGAGCTAAAACTAAACTGGAGCACCATTAGCTTTATCGTTTAAACTCGGGCCCACTCCTCACAGCATACAGACCTAGCTGGGGTCTGCAATCTGCTATTCTGCTGCCATTATGATAATTGCATTGAGTTTATATGCATATCTTTGCAGAAAGAAGCTCAAAGAGGCCATAATCTTAGGGCAACGGTGAAAACATTGGGCAATCTGTGGATAAAGATTTTCTAGGCTGAAATAATTTGTAGGCATTTGCCACTCTTGGTTGAGTACTGGAGTTAGGTCCCACCTTCTGGGGACATAAAGACCTATTACCCACTACTCCCTCCGTCTCGCTCGAATTAGTACATTTTGCCAGGACACCCAAAATAGGACAACCCCAAAATGGAAATGTTTTATTCAATGGGACCCACATTCACACCCACAACAACTTTTCACTCATTATTTTCTACCCCACTTTCTCTCTCCTACCCCACTTTTCATACTCACAACACCTACTCCCCTAACACTTTTCCTTAGTCCCCATGTCCAACCCAAAAAATTCCTATTTCGAGTGGGTAGGGATGACCAAACACGGTTCCGGTTCGGAACCGCCGGTTCCGGTTCGGCTTTTATGTGAACCTTAACCGGCCCTTGGTTACACCGGTTCCGGTTGTCACAATACGGTTCCGGTTCGATTCCGGTCCGGTTCCGGTTCGGTTCCACGGTTCATTTTTTGATGGTTTTTTAACGGTTAATTCTGATGAAACTGTTAGAAATCGGTCAAAAACACATTTTTATTATTTTCATTCACTGATTTTGGCAAAAAAATCAGTCAAAACACAACTTTTCTTGTCAACTTTCCATTAGTAACGGTTAATTCTAATGAAACTGTTAGAAATCTAATGATTTTGATGGGTTTTTAACGGTTTTACTGACGGTTCAGACGGTTCCGGTTCGCGGTTTGGTTGGGCGGTTCGGAACCGCCGGTTCACGGTTTTTTGGGGGGTTGAACCTTAACCGGCCCTTATCCAAAACGGTTCCGGTTCCCACGGTTTCGGTTTTTGTGGCGGTTCATGGCGGTTACGGTTTTTTTGGTTCCGGTTCCGGGCCGGTTCGACGGTTTCGGCCCGGTTCCGGTCCGGTTTGGCCATCGCTACGAGTGGGTGAGGGAGTATATCTCAACTGCAGTAAATATTTCCGACGATTTTATTCTCTTTCCAAGTTTTGCAAGGTTTAATGCAGTACACTCCACTTAATGTGTTAATTTTTTTTATTTTTTTTATTTTTTTTTTTGGGAAGGGGTGGGTTGTGGTGTTTTGAGTGGATACAACATTGATTTAAAGCCATTTGAATAACCTAACTTCATCAAATCTAGAAGAAAACATCTGTATCTTTATGTTAAACAGCTTAGAAGTATATTATTTTGTTGTTTATGTAATTTGATTACGATATTGCCCATATCTTTAATATTAAGCTATCGACGTTAATAGCCCTAACAGTGGCTGTTCCGTGGTTTAAAGGTGTCTAACATTGTCTCGGAGGCCAAACGAGAAAAGAGTGTTCTCAGCAAAGAAGTGGCTAAGATCAGTAACTACGGCATCTCTGTCTGAGAACGGTATAAGCTAGTTTCAGTTGAAGCAGTTTTCATTATCTTCGTAACACATTTATTGTATCTGAATTTTGGTAAGAGGCTGTTTTAGGTCTGAAAAATCAACGACCCTTCTTTTTTTGAGAAGTGTCAGACTTCACATTCTTAAGTATATCCCTAAAAAAAGAGGGAGGAAGAACATATGAAAGGCGTACGTTTTTGGGTACTGTAACTTTTAGGTTTCGTGATCGAGTAAAAGATAAGTTGGATTTGTTTCATGTGAATGCTCAATACTTTTCTTAGTGTTTATTTGTTGTTATAGATTGTAATAATCTTTTCTTTTGAAAGCTCAAGAATTTGTGGCTACATTGAGCAAGCTTGTTCTCTTGTAAAGTTTATTCTGATTTATAAGGTTGCTTTCGTCTTAACGAGATTAGATAATAGTATGGCTACAAGGAGCAAGCTTGTTCTCTACTAAAGTTTTTTCTTGGATTTAAAACCATGTCAAATGACATTTCTTTAGGATGTTTTATTTATGAGAAAATTTTGGGGTAAACTAGTTTCTCCATAAGTTATAAAAAGTCCTGTTTTTATAGGGTTTAAGGTTTAGGGTTTAAAGTTTAGGATTTAGGGTTTAAGGGTTAAAAACATGACTTTTTATAACTTTAGTTTTCTCCAAAAGACACTCTTTATTTATACTTGATACACGTAGCAATTAACTTGGTGCACGTGACATTTACTGCATTGTTTAACAATAAACTTGGTGCACTGTTATGTTATCCGACTGCACTGTTATTTAATTGCACTGTTGTCACTGTTTAACAATAAACTTGGTGCACTGTTATCCGACTGCACTGTTTTCAGATGAAATGTGAAATGCATTTTTTATATAAGGAGCATATGATATTCGAAAGGGTAAATATAAAGTCACAAAAAGGTGCCACAAAATGAGGTGTCAAGATTTTATTGGTGTTTTTAATTAGAGTGTGTCGGGTCTACTATCGATGTAACCAATAAAATATCGTCACAATTTCATCCCATTAAGAGGTATGAAGTCTAATATGTATCTCATCATCCCAATGAAGTCTAATAAGTTGTCAAGATTTTATTGGTGTTTTTAATTAGAGTGTGTCGGGTTCACTATCGATGTAACCAATAAAATATCGCCGAGCGAGCTATGAAGTCTAATATGTATCTCATCATCCTAATGAAGTCTAATTGGTTGTGTCCATTTGATTCTCTCACTTGTGTATCCCATTTTCCCATTGAATTACACATCCATGTGACTCCACCTTTCATGTGAATTCGATCTTTCTATACACGCACTTACTTACACATTGCATATATAAAAGAGTATTATCCCTTCACCCTCTTCTGATCTTTCACGTGGAACGTCACTCTCTTTCCCTGAATTGGTGGTTGAACCATAAATATTTTTACCCCCTACTCATATTTACCCATTCACCCTTTCCCTTTAAACTTACTCCTTTCATTAAAATTTATTACTTTCATTATAATTTTAATAGTTAATAAATTATCAAAAATATTATCAATAATAAATACTTTTATCACTTTGTTATGATAATTAATTTTATTTCTTACATAAATTCAATTGTATCCCTTCCATCTCAAAAAAAAATAGTTACGATTTGACTTTAATGATCAGTTAAAACAGACGTTGAATATAAGTTTGTGAAACTTAATCAATTCTGAGTAATTTTATATATTGTTGTTGATTGAAATGATCTATCAACATTAGTTTTCAGAATTGCATAGTGATAGCTAGTTTATCAAATATTTGTAATTAAAGTTTAACTGAATTGATCGTGAAAATAAAAATTAACAATTTTTAAATTTTATCTTATTTTTTACTGAGGGAGAGCACAAAAATTTGTTGCAATTGAAACTCTAAATAAAGATAGAGGGAGAGATAAAACAAGTAAAAAGAGGCAGAAAGAAAATAAATTACTGATTCAGGACCCTGAACTGAAACGATAAACAAAAATTCAAAAACAACAGACGTTGACATTTAACACCCGTCACGATCTCGCCACGTGTCAGCAAACCTCATAGTTACGGCGGTGATGGTGTCCGTATAGCTGGTGTACTTCCTGCTGTTGTTGCTGTCCTCCTCCGCCGCTGTGCATTTCCTTCTGCCGCCGCAGCTCCATCACCTTCCGGTGCGAGTTCGAGTGCTGTGTCAACACGAACGTCGGACTCGCTGCCGGACGGTATTCCGGCACCAGACGGCCTGACTTGTACCTCACGCCGCACGCGTTGCATAGCGTCTTCGGTCCTAGTGGTCCCGTCCGCCACTGCGGCGTTTTCTCCGATGCGCAGTGTGTGCACCGACGCGGAGCGGATTCCGATGGGTCCGACGATGACGGTGAGTACACCTCCCTCTTAATTTTGATATTGCTCTCGGTTTTCTGGATGGATTTTGATTTTAACGTGATCGGAGTTGCGGATTCCGGCAAGGAAGTCCAGGTTGTGGTGTTGGTTGCCGGTAGTCGGCTGCGTTTGCTCCTTGACCGGCTGTGCTCTGACCGGAAGTTTATCGTCCCGGTAACGTTGTTTTGCGGAAAGTCGGAGAAGGAGTCGTCCACAAACGTCGAAAGCCATTCGAGCTCCGCTACATCATCATTCTACACCAAAAATCAAAAACAGAAAAATTAACGACAATCAATCACATGTACTGTATGAAATATGATTTCACAGTTGTATTATGATTTTCAGGAGAAAATCAAAATCAATTTAGGAAGGAGAAATTGCTTACTGGAACGCATAGAGTGTTGGTGAAGTCAGTGGGATGGTAAAGGGGGAAAATGGAGGCAGATGAAATAGTTTCTGACGGAGGATGGTGGTGGTGGTGGTTATGGTGGTAGTGATCGGAGTCAGTGACGGCGGTGATGGTGGTGGTAGGAGGGCAATAAAGTTCATAGCCCTTGGAAAAATCGAGAAGGTCATCAATGTCCATATCGATCTTCTTAATTAAAATCTCGATCACTACTCGACTCAACTCAACTCAACTCAACTCAGCTCAGTACGATCAGGTACGTAAATTACTCTCTCTCTCTCTCTCTCGCTCTCGCTCTAACAGTAGTTGAATTTAGTGTGAGTAGGGAGTACTGTAGAGAGAGAAAGGGAATGAGGGGGAGGAGTGAGAGGGAAGGGTTAATATAAGTGTAAAAGAAGTCTCCATACCATAGATTAAGGGGTATTTTTTTTTTTCTTGGGGGTGTGAGGAGAGGGTGGGGGGAAAGGGGGCAGAGGAACGTGGGTAGAGTGACCATGCAATGTGAGGGCTGATCAGCTTGCCTCAAGCCTTTACCCCTCTTTTTTTTTATTCTTCTCCCCTTTATCATTTTCTCTCCCCCCCCCCCCCCCCCCCTCTCTCTCTTCTCTCTCACACATTCACATATGATTCGGTATGGCTCTTTTTGTTGGAGCAATTATCTCATATCGAGAATTAACTAAGTCAATGCCTAGCTATATAAAGATTCAAAGCCACTCCTTTCATTGCCAATTGATTTTGGAATGAAACCTCAGACTTTATCATGGTATCAGAGCTTAGCCTTTACACGTTTGAGCTCAAAATTCGGCCCACGATAATCTAGCCCCACGTCACCCAATTATTTGTCCACGCGTAAGCCCAAAGTTCGGCTACGCGTGAGGGGGCGTGTTGGAGCAATTATCCTATATCGGGGGATGGAACCTCAAACTTTATCACTCCTAAAGTAAAATTAATTTGATTTTTGGGGGTTATTTTACCGTCTATTTTAAAACTTTGAACTAGTTTCACTACTCTGAGGTTTGGTTTCATTTTGAAATGGTCAAATCCAAGTGTGTGGATGCAGAGAGTGCATGCATGGATGGGAGCTTAAATGAGATAATGGACAGAATTTTGGGTCTAATGCATAGCCTCAGCTGCCAACTGCACCTTCCTAATGCCTCATCTTTATTCTTGTACGTACTCTTCTCCTTTTTTATTCTTTGTTAGGATTGAAGGTCTAACAATTACTTATCTTCCCAAGATCAAAGCACAAAATAAAAAAGAGAAAGCAAAATTGAAAAACAAAGAACACAGATATTTACGTGGAAAACCCTTCTAAACAAGAAGAGTAAAAAACCACGGGCGACGGAGAACAATCCACTATAACCAATCAAGAGTACAAGGAGATTACAAGGTGATGATCAATCACACAATCTCACAATCTCTCTACAATGAATAACCCTAACTTTCTCTCTCTAAAACTCTCTCAAGGCTGCACAGAAAAAATCAGAATAATAATAAGACAGATTTAGGTTTTATTCAAAAACCCTCAGACTCCTCTTTCTGCGCGGATTCCCTCAGCCCGGCCCGTCACGTGTGCGGCCGCCCAAAATCCCTTGTGCGATCGCCCAAGTAACCAGGTTCGATTCCGGCCTTGTTGAGCTTCGTATGTGCGGCCGCTCACTGTGTGCGGTCCCCCATCTTCCCTGTCTGTCATCCGCCACTTTTGCCCAAGAATGATTGAGAGTCACCCAACAATTCTCCACATTGACGATCAATCCCGAAAAAGCTAGTAAACAAGGGAACATCCCTATCTCTCTCCGCCGCCCCGCCCCAAAGGGCATCAATGACTAGTAACCCCAACTAAGTTCAAGCAATGCTCGAACTTAGCAATCTGCACAGGCTTTGTCAACATATCAGCTGGGTTGTCAACTGTATCAACCTTCTTTAGGACCACTTCACCATTCGCTATTGTAGTCCTCACGAAGTGATATTTTATGTCAATGTGCTTCGTTCTCCAATGGAAAGAATTATGATTCTTTGCCAAACAAATAGCACTTTGGCTATCACTAAAAACCTCAGGAGCACCTTGAACAACACCAAGTTCACGAACCAAACCACCAAGCCATTTGGCTTCCTTGACCGCCTCTGTTATAGCCATATACTCAGCCTCGGCAGTAGACAATGCCGTGACTTCCTGCAATCCAGATTTCCAACTAACCGCGGAACCACCAAGACAAAACACATACCCCGTTGTAGACTTTCTGTCATCAAGGTTTCCGCCCCAATCTGAATCAACATACCTAACAAAACCATCACTGTTCTTGCTATATACAATGCACAAACCTGGTGTACCACTCAAGTATCTCAGAATCCACTTGACAGCATTCCAATGCTCCTTCCCCGGATTCCCCATGTATCGACTCACAACGCTCACTGCCTGAGCGATATCTGATCGAGTACAAACCATAGCATACATAATACACCCAACAACATTTGAATATGGAACACGTGACATATAATCCATATCATCTTTAGACTTGGGACCTAAAGAAGATAACCGAAAGTGAGATGCTAAAGGGGTACTTACAGATTTGGCATCCTTCATATTGAATCGTTCCAGAACCCTCTCCACATACTTTCTTTGAGACAAGTACAAGAGCCCCTTATTTTGATCCCGTTCAATCTCCATGCCAAGAATCTTCTTTGCAGCACCTAAATCCTTCATCTCAAACTCACTTTGCAACATCAATTTCACCTGGTTGACATCATTGATATCTTTTGCAGCCACAAGCATGTCATCAACATATAATACAAGATAAATCAATGTGCCATCACTACAACCCTTCAAGTAGACACAACTATCAAATTCGCTCCTAGCAAAACCATGAGTTACCATAAAAGTGTCGAACCTTTTATACCACTGTCGAGGTGACTGCTTCAAACCATACAAGGATCTCTTCAACAGGCAAACATGACCCTCCTTACCCTCGACTACAAACCCTTCAGGCTGGCACATATAGATCTCCTCCTCAATCTCCCCATGTAAAAAAGGCGTTTTTACATCTAACTGCTCAAGTACTAGATCTTGGATCGCCACAATGCTCAACAAGGTGCTAATAGATGTGTGTCTAACAACAGGTGAAAATATCTCATTGTAGTCTACACCTTCGACTTGAGTAAAGCCCCGAGCAACTAACCTTGCTTTGTACCTTGCTTCCTCAATACCCGAAGTACCTTCCTTGAACTTGTAGACCCACTTGCAGCTGACTAATTTTTTTTTTGGTGGAGGTCTCACAAGTTCCCATGTCTGATTTTTCATAATAAATACCATCTCCTCTTCCATAGCAACCGACCACTTTGCAGAGTCATCACACGACACAACTTCCTTGTAAGAGACTGGTTCATGCACATTTATTGTATCATCTCCGTCTGTCTCCACCTGTTTGTGTAACCGTTCTGCAGAACCCTTTTTCTTACGGAGAAGTAGAGATTAATTAAAAGTGATATCTCTACTTATCAGGAACTTAGATGCAATTGGATCCCATAACCTGAATCCCTTCACTCCAGTCGTATAGCCAACAAAGACACACTTTTTTGGCTCTTGGCTCCACCTTGTTTCCATTGTTCACATAAGCATAGGCGGGACACCCGAAAATACGCAATCTCGAGTAATCTCCTGGAGAGCCTGACCACATCTCCACCGGAGTCTTCATCCCAATACTAGAATTAGGAGAACGATTAGCCAAGTAAGCAGTCATACTAATCGCCTCCGCCCAAAATTCTTTACCTAACCCTGCTTGTGACAACAAACACCGAGCCCTTTCTAACAACGTGCGATTCATTCTTTCTGCAACACCATTCTGTTGTGGTTTCCCTACACAAGTTTTGTGTCGACCGATACCTTCATTTTTACAAAATTCAGTAATCTCCTTTTCGACAAACTCATGGCCATTATTTGTTCTCAGTTTCTTTATGGGTCTACCTGTCTGTTTCTCAACCAAAGTTTTCCATTGCTTAAAATTCAAAAGCACATCATTCCTATGTTTCAAGAAATAGACAGACACCTTTCACGAAAATCATCAACAAAAGTCAATAAATAACGAGAACCACCCTTAGATAATTTCCTAGACGGACCCCACAAATCAGAATGAATGTAATCAAGAATACCTTTAGAGTTGTGAACTCCCTTCCCGAAGCTAGCCTTAGTATGTTTTCCAAGCACACAATGCTCACAAAAGTCCATAGGCCCCGTCTTCTGTCCATCCAATAAACCGCGCTTTGAAAGTTCTGTCATCCCCTTCAAGCCAATATGACCCAGTCTCATATGCCACAACTGAGTAGCCTCCGCCTCAGTCATAGAACTCTTTGCAACAAACACATCACCAACAACCGTAGACCCAAGAAGCTCGTACAATGTCCCCACCTTATTTCCCTTTAGAGCCACCAAGTCACCTTTGATAGCCGATAGTTCACCATTCATAATGGCTAAGCTATACCCAAGTCTATCCAAAGTGCCTAGAGAAATCAGGTTCTTCTTCAATTCAGGAACATGTCTGACATCCTGCAGTTTCCTCACTACTCCATTAAACATCTTAATCTTAATAGTCCCAATTAGGGATGGCAACGGGTCGGGTTCGGATCTGATCATGGCCGACCCGAACCCGATCCGAATCTCAAACACACCGATCCGAACCCGATCTGATCCGAAAATTTAAGAAACTGTGACCGACCCGATCCGACCCGACACCAATCTTATTAAAAGTCTATTTTTTAGCTCAAAATTAATTAATTAAAATATATTTTTAAGCACAATGTTGAATGTTGTATGAAAAATAGTCTAAAATCATCAAAATCTCACTTACAAACACAAATTAGAAAAAAATAAAATTTAAAATAATATTTGAAATATTTAAAATTCACCTTTTATTAAGGGTTCGGGTCGGATCGGATCGGGTTCGGATCAGATCATTATGGTTCGGATCGGATCGGATCATCATCAGCATGATCCGAATCCGATCCGAACCCGCTCGGGTTTTAAAAATTGCAAACCAAACCCTATTTTTTCGGATCGGATCGCCTTCGGTACAGATCTGATTCGGTCAAATTGCCATCCCTAGTCCCAATACCAACAACCTTGCATTCAACGTTATTACCCATCAAAACCACTCCACAAGAAATAGCCTTATAAGAACAAAACCATGCCCGGTTGGGACTAATATGATAAGAACAACCCGAATCCAAAATTCAATTATCACAAATTTTGGTACCCGAATCACAAGCAGTAAGTGCATCACTGTCGCTGTCATCACTAGTGTTATCGAACACCACTCCAGCTTCACCCTTCTTACCGGTTGTATTATCATCCCTTTTATCCCTTCTGATGGGACAAAACCTTCTGATGTGTCCCTTTTCCTTGCAAGCATGACATATCACATCTTTAAACTTTCCACTTGAACTAGGTTGACCCGAGTTCTTTGCACTCGTTCCCTTTCCTGACTTCCTGCTGCTTCTAGCTACTAACCCATCACCTTGAGATTCAGCACTTGGAGAAGTCAAGTACGTTTCAATGACTTCACGTTGTAGAAAAGCATTCTTGATCTCTTCCAAAGAGATCTCATCCTTCCCATACAAAACCGTCTCACGAAAGTGCATGTACTCAGAGGGTAAAAAACATAGCAATTTGATCGCCAATTGCTCATCATCAATCACATGCAACATCTACATTCTTCAAGTCCATGACCAAATCGTCAAACTCATCAAGATGGATTTCCAAAGACTCTCCTGATTTGAGTTTACATTCTTCGAGTTTCTTCATCAGTAGCAACCGATTACTAATGCTCTTCGTCATGTAGAGTTGTTCAAGCCTAAGCCAGAGCCCTGCAGCAGTCTTTTCACTCACAACCTCCCTCAACACTTCGTCTTTGAGACTTAAATGCAAGAGAGACAAAGCCTTCTCGTCCATATCATCAAACTGTTCATCAGTCAAGCTTTCTGGTTTCTTTGCCTTACCAGGCAAAGCCTTGACACAGTTTTTACCCACCAAAATTGCTCGCATCTTCACTTGCCACAAGCCGAAATTGACCTTGCGATCGAATTTCTCAATTTCGTACTTCCCCGACATCTTCAATCGATAAGTAATACAAGAACCTCAAACCAAGCTCTTGATACCAATTGTTAGGATTGAAGGTCTAACAATTACTTATCTTCCCAAGATCAAAGCACAAAATAGCAAAGAGAAAGAAAAATTGAAAAACAAAGAACACAGAGATTTACGTGGAAAACCCTTCTAAACAAGAAGAGTAAAAAACCACGGGCGACGGAGAACAATCCACTATAACCAATCAAGAGTACAAGGAGATTACAAGGTGATGATCAATCACACAATCTCACAATCTCTCTACAATGAATAACCATAGCTTTCTCTCTCTAAAACTCTCTCAAGGATGCACAGCAAAAAATCAGAATAATAATAAGACAGATTTAGGTTTTAGTCAAAAACCCTCGGACTCCTCTTTCTGCGCGGATTCCCTCAGCCCGGCCCGTCACTTGTGCGGCCGCCCAAAATCCCTTGTGCGATCGCCCAAGTAACCAGGTTCGATTCCGGCCTTGTTGAGCTTCGTATGTGCCGCCCATCTTCCCTGTCTGTCATCCGCCACTTTTTCCCAAGAATGATTGAGAGTCACCCAACATTCTTTCTAGTATTTCTTTGTTGGTGTCCTTTATAAGGGGTTAATTGCAATTTGGTTCCTGACTTTTTTCCAAAATTTGCAATTTTGATGCTGTCTTTTTAATTTCGCCAATTGGTATACTCAGTTTGTCATTTTGTTGCAATCCGACTACAAAAGTAACTGAGTGTTAGTTTTCTAACAGATTTTATGTCATGTGACTAGCACATGATGTTTTAAGATGTTTGTGAAGCTACACATATCCGATTGATATGATTCTTTTTTAAACATAATCTAATATTTAAATCTACAACATATATTTTTTTAAATTTTTCTGGTGAACTAATTATATTATATTACTCCCTCTGTCCCGGACTAAGGTTCTTAGTTTGACTTTACACAGAGATTAAGAAAAAGTAAATGTTGTGAGTATGAAAAGTGAAGTAGGAGAAAGTAGGAGAGAGAAAGTAAAAAGATTTTGTTGTGAGAATGACAAGTGAGTCCCATTGTCCATTTTAGATAATAAAGCCACTAAGAACCTTAGTCTGGGACAAACCAAAAAGGAAAGTAAGAACGTTAGTCTGGGACGGAGGGAGTAATTTGTAATTTAATTAAATGAAAATATTTAAAAAATAGAGGACATGGGAAAAATAATCTGAAAAATTACCACTTTTCACCATGATATATCTTCTTTCCTAACATTTACTTTCCTCCACCCCTCCGCCACGTTCCCGCATCACCTCTTCCACATTCACTCTTCCCCCGATTCTTCCTCCTCTTCCTCTCCCTTTTTTTCCTATCAAATATTTTTATGAACTGATAATCCACATACTCTCTCCGTCCTACTCGAATTAGAACAAATTTTTATTTTGGGTGTCCCATTCGAATTAGGATTCACACTCACAACAACTTTCCACTCATTATTCTCTACTCTACTTTCTCTCTCTTACTTTACTTTTTATACTCACAACATCTACTCCACTAACACTTTTTCCTTAATCTCCGTGCCCAACCCAAAAACCCTAATTCGAGTGGGACGGAGGGAGTATAGTATTTACTTCATATGAAACATATTTGGGGATAATATCTTTTTAGATTATTATTTAACATGTTTTTTTTAGTATTTAAAATTAATTTTTAATATAAAATAATCTAATCACCTGAAAAATTACCAAAAAAATATATAGGCAAAACTGCACTAAAAATCACCCAACTATGACCTGTTTGGGTATTTGGTCACTAAACTAATTTCCTTTTGAAACAACACATCCAACTTATTTATTTTTGCATCCATAGTCACTATCACTAACCCCGTCAGTTTTTTCCCGTTAAATGGTCATGCGCGACGCATGTGATCGAATTTTAAAGGGTATTTTAGGTAGTTCATGCTCCACTAACAATTAAAGGTTATATTTATTCAAAATGAGCCCCTGATCTATTGATATTTATTTTCTCATGTCCATCACTAAACTTTTTTCTTCACTTTAGCTATTGATATTTACTTTTGTTATTTATTTTTTATAAACACCATCACCCCAACTCACCACCACCGTCAAACCTACCACCATACCACCACCGCACCACTCCATTGACAACCACACCATCAAAATCACTGCACAAAAACCATACTCAAAAATTAAAACCAACGGTTTTTTTAGTACTACCAAATTAAACAAGCAAAATTACCAACCAAATTAGAAACAACCCCAACTCCTCCACCTTGCAAATCCACCATCGCCGCACCCCCTATCCGCCGCCGCCGGTGGTCTCCCATTCCGGCCATAGTTGCCGGCCAGAATTCCGTTCTGATCAGATCTGGAAGGATCGTATGATTCGATCCGACTCTTAGAATCGTTCGAGCACACACTCCTCGTCGTCTGTGAAGTCTTCGTCTTCAAAATCCTGCCGCTTTACAGTCGGATCTAGAGAGATCAGAGAACCAAATGACGTTGGAGGACGGCGCCAGAAAAACTGAAGAAAAATGACGGCGGTGGGCAAGGGAATAGACCGGAGTTGCCGAGTTTAGATGGTTGATGGCCTTCCGTCCTGCAATTCTCAGGATCCGTCCACCCAGATTCGTCGGTGACCGGAGATTGGGGAAATTACCGGAGATGGGGAAAGGGAGAGGGAAGGGAGGGGGTACGTGGCTGGAATTCTGGAAAGGAAGAAGGGCGGTATGCGGTTGATGGGGAGGGAGGCGTATGAGATAGGGGGAGAAGACATTTAGGGTTTTTTGTTTTTCCTCTTTCAAATTCTAACCCTGTAGTTTTAAAATTAGAAATTAAACCCTAAGTTTGTTATTTATTTTATAAATTAGATTTGCCTAAACTACCCCTTAAAATTAAATCACATGTGTTGCATAGTGCCATTTAACGGGAAAAAACTGACGGGGTTAGTGATAGTGACTATGGATGCAAAAATAAATAAGTTGGATGTGTTGTTTCAAAAGGAAATTAGTTTAGTGACCAAATACCCAAACATGTCATAGTTGAGTGATTTTTTGTGCAGTTTTGCCAAATATATATTGTAAATTTAAATATTATTTTCAATTTAAGAAAAGAATCATATCAATCGGATATGTGTATCTCCAAAAATATCTTAAAATATCCCTTACAACGTTATGTGCTAGTCACATGACATAAAATCTGTTAGAAAACTAACATCCAGTTACTTTTTGGTTGGACACGGGGATTAAGGAAAAAGTGTTAGTGGAGTAAATGTTGTGAGTATGAAAAGTGAAGTAGTAGAGTGAAAATGGAGTAGAGAATAATGAGTGGAAAGTTGTTGTGAGTGTGAATGTGGGTCCCATTAAATAAAATACTTCCATTTTTGGGTTGTCCTAATTCAAATGGGACACCCAAAATTGAAATTTGTCCTAATTCGAGTGAGACGGGGGGAGTATTAGGTTATACTCCCTCTGTCCCATAACTATGTGCACAAATTTCCATTTTGGGTGTCCCATTGATAAGTCACACTTTCCTTAAATGGTAAATAATCTTTACATTACACTCACAACACCAATCAAACTACTATTCCCTACCCCACTTTCTCTCTCTTACTTCACTTTTCACACTCACAACAAGTACCCACTACTATTCATCTCTTAATTCCCGTGCAAATCATTTTGTGCACATAGTTATGAGACGGAGGAAGTATATAGTATTTTATATGGTAAAATCTATCCATAAAAAAATACAAATAAAAGAAGATATTTACAGAAAAAATAAATAAAAAGGGGATGGTGCAACTCTATTGCTTGAACCAAATTTGGAGAAAAAAAATAGAGTTGCTTCATAACAGAGCAAAGTTAAGAGTTCCGTTGGAGCTTAAACTTGCACTATTTTGAAGTAATAGAGCATGGTTGGAGATGTTTTAATGAATAAAGAAAAAACTTAGTAAAATACTATTTAGAGACAAAAAAAATTCTAAAAAAGGTCGTTTATTTTGAGACATATTTTTTGGACAAAAACTTGTATGAGAACACCATGACCCGTCTCATAGTAGAGACAAGTCATTTTTGACCCATGACCCGGACCCATGACCCACATGTAATTTACATATATATATATATATATATATTTGGTTTTTTTCGGTTTGCCAAAAGTAATAGTTACTATAACTAAATGTAACAAACTTGTTTACTTATATGTAACAGTTTGTATACATAAAAGTAATACATATATACAGAAAAGTAACTTTTTTTTTTTTTTTTTTTTTAATGTTTTCTTCGTTTGCCAAAAGTAATACTTATTATAACTAAAATGTAACGAACGTGTTACTTATATGTAACAGTGTTTATACATAATTGTAACACATATGTATAGAAGAGTAATAATTCAACCATTTACACTTTAGAATTAAAAACACTTATGTTAGTAACATTGTAAAAATAAGAAAGTAACAATTTTTTATAAACGAATGTTACATTTTACTTGTATAATAACATTGTAAAACAGTTACGTTTACTTGTATAATAGTACATCTATATGTTTTCAAATAATAAGTTACAATGGGTTCAATTTATCATGATACATGTAAAAGTATTACATTATCTATAGAAATCAAACAATTTCATTCATGTATATAAGTTGTTATTTTTCAAATGTTACTTTCTTTTAAAAAATAAAATCAAAATACTCAAAATTAAAAAATATTCTGGAAAAACACTATTACATTTCAGTATAACGATAATTACATTTAGTTATTGTTAGTGTTACACGTATTTATAGTTACTATTACAATTGAAAGATGAGTAAAATGAGGTTTTTTTTTTGTTGTTGTAAAACTGGTGTTACGGTTACTTATAAACAGTGTTACTTTATAAGTTACACAGTTGTTACATTTAGTTATACTAAGTATTACTTTTGGTAAACGAAAAAAAGAGTAAAAAAAATATAAAAACGAAAAAGAAAAAAAATGAAATTGTTTTTTTTCTGGGAAAAAAATAATTGGGCCAATGGGTCGCTGCCACGTGGCAGATTTTGAGTAGAGCATGGGTTGAGATCTTACGCTTCGCGAAGAATGTTTACACGGGTCATGGCTCGACCCGTCTCTTCTATGAGACGGATCTAGGTGTTCTCACAAGAGACCACCTCTTTTTTTAATATATAAAAATGGTCATTCAAGTTTGATATATTGCACTAAAATCCCTTAATTCTTCAAATTTTGTACTGAAACGTTTTTTTCTTCTTTTTAAAAATTAAATGGGTGCAATTGCCCCCATTTAACCGTATATGGCTATGCCAATATTTCAAATAATACACTTTCCGTCATATGTGAACCTACCGAGCATCCTAATCATCTTAACCATTAACCTCACTTTTCATACTCACAATATTTATATCATTTCAACAATTTTTAATCTCCGTACAAATAAAAAAGTGGACACTTACTCGAAATCATCAGGAACACAAATTTTAGGTCTTAAAATGACATCTACTTTGAACAAACATGAAGCGAAAAGAAAAAAAAGAATTAGGCGAAACTGCTCAAACTCAAATGATGAGGAGTGGGGTTTGGGTTGCAAAAATTTCTGCAATATTGACTTTACCCATGATTTTTTTTAAAAAAAAATAAAAAAATAAGAGGTGACCTTGGAGTTACAGCTTCTCTTCTCCACCTTGAGGAGAGGGAGGGAGAGAAAGAGAGAGAGAGAGAGAGAGAAAATCTCGTAATCCGTGTCCGATTAAGATAATGAGATGAGAGGTTGAGTGGACTTACTACCGGGGCGGTAGAATTAGAAGGAAGAGAGAGAGAGAGAGATTATTGAATCACGTGAGGTGGAGGGTGATCCCGAGGCATGCATCACGGCACGTGCATGGGTCAGTCATGTGATCACCTCACTCTCACCTCTTTTAGTACAATTTGGGGATTATATTTATGGGCATAATTAACATTTTGGCCACTGCATTTATTTTAGATCAATTTTCTAATATATTCTCATAGTATAATTTCTTTCTTTTGATTGTCCTCACTGAAACATTTCATTTTATTTTACTGTCACTACTCCGTTAATTAAATTGTTAAAAAACTTAACAAAAGTTAATTATATGACAAACATAAGTTATTATTTTTTTTTTTGATGATTTTGTTGACTTATGCATGTGTGTGTGCTGATAAGGTTTTAGGCTGGGGATCCCTGCCATTGACACACACAGGCATAAGTTAATAAAATCACTAAAAACCTAACTTAAATTTGTCATGTGAGGTCATATAACTAATTTTCATTAAATTTTTGACAATTTATTAGATGGAGTGGTTACACACTTGCATTGAAACAAGAGAAATGTTCAGTGAAACAATTAAAAAGAAAATAGAACAGCAAAAACAATATAGTTAGTGATTAAAATATTAGTTTCACCCATATTTGTTTATTTATTTATCATCCAATAAAAATACTCTTTACTGTCTCTGTCCCCAAACATCTCTCCTCTTGTAACACAAAAATGTCATTGGCTGCATTCATCATCCTTGTTAAACCAATTGAATTCCATTCAACTCTTGAGGTAATGGTAAATAAATGCAATGAGTCCATCAAGCTATTGTAGATATACTACCTATAACTTAGTAAATGTTCATTTGGTTTCTTGAAATATATAACCCCTTCTATCTAAAAGCTTCACTTTTTACTAAAAAATGTGTTCCATTAAAAGTTTTAATTTTCCTAAAATGATTATAAATGTAGGTCTCACTTGTCAATCTCAATCACTTTTTCCTCTCACATACTCCCCCGTCCCATAACAATATGAACAAAATGGGGGGGGGGGGGGGGGGGGATAGTAAAGAGCATATGTTGTGAGTGTGAAAAGTGAAATAGGAAAGAGAGAAAGTGGGGTAGAGAATAATAGATTGATTGGTGTTGTGAGTATAAAAGTAAAGTATGAGAGAGAATGATTGAGATGAATAGTAAAGATTTTTTGTCATTTTAGGGAAATGTAACTTATCAATGAGACGTCCAAAAAGAAAATTTGTCCACTTTGTTATGGGACGAAGGGAGCACTTAAATTGTGTCCCCACTTGTCATGCCCACCAGCCTTTTTCCCTTACACATTTAAATTATGAGTCTCACTTGTAATACTCAACTCACTTTTTTCGCAACTCATTTCCTACTCATCACTTTTTTTTAATTCTTGTGTCACTACCAAAATAGTGAAGCTTCTACTAAGACGAAGGGAGTATTCATATTAGACCAGAAAGATGAGTAGGTTATAAAAATGAACTCTAATTACATACTACTCCTTCACCCTCTAAATAAGTGTTAACAAATCACGTTTTAAAGTTTTTAGTTATGTTTTCTTGATTGAGCACTTTATTAGTATGTACTCCCTCGGTTTCACGTCACTTGAGACCAAAAATTTTGGCACACAAATTAAAGAAAAGTAAGAGAGAGAAATAATGGGAGGAGGTGTTTGTAACAAAAATTAAATATGAGAGAGAATGAATGGTAGGAATAGTAAGTTGATTAGTGTTGTGGGTGTAAAAGTAAAGTAGGAGAGAGAATGAGCGGGAGGAATAGTAAAGATTGTTTACCATTTTGGGCAGTTTCAAGTAATGTGAAACGGACGAAAAGGGAAATAAATCTCAAGTGACATGAAACGGAAGGAGTATAGAGTAATTTTTGCTCACAAAAGGATTCTTGCAATACATAACATTGCATTGTTTAAGTCTACTAAACTTTATATCCTATTTTAAAAATATATTGGGATAAATTAAGACATTTTTCTGGAAAGGGGAGTCATGATTGGCTAAGCTAGGGTATAACTGGGGTGGGTGATCTTTCTGGACTTTGCCTTTGGGGAGGTTTAGCTTAATAAAATTTCAATTTTCTTTCCCTTGCCAGGAATAACTGGCAAGCTCAGGCTTAGGCTGCAGTTGTTTATTTTTATTTTAAGTACTCCCTCCGTCCCATTTGAAGCTTCACCATTTAGATGATGGCACACAAATTAAAGAAAGTGATGAGTGTAAGTTAATGGGTATGACAAGTGAGGCCTACATTTTTTACCATTTTAGGAAATGATGAAGCTTTTAACAAAACACCCATTTAGGTAAAAAGGTGTAGTTTCAAATGGGACGGAGGGAGTAGGAGGTTAGCCGTAACATGGTGAATAAGAATGTGGTGTCATGTCAGGATAAAAACAACCACCCTATAAATTTATGTCAGTAACATTGTTATTTAAATATAAATAATAATAATAATAATAATAATCACAATTAATACTATTACTAATGACTTATTAGAAAGGGAGGGGGATCACGTGAGTTGGTACCAGGTAGTGTATCAATCCACGTGCTTCCATATGTGCTCCCTCCCACCTTCTTTTTTAACATTTAGCCCATATCAAATCCCCTCTCTCAACCAACCACCACTAAAGAAAAAAAAAATATTACCATCTCCCCATCATATAGAGTATAGACCACCTTATTAAGGTTTGGATCAAAAAATTTACTCTTTATACCCAAACACAAATTCACATAGATTTTCACTATTAACTTTCCCAAACGCAAAGAGGGTATTTTGAGACGGGACGACGATTAACTTGATGAAGATAGGAGTTTTATAGTACATCATCAGTTAAAATCACCTGAGTGGTCAACCGAAGATTCAGCAAAGCACAGTAGAGGCTTTAAGCCTGCCACCAAATGACGGGACGACGATTAACTTTTTTTAAGATGAAGCCTCACAACTTTCTCAAGTTTAACAAAGCTTTCACATTTCTTCAAAAAAAAAAAAAAAAAAGAAGCTTCCACATCACAATTGCTTCTCCATGTGATTAAAGAGTGATACATGTGACAAACACCCTATTAACACTCCTATCATAACCAGAAAAAAAAAAAAAGAAGCTCATAATAAACTTAATGGCTTGCTAATACAGTCCCAAATTATAGCCCAACCCCCCTCCCTCCCAAGTGTAGACTAAAATCTGCCTCTAATGACTACCCAACAACAAAAAATCTAGGATCCCCTTACCTATCCAGAAGCATTTAAACCAAGTGAAACAGTCAATCTTTTACCAGTGCTCCTCCAAGTTTAATGGTATCCCGATAGATGGAGACCTAATCCTCACTCTCATCTTTGACCAGCTTTATCATGTCATCTATACGTAGAATTGTTATAGCCGCCTCTGTTGCAAACTGATCCAAAACATACCAAACTTGGTCAAACCTAAAGTAGGCCTACGTTGGGTGCAATTTTAAAAAAAATAAAAAAAAATACTCCCTCCGTCCCAAAATAATCTACCCATTTGACTATTCGAACTTTTTAACAATATGAACACTTGCTTCACTACCCATGTTTTGTTTATGCACTTTTAAGCACAAATTGTAGAAATGGGAACAACTTTTTGGGAGAATGAGAAATGTCAAATAGGAAGATCATTTTGGGATGGAGGGAGTATAGATGAACAGTGGGTTTCTTAAACTTGCCTGTAGTATCTTCACTTTGCTCATTGCAGGCTCAATTACCCCAGCTTCTAAGTTGTTACGGACAGTTCCCTTCAGTAGGTCCAATCCCATACTGCAATGATTAAGGAATTCAGGGACTTCAAAAAGAGAAATATAGGTAGGTAAAAAATCTTAAAAAGAGTAAGACGTGCCAATTACAGGATAGATCGTCCCAAACCGAAAAAAAAAAAAAAAAAAAATGGATAAGAAAGCACCCCTACCACCCAAATGAACCATGCAAACCACTGTGTTGGGAATTTAGTGGTACCCCTATAGCAATCGAGATCAAGAACACAAAAAACCCACAAGCACAATAAGAGAGAATCACACACACAAGAACACAAGAATTGTTTACCCGGTTCGTTCAACACATGAACTACGTCCGGGGGAAATCGCCAAGCCAATATATTATTAAACACTCTTTAATAATTTGCTACAATGTGTTCTAGGTCGGAACTATGTTGATATAGGCTAACAAGAGAAGCCTAAACCAAATACACGTGAGAAACCTAGAAAATTCAGCACTTACCCGAAATCCTGACGCGGCACCAGGCGCACGCTTACTCCTATGCGCCAGAGACTGGAAACTCCTGTTGAGACCGGGCGCCCGCCTGCTTCCCTGTGCGGTTTTCCTCCTCCGTTTTGATCTCCCCCAATCCCCGTTTGGTTTGAACTCCTTTGCCTCCTTGTCCCCTTTTTGTTTTAGGACTCCACTCCTAACAATCTCCTACCTGGAGGCTAAAACCATAAGCATAGACCGATCATCACTCCCACCACGAAATGAACCTCCTTTGAACACATCTTTACTCCCATATTGACTTGGCGTTGCCTTGCCTCCTCGCTTAAGTACTGAGGCGAGTTGAAACCAAGCGACGTTTCAACCTCTCTGTGTTAGATAGTTCTTGTTTCCCCAAATCAGCTTCTACCTTGATTTTTCCCCGCATGTCTAACTTCGCCTTCTCCCTCCAGACCCACCTTCCTCGCAATGCTTCCCCTTGAAACTTAGACATACCTTGTTTCTTGCATCGTCTTCTCTTGGTCTGAACACGTTCTCTGTTAGGGCACTCGGACTTCCACACCGCGTTGATCAACTTTGTGTCCCTCTCCCCCTAACATACCGTTTCTTGATGTCTCTCCTTTCTACACCAATAGGCCGGTTCTTTAGCCTCTTGCTCCCACCCGAGCGAACATCGACATTGTAGGTAGAGTACAACATCTTCTCCTTAACCCCATGAGCTATCACCTTAGCTTCTTTTGTGGCTTCCCAAGACCCACCAATGAAGGTTACACCATACCCTTCATCATCAAGTTGTCCTACGGAGATCACCCCCCTCCTTAAATCAGGAACATGCATCACATCGTGCAATTGTAAAACAGCCCCATTAGGTGTCTTCATCATCACGTCCCCCTTACCTTTGATCTTCAATGGTTGATCATCACCAAGATAAACAACTCCAAAATCTCCCGGTTCGTACCGCTTCATTGATTCTGCATCCCCACTAGCATGACAAGAAGCTCCAGAATCCAACACCCAATCTTCGCCTGACTGCTCCTCTCCTAGGATTAATACATCCGCATCATCCACCATGTGTGCATCACCATCCTTATCCGGACAGTCATAACTAATATGACCTAGCGCGCCACAATTGTAGCACTTGACCGATTTATTTTTCCCCTTTTTCGGTCCTCCCCTTCCCCTAGTTCTCTCCACCCTAAGTGCAGCCCCATCTGCGGAAGATTCTCCCCTTTTCTCTTTCCTTCTTAACTCCTCTTGAAGGATGAGATCTCTAACTTCCGTATACACCAATGGTGCCTTCGGCGTACTAATCGTTGTGACAGTAACCTCCCAACTATCTGGCAACGATTTTAGAAGAAAGCATGCTAGCACTTCATCAGAGAAAGTAATATCGACACTTTTTAATTGGTCCACCATACCTTTAAAACTGCCGATATGACTTGCTGCTGTCTGCCCCTCCGACATCTTCGCATTCGCAAACCTCTTTATCAAATGCACCTTATTGATATTAGACGGCTTCTCATACATGTCTGACAGCATCTGTAGCAACCCCACCGTTGTCTTGACCTCCATCGCGTTCCGTGCAACATCGTCGGTTAGAGCACTCCTCACCGCTCCTAACGCCTTACGATCCAATGTCTCTCAATCCCCTTGTGACATGTCTTCGGGTTTCTCACCTAAGGGTTTATGAAGATCTTTACAATAAAGGTAATCTTCAACCCTTGTCCTCCAAAACGTGAAATTCACACCGTTGAATTTCTCGATTGAGTTCTTCATCACGATTGCTTCACAAAGTCCCCAAGAACGTGATTCAAAATAATCAACGAATGAAACTTTGAATCCTCCTAACCAAAGCTCTGATACCAGTTGTTGGGAATTTAGTGGTACCCCTATAGCAATCGAGATCAAGAACACAAAAAACCCACAAGCACAATAAGAGAGAATCACACACACAAGAACACAAGAATTGTTTACCCGGTTCGTTCAACACATGAACTACGTCCGGGGGCAATCGCCAAGCCAATATATTATTAAACACTCTTTAATAATTTGCTACAATGTGTTCTAAGTCGGAACTATGTTTATATAGGCTAACAAGAGAAGCCTAAACCAAATACACGTGAGAAACCTAGAAAATTCAGCACTTTCCCGAAATCCTGACGCGGCACCAGGCGCCCGCCTGGAGTGACCCAGGCGCCCGCTTACTCCTATGCGCCAGAGACTGGAAACTCCTGTTGAGACCGGGCGCCCGCCTGGTATGGACCAGGCGCCCGCCTGCTTCCCTGTGCGGTTTTCCTCCTCCGTTTTGATCTCCCCCAATCCCCGTTTGGTTTGAACTCCTTTGCCTCCTTGTCCCCTTTTGGTTTTAGGACTCCACTCCTAACACACTGACCGGGCAATTTTCAAATTGCACACAGCTGATGTACTCTGTAATACAGGCCACACTATATGTTACCTAATCGAAGAACAACTCCATCCATCTCATAATGATGGTCGTACTTTTTTTAGATAATTTTTATTGAACTTTGAGTAACACTTCCATGTTAATTTATTTATCCAAAATTCTAAAGCTTATAATGGATTCATCATCGGGAAAAAAAAGCTACTAGTAACAATTTTAACATTTTTGTTAGGAGATATAAATGAACATGGAATTATTGGTCAAAGTTCAATAAAAGTTATCTTAATATAAGTGGGACTATCTTCATGGGACAGGGGTAGTAGCTTTGAGAAATGCAATTGCAGGTAATGAGCCACTCATCCAACAGCTTTTCATCAATGAAGTATATAAATCATAGGTTTACATTCATTTTGGGAAAATATAGAAATATGCCCCCGTACTTAGGTTAAGGATGTAGATGTACCCTTATACAAATTAATTGCCATATTAACCCTCGTACTTAAGAAAAATGTATGGAAATTTGGACACCGTTAACATGCCATCCAAAACATAACGGAAATGCTGACTCGTCAGCTTATTTGGATTTTTGACATGCACACGTGCAAAAATTTATGAAAGAATTGCTGATGTGGAAATTTTAGGGCATGAAATAGAGTATGTTAAAATGAAGGGGTGAGAATGAAAATTGAAAACCCTAATCCTCTTTATCAGCAACCATTTCCAAAAAATGAAATATTTTAATATAGCTTCCCTCCTCCCCCACCTCCATTACATTCATCCATCCCCCTCCCTCTCTCCTCCGACCCACCACCCACTATCCACCACCGGTCGAATCCTTACAACCATCTTTCCGGCACCTCCTCCCCTCTTTGCTGATCTCCCTTTCCTTCTGTTTTTCCTCAATGCCCAGTCGAACATGCTCAATCCCGGCGAACTCCATAGATTCCGGGCAAGACTTTATTATCCGGCGAACCCCATTACTCCTTCCTTCTTTTTTTCCCCTTGCATCGCGTCCCTAATCTTTGATTTCGCGTCAATCTCTCCTCCGACACCCACCAGCCCTGAATTTTCTCTCCCTCTACCTCCCTCTTCCTCCATCTCTAACCTCGTCTGTCCATTCAGCAATTTCTTGAGATCTGATTTGGTTTTTATTGGAGCTTGAATGATAATTTCGAGATCTAATAGGTTGTGCAGAGTTTGAAATTGGGGGTTTTTTATTTTGGAAATGGTGGTTTCAAAGTTTGTATAGTGGTGATGGTGGGTGACAGTGGTGTTGGTGATGATGAGGATGAGGATGAGGATGATTAAGAAAATTTGGGATTTTTTTAACAGACTTGCTAACTGAAGTGGCTAAGAACAGGTTATTTCATCAATTATTTAACAGAAATGTTAACTATTTAACGGACATTGACTTTATGTTTCAAAACGACGTAGTTTCGAGCCCCTTCATACTCTACAAATTCCACTTGGGAATTTTTCTTTCCACGTAGTCAATTTTACTTGCCACCTAGGATGCCTACTCTGCAATTCTGTTAAGATTTTGACAGAAAGATGACGGTGTCCAAATATCCACTCATTTTTCTTAAGTACGGGGGCTAACATGGCAATTAACTTGTATAAGGGTATATCTGCATCCTTGACTTAAGTACAGGGGCATATTTCTATATTTTCCCCATTCATTTTCAACCATCATACTTTCACCTAACTTCCACTTTAACCATCCTACTTTCTTTTTTGCACGAAAACCACTCTACTTCGGAAAACCTCTCATCCAAAGCCAAAAATCGCGGATTAGTGACGGATTAAACACGAATTTGTGATTGCGATGGGAGGTTCTTGAAAGTATAGTGGTTTTTGTGAAAAATTAAAGTATAATGGTTAATGTGAAAGTCGGATGAAAGTACAATGGTTGAAAATGAATTAATACCTAAATCATAAACATAAAAGTTAGCAATGCAACAACAAATTACCTTGATAAGTGTTTCTTATCTGCCTTGGTTTGGGCTGTGTGGTGGTAAGCACGTAATTTGGCTACCAAGTCAGTTGCATCCTTGGCAGCATTGCCTGCAAGCACCTGGATAAGCATATGATGTTGCAATTTACTCGATAATAGGCATAATGAGAACGAGAGCTATGGTGAAATCAAATATCACATGGAACCTTGGGAATAATCAACAGCGATTCAGCAAATTCTGCTATTGCCAGTTGTTCACGAGATCCCAGAGTTGTAGCAAGATATTCCAAATAAACAGATAAGGCGGACTCGACCGCTCCTCCACCTGCAACAACCTGTTCACCAAAATGCATAGAGTAAGAAGAAAATTCAGATACCCATCCCAAAAGACTTCCTTCTTTGTTTTGATGAAAAGAATATTCCGGGACTATTATTCCGGGACAGATGGTGTAACAAATATCAACAACAAGTTTTATAATTTTATTAGGATAATCCAATCAACCCAAATTTATTGCTCAAAGTTCCTTCATAATAACGTACAAAAAACGGCGACATTTATTCCGTGACAGAGGGAGTAATAAATATCAAGTTGGCAATCTCCAGATATTCAAGCATGATTAAAAGAATGCCAAAATAAAGTTAACCGATCATGTCCTACATGTGAAACTGCTGCACATGAGAAAAGTGGCTCTCAACCAGCAACAAGATGAGAGGGCAGCTAAGGCTAGCACAATGTAAGCATTTTCATGCGTACTCAGACATTATAATATAGCTGTTTCAATGAACACAAATCGACTATTTTGGGGTTCTCTGAAAGATGCTTCATAAGAAATACTCCCTCCGCCCCAAAATAATTGTCCAAATATTGTTCAAATTCACTCTTGATGAATGGCCAAATTTTGACAAAATTTGGCCATTCATTTTGGAACGGAGGGAGTACTTCGTAGAATAAAAAGATTGACTCACTCACTGTTATAGAAATCCATGAGAAAATAATTTCGGAAACCTAGTAACGCTAAAAAGGGGATCCCGGTGCACGAAGCATCCCCGCGTAGCGAGGGTCCGGAGAAGGGTCCCCACCACAAGGGTGAAATGTAGGCGAACCTTACTCTGCATACATGCAAGTGGCGGCTTCCAGGACTGCAGTTGAGTAATTGGCAGGATAGATTGCAGCACTTTAGTGTAGCAGTTAAGAACACTCTTATCCACCATAGTTATGGCCATGGCAGCATGCGTACAATTCAAGTAAAGTTAATGTACTACTAAAGTTTATGACACCATGAACAATGCTCAGGCACGATGTTAAGTCAATTATGGGATGTAAAACATGGTTCAAGTCAAAAACATTGTTAATTTTAAGCAATGCATAGCATAAAATAGTTGCAAACTTTATATAGGTAAAATTATCAGCAACAGCCGGGACTTACAGTATTTGATTCCAGGGTCCTCTTGACTATACATAAAGCATCATGCAAAGCCCTGTCCATCTCGTCAAGCATGTAGTCATTTGCACCTCTAAGTATCAATGAAACCTGAATACCAAATGGCAATGTAGAATCAGACATCTTAGCAAAATGGATGACAAGAATTTAGGTTCAGGTTTTATTTATACAAATAATTATTGATTTCACATGCTACTTTTAGAATAAGGGACTGTGTCACCATAATCACAAACTCGAACAATAAGCTTGAATTTTAACAACATGAAGCAGGTTCCGACAAAATCATTGTCATTTTTCCTAATGTCAAGGACTTTATCTGAACAGGTAAAATGCAATGTTAAATCGGTGTAACACATACTGCACTTGAATTTTTGGTTCCCTTAATCATTATAACATCATCATCAGCAATTCGCTCCTCCACAACTTCATCTGCCTGTCCAAGAAATGATGCATCAAATGTTTCCTCTCCTTCCATATCAGCAAATGACGATACCTGCACACACAGGTAGATTAGTGTACACAGCATGAGAGAGAAAATCAACCACTACATATATATATTAGGAGAGAACCATAACGTGAATACAGTACTTTAATTCAGTAACTCAACCCAAATCAGCCTTTGTCTTAATTGCTTGGGGCCCGCCACTTTAGAAGATTGATAATATTAGACTCCCAAGCTGGTGCCCTCACATCGAATATATTTAAAACATCTCAAGCATTTTTATCTCATTCATTCTCTTATTAAAACTACTATTATTATGAATTATGTTCATTTCATGATTAATCTTTCTCAATCTGGCAACATCATACCAGCCGGTTCCAACCTTAACTACCCACAACAACACAGCAAATGAAGAAAACAAACAAAAAAACTACGATGAAATAAGTTTGGAAATTCAGATAATCAACTAGTGTATAGTTGGCTGAAATTTTCAAATAATAATACTTTGGAAACAAGCTAAGGAACATACAGCAGTTGCACCAGTAGCTTTGGCAACATGGCGTAAATCCTCCTTCCGAACACGTCTAACTGCAATTGCACCAGCTTCAACAAAGTACTGAAACAATAGCACAAGCAAAATTTAAGAGATGGTCAGAATCCTCGTGACAGTATATGACTTGTAAACAATGTTTACCACACAGCCATCACATGTGAAAATAGCATGCAAGTCAAAAGCTCAGTGTAAATCAAGAAAAGCAATGCAACAACTAAACAGCGACATCACTTGTATAACGGATTCAATCTGAAGAAATATACAGAAAACCACAAACAAGTTCGCAAGAACACTGTCCGGTCCTTGGAAATACAGGGATCATTCCATGACAACTACATCTCCAAACACACCGTCTCCATGACAACCATATCTTAATGCCAACTTCATATATACAACATATACAATTTTTAAGTAACATATAGCTAATGGCACCAAAGAAGCCTCAGCTGAAGTACTTTTGGAACAAACAAATACTCCCTCCGTCTTCTTTGATAAGTTAACTTTGGCTAGGGCACTGTTTTGAGGAAAAGTGTACTATTTGATAGTGGAGTAGGTGAGATGAATATAAAAATGGGGTAGTTGTTGTGACTTATGAGTATGACAAGTGGGCTGTAGGCCCCGTGAATACATAAGTATTATACACTTTCCATTTTGGGGCTGTGAACCTTGAAAGTGGACACCTAAAATGGCAAAGTGTGAACTACCAAAAAAGACAGAGGGGGTACTTATCAAGAAAATCACAGAAGGCCATAATAGCAAAATAGAATCCATATATCTGCAGAAGGAATCATTACCATAGATGGATCCAACGTCTAGAAGTGTACACAATCGAACTAAGAAAATGTGAGTTGTCAAGTTCAGCTAGTTAACATATCGAGCTTCACTTGACTAGCTATATAGCGAAAGCCGATAACATATGATATTTTGACTGTGTCAAGATTGATTAGTAGGTTTTGCCAATAGAAAGTGTAAATGTAGAACCATAATGTTCAGGCTCTACCTGTGTCACTTTAAAAGTCGGTCCAAGGCTCTAAGGAAACATGAGAGGAACTAATTGCATGACATAGATCATGTTTCAGCCTTAAAATGAAAATAAGTGCATGTACAACAAGTGAAGGTGGTCCAATCAAGGATGAGCAGTGAGCTACAATGGCATCATTAGTGAAACAACTGAACAAAGTCAAAGAAAGCTTGCCTTGAGTGCCATGTCATCAATCCCCTTTGTCGTTAAAATAACATTTGCCCCAGCTTTAAGAAGCTTTTCAATACGTTCTTTGGTCATATCTGCTTCTCTATTACACAAAAATTCATTCAGTGTCACATTGCTACCAATGGACTTACCTACCTACAAATTACACACACACACACACACATAAACCCTCATACACATACATGTATATCTCGTTGAGCAACCTAGCTCATATCACAATAGATGAAATATTTGATAAAGAAAAAGTTGATAGAGTAGCTCTCTCTACATGAGACCTTTGAAACAAGAAGCAAGAACTGTAAAGTAATAAAATGTTCACCTTTGGCGAATCTTTTCTAACTCCCTAGGATCAGAGACCAATACTTGAACACCTAGTTGCATTTTTGTCTTTTGAAGATTAAAATCAAGACAGGCAATCCTTGCGGGAGCAACACTTGATGGCATTCCTTGTGCAGCACGACCAGTATTGAGAGCATAGCCTTTTAACAAATAGCTGTCTTTAGCACTTTTTCCATGAGCTTTAAGTATATTGATTCCCTGAGGAGCAAAAACGTCATTTGAATAACAAACTGAATCAAGACAAAACCGCGTAAAGGATACACAAATCTACAAGGATCTCAATACAGTTATAATATGTTCAAATAATTTAAGTACAAGCACATTAATCCCTAATTGGACTTCGTGCAACAACCAACCTTGATCGGATATTTGATTTCACCTCGTGCATTGGTCATTTTAGTTGATAGTACTGCTTCCACAACCTAAAAGAGGAAATAGTGTATCATTAAATAAAGTAGAATCTTTGACTAGATGAGTAAGTGAGTAACATAAGTGCAAATCAAAGCCAGCTCAATAACAAATATTGAATAATGTAATAAATAGTTTCAAATATAAGAGATCGAAAGGATAAGCATCCCAACCAACTTTACTAAGAGTTATGTATAAAACTACTGAAAGCATGCCATGAAAGCATAGTCAACAAATTAGGGGAGTTCAAAGGAATATGTTTATACTAAGTCCTCGTGGGAGGATTCGGGTCTCCGGTTCACGAACCACATAAGGGTGATGGAGTGGAGCGGGATTGGGAACTAGAAAGGCTAGAAAGAGACAAGGCATTGCGGGATGGTTGGTCTTTCTAGTGAGAGAGAGCTCATAATGTGGATGATCCTTGCAAATGAATTCCCGTGGGGTAATTATAGGCATGATGAGTGAACCCATGTGAGGGGCACATGCACTCCATAGCGTAAGGACCATCCCACAATTCTTCCTTTCAAACCCAACTAGGCGTCTAGGCCACGTGTAACCATACGATTGGGCCACGTTACCACGTAGCGAACCTCACTATTCTAGCATCCAATCCACTGTGTTCCCAAACTATGGAAAAAAGACTTCCCCGACCTTGTCTAATCGTGGAAGTACTTAATGGGTAACAAACCACACATTCGAGAAGAGCTACACCACGAGACAGAGAGATACATCCATGGGAAAGAGAAGGGAAGTATCCGCGGGAAAGGGACTCATTGCGGTAGCGGGATACACTCGCAGAAGTGACACGTGTATGGACACGTGCAAGACGTGGGTGGGGAAAACACCTATCACACAGAATCAATGCTTATTATTTATTTTATATTGGTCGATGGAAGCGAAAGTGATGCAAAGGGTTGGATGTTTTGACAGTGATTTACTTTGTAGCCGACCTGCATATCTAGCCAAAATATGTGTAATCTCTTCATGAATACGTATTATTTGAATCTCCTTTTTTAGTGAACCTACTAATTGGAAATATGAGGGTGAAAGACATGCTTATCTCAAGTGATCAGGACCACTAGGTGACGGAAACGAAGTTTACAACCAAAAAAATCCAACAAATGAATATCAAAATTACTATCTCTTGAAGATTGTGGCAGATACTATTGAGATGGTGAGGAGCTTTTTGTGGGAAGGCTCGGGAGAAAAAAAGAGATCATCTTGTGGCTTGGGATAAAGCGTGTCGTCCTAAGGAGGATTGACTTTGGGGAACTTGATAAATCAGAACATCTATTTGGCATGAAGTGATTTAGGAGTAAGTTCAGGTTGCAACGCAATGGTTAGGATTCTTCTTTCAGCAGTTCAAGTTCACACAAAAACCCGTGGAATTTTATTCATTAGTGTCACCGCCTGTTCAATCCTCTTTCTCGGTTGAAGGTAGGTAATGGAGCTCGGATCTGTTTTTGGGAAGATGCTTGGATTGGTATTCTTCTCTAAGGGATTTTATCCTTCGATTATATCGTCTTTCTCTCGTTCATAAGGCTCCTATATCCGAGTTTAGGGTGTTTGAGAAGGGATGGGTGTGTCTTGGAATTTCCATTTCTTCCGGGTTTGAACTTTAGAGGGCTCTGGAAAACATTCTTGTAAATCTTTCCTTAACTTCTTGATTCAGAGCCCAAATCCGTGTCGTTTTCCGCTTTCATCATATGTGAGGAAGTCTAAAGCTCTTTTTAATATTCGGGCATTTGTGTGGCTTCTAGTGCTTAATAAAACTCGATACAAATGATAAGCCCGCTAAATATCTTTCACGGAGTTGGTGTGTGATTTGCAGGGAATCTAATGAGACACATGATCATCTCTTTCTTCAGTGTGGCTTAGGCTTAGCTTGTTATCTTCGGAACCGCTTGTTCTCAGTGGTCGGAGAAATATGGGTGAGCCCAAATTGTAGCCCCTCTCTTCTTCATATCAGATTCAGAGGGTTAGGTGAAGCAGAAGACGGTAGGAAATTGTGGGAATGTGGGGTGTTTGCAGTTTGTTGGTGTATTTGGATGGAGAGGAATGCCAGGGTTTTCAAAAATCATCAATTACCGAAGCATCTTGTGTGGGATATAGTGGTGTCTTTAGCAACTCTTTGGGTGTATGCCAATGGCACTTTCAAAGGATTATCGCTTAATGTTTTCAGAAGTGAATCGGCTGCTGCAATAGTTTAATGTGGTTTCTTTGTATTCCTTTTTGTTCCTTTTTCTTTGTAGATGGACTTCTTGTACATCCTTTTATTTATTGATCTTCTTCTAATACAGTTCTTTTTTCTATTTATAAAAAAATAAAATGATTCAAGATATTCTTCTTTGTTTTTCCAATTTACAAGAAACAATATACATGTATCTACTCACAGGGGAAAAACATGAAGTGGAAAAACATCCGAACATCTTGTTGAAGGAGGAAATTGTTGAGAGAATAACACTCAAGATGCAGCTTACACTTCTACAGAGCAATAACAACTACTACCTCCGTCCCATAGTATATGTCCACTCTCCTATTTACACGGAGATTAAGAAGTGGTGGAAGTGATGTAAGTGCTGTAAGTATGAAAAATGGGGTAGGAGAGAGAAGGTGGGGTAAGGAATAGTAAGTTGATTGGTGTTTTGAGTATAAAAGTAAAGTAGGAGAGAGAATGAGTGGGAGAATGATCGACCAGGATATATTCTCTACACAGGAATGGAAAGGTGAGAGAGTGACTAATAATAAGGCAGAACAAATGGCTGCAGTTATAAATCAATTATGGCCAATATTGCGAGGCTGAATTAGTGGCTGGAAGACTGGTGCAGTTACTTTGCTTAAATCCTTTAAGATTATAAATAAGAAATAATAGAGAGGAAGAAAATCATCGAGAAAATAGTATTGGAAGTCTATTGACTTGGGAGAGCTCCAGCCTCTAGAATAGCTGGTAGGAGAGTGCCAACCTCTATAATTGTTGGTATTTCATTGTTTTGTAGGAGAGTCGCAGGAGAGTCCTAGAGTCCTTGATATTGTTGGTGTTCTTTCTAGTTCGTTGAATAAAATAAGTAAGTCTTTTCTTTACTATTCAGTAGTATATTATCTGTGTCTATCAATTGGTATTCAGAGCAGGCCCAGGGGAGATGGAGACCAGGAGCAATACTCAGCGAATTGAGGCGGTTGAGGGAGCTATTGAAGCAGTCAAGGAGGATCTCAATCGAAAATTCGACCTATTGATGCAGGCTATTGAGAATTCCAACCAGAGCAGATCCGCTACCAAAATGAAGGAGACCACCGCTGACAGTGGAGGAGAAAATTCCAAATCATTGGCGCCTGGGGGACGGAGCGAATTCCGCAGCCGAAAATTGGAAATGCCAATTTTTGACGGAACGGATCCAGGTGGATGGATATACAGGTCTGAGAGGTATTTTTCTATCAATCAGTTCACAGAAGATGAGAAGTTGGAAGCTGCAATGATTAATTTCGAAGGAGACGCATTAGCTTGGTTTCAGTGGGAGGAACAGAGGATGCCGATTGCAACGTGGGAACACTTGAAAAGGAAACTACTGAAGCACTTTCGGACAGGTCAGGAAGGGACATTGCAGGAACAATGGGCAGCGTTAACACAAGATGATACAGTTCAAGAGTATCGGAGGAAATTTATAGCCATGTCTGCCCCACTCAAAGGTATACCTGATGATGTAGTATTGGGGAAGTTCGTAAATGGGCTCAAGCCTGAAATCAAGGCTGAACTCAGAATTTTAGAGCCTAATACTTTGAATAGGGCCATGGAATTGGCCCAACGAGTAGAAGAGAAGAATTGGGTTTTGACCCATGAAGACCCTAAGCCAAAAACTCACCCTCAATCCAACTCTAATCTGCGATTAGAGTATTCTGCTGCCACGAAGGGGGCAGCCCCGAAACCACTTGCTATAAACTCCACCACAACAACTGGTTTCAAAACTCCACACGGACAGGCGACAGTAACAAACAGATCAGCCAACGAAGTGAGACGACTCACTGACTCAGAATTCCAAGAGAAGAAGAACCGTGGTCTCTGTTATAGATGTGATGAGTGTTGGTCTCCCGGGCACCGTTGCAAGAAGAAGGAGATGAGTGTGTTACTGGTTGACGATGAAGCTAACAACCTCGGAGAAAGAAAGACATGGGTAACCAGCAAAGAGGAGTTGGTAGTCCTGGAACTTGCTGAAATGAATCAAATGATGGAAATTTCTCTAAATTCAGTTGCGGGAATCTCTTCACCCAAGACTCTGAAGTTGAAAGGGAAGGTAGGGGCGCAAGAAGTCGTGGTTTTAGTGGATCCAGGCGCTACACACAATTTTATTTCCCAGCAATTAGTCGGGAAATTACATATCCCCGTAGTAGAAACTGCAGCATACGGAGTGACCTTAGGTACCGGAAGTTCCGTTCAAGGAGGAGGGGTTTGTCGTGGGGTCTCAATACACCTGCAAGAGGTTGAAATAGTGGAGGATTTACTGCCTTTAGAACTAGGCAGTGCAGACATAATTGTAGGAGTTCAATGGCTGCAGAAACTGGGAACCGTGCAAACAAATTGGAAAACTCAGATCATGAGTTTTCAGGTTGGGGATCAAACAGTGACCCTCCAAGGAGATCCTTCACTTGGGCGATCATTGGTGTCACTAAATTCATTGATGAAGATTAAGCCACCTATTAATGAGTTACAGTTATTGGATGCTCAGATCTCGACACAAGATCAGCATCAGTTATACTTAAATCTGGGACACCGTCCGGGAGAGAGAGAACTATTGATCAAGCGGAAGGAATTACCAGATTTTGAAGCCACAAAGGAGGAATATTCTATGATGCAGAATCAGTTTTCTGATATTCACCTTGAGGACAAGGTGAAAGTTTGGGCGGGGGGTAATGATAGACCAGGATATATTCTCTACACAGGAATGGAAAGGTGAGAGAGTGACTAATAATAAGGCAGAACAAATGGCTGCAGTTATAAATCAATTATGGCCAATATTGCGAGGCTGAATTAGTGGCTGGAAGACTGGTGCAGTTACTTTGCTTAAATCCTTTAAGATTATAAATAAGAAACAATAGAGAGGAAGAAAATCATCGAGAAAATAGTATTGGAAGTCTATTGACTTGGGAGAGCTCCAGCCTCTAGAATAGCTGGTAGGAGAGTGCCAACCTCTATAATTGTTGGTATTTCATTGTTTTGTAGGAGAGTCGCAGGAGAGTCCTAGAGTCCTTGATATTGTTGGTGTTCTTTCTAGTTCGTTGAATAAAATAAGTAAGTCTTTTCTTTACTATTCAGTAGTATATTATCTGTGTCTATCAGAGAAATAGTAAATATTCTTTGCCATTTTAGGAAGTGGACATATACTCTGGGACAGATGGAGTAGCAATTAACATTGTAAAAAACAAGTGAGAGATAGTAAGGAACCAGAGAGCATACCAAATTCGCAAAGAAGTTACTGTCAGCCGATAACAATTTAGAGGACATGCTGGTCTTGGCGCAGTTTACAAGAGAATCCTTCCCCAGTTGGGCGACCTACTTAAGATAACACGCGAATAAGAAAAAAAATACGAACCAGTTGCACATGCAGCGAAAAAGTGTGATCCTACTATTTTATTTCAGAAGAATCAAATGATGAGAGACTAGTACATTCAGCTACAAAGTCCCTGATGGGCAGTAGATGGCCAACAACTCCAGTTAAAAACAATATATACATGGTGAATAGTGAAGAATTACAAGAAATTCTTGAGCAAATAAAAAAGTATTCATAGCAAATCCCAAATTAGTAAGGAGCAATACCTTCACCGCCAACTTTTCATCAACATATTTGACTGCCTCCCTCATAGCAAGCTGCCAACATAAAGAATGATTCAAGTGTTATAGGATATTGCATTTGAACGAGTATTTTCTCAAATTTTGACAATGCTCAAATAAGTTATCAGTAGGGAGGCACTTTGGGCGGTGGGAAAGGGGTAAGCAAAAGAGTAAGAGTTTGAGAATACTAACTCTGTATCCACTGATTATAGATGTTGGGTGAATCTTGTTTCTCACAAGATCATTTGCTCTCTAAACATTTAAGGAAACATAAGTATTTAAAAAAAAAACAGAAAAAGAAAAGAACAAAAAAAAAAGAGAACCATTATTCAAGGCCAAACAAGTTCTGAACACCACATGGACATTACCTTAAGCAGCTCTGCTGCAATAATGACCACTGAAGTTGTCCCATCCCCAACCTCTCGATCTTGAAGCGCAGCCAAATCAACAAGAACCTAAAGACGTCATAAAACACGCCTAGAGTAAGTAAACTAAAGGGGCAAATGAGAATCAATTTCCTTAATCAACTAAAGCAAACGTAATAACTAGAAAATACACTTCAGTCTCTGAGGTTTACTTTGCCAGCTGGATGCTCTACATCTAACATCTTGAGTATAGTAGCACCGTCATTAGTGATTGTCACATCACCGATATCATCAACAAGCATCTGACATATCAAAGAAAAAGAAAATAAAAGATTCAGCGCATGCAACTTTTCTCTCTCACTGATGCGTGAATAGCAAAAAAGATGGATTTCCAAGATTACAATCAATATTGTGCTCTGAATAATTACAAGGGTTTGTAACAAACTCAGAAATAGATGATTGGCATCATCTAGTTAGAAAATTGATCATGATGAGACACCAACCTCAAACCGCTTTCTACTAATATTCTTCAAAAACTAGACCATCATCATCAACCAAAGCTACTTGTCAAAATGATGATAGGAAACCGTACTTCCTACAAACAAAATTAAATTTCATGGCATTTCATTTTCCTGCCATGCATTATTAGCACATTAATGCCTAAGCAACGAGCGGGTGAAGGTGCATGTGACAATTTGCTCCATCATATTGAAAAGATAGTTATAATTCTAATTGAGAATGGTACTTTTTGAGACAATATGTTACAATTAAGAAAATATGAAGCAAAAATAATTTGACGGTGATTGTATAAAGATCCTCTGCATCCATACCTTTGCCTCCCCTTATACAAAACCTTATTTTATGAAAAACATAAAATAAAATCATATCTAATTCACATTAAAACCTCATATCTATATACAATGGTTGTGTTCCCTGCATAACATTCTCTCTTTAGAGCCAAGTATCAGTATCTATTGTACTTGTATAGTCTTATATTATCTTGAAGTTAAGACTCTGTTAGCCTCTCCAGTGAAATTTGAGTTTAACTGATAGACCACAACAAGAATGGAAAGTGGAAACAGGTTGCTGATTATGAGGCTGGAATTAGGATCTTATGACTGAGGTTACAAAGCTGTAATTGCAGCTATATTACGATGCTGAATTAAGGGCTAAAATATTGCATCAGTTACTTAGTTTGATTTTATTTTAAGAGTATAAATAGGAGAAAGTAGAGAGGAGAAAAGGATCCAGAAAATTGTAATTGAGTCTCTTGACTTGGGAGAGTTTCCAGCCTCTATAATTGCTGGAAAGGTTAGGAGAGTTTTCCAGTCTTTAGAATTACTGGAAAGGTTACTATTTTAATAAAAATCGCCTCTTTAGTTCTGTTGTCCCTATCAAATCTCTATCAAATTGGTACCAGAGCTGGCTGCTGCGCAAGTTGTTGAACAAGTTACTGGGAAATAATGGAGTATGATGGTTATTTTCTGCTGGGAGTCGATCCGCAAATCCTACTCGAGTGCCTAAAAGATAGGAACGGATTGGAAAGGTGTGCATCTGCATTCCTTGAGCGAGTTGTTCAGATAAATTCGCTAGATGAATACCTTGATGAATTCCAGATTATTCGATGTCAATTGGAGAACATAGCCAGGCACATGTGTGAAGAACTGACCGAAGCTTTCTTCCTGGAACATTTCATCGCTGGATTGGAAGAAGGAAGTAAGTCTTACATCAAATCGCTTGCACCTTCTAAAGTATATTGGGCTATGATGTATCTGAAGCACTCCTATGCTCGAGAAAATCAATTCACAGAGAACTATCAAGAGCCAAAAGGTATTATTCAGAAATGTCCTTTTATGGTTGTTGATCGCTCTAAGGATTCCCTAGAAGTTGATATTTCGAAGCTAGTTGATGAAAGTGGCATGGAGCTCTATTCAACAAGCCCGAATGCTGATAATAGTTGTGAAACTGAGTTTGCAACAAATGATTTTGAGGTTCAAGTTGAGCTAAATTGTGTAGATGTTGATTGTTCCGTGGGGAAAAATATTACTCAGATTGGGGATTATGATAGTTCGATTTTGAAAGATGGACTTACTAAATTCGTGTAAAAGGATGTTTATTCCAAGTTTTCATATCTTATTCATGCAGAATCTGAGATGGTTGCTATTGATGATGGGATTCTGCTATTTGCTCGTGCGGAAGACAATAAAAACAGGAAGGATGATGGTAGTAAATTGGACTATCTAGTATTGGCATTTGGGGATAGTAGAGATACATTTAAGGCATTGGAAATGGATATGGAAGCCACAGAGAGGCAAAGAAATGATGAACATGACTATGATGCGCAAAAATATATTAAGAAATACTGGGATAGAGACAAAGATATAGGGAAGCATGCAAAAGGAAGTTTAAAACAGATTGGGGAGCAAAATCTTGATGGGCTCTTGTTGTCTATATATAAGGGGATCGCCAATGAGGGAAGGCATGTTTATAGTCATAAATTAGCTGGTTTAATTATTGAGAAATCCTTAGATGTGAAGGAGCAGCATGGAAAGTTTGAGTTGGATCAAAGATGGTTATCACTAGATGGGGTCGTGAAGACACAAATTGAGGCCTGCCCTCTACAAGCCTTTTCTTCTCTTATACCTGATGTGCATCCAACTACATTCCAAGTTATTTCCCAGGTTGCTAGCATAGAGCCACGAAAGAAACAATGCGCTGCACTTACAGGCTATCTCTTAACTAATATACGTCAAGCACCGGTTCATGTTAAGCAAGTCACATCGGAGCAATATTCTATGATACAAAATCAGTATCCTAATTTCACCTTGAGGACAAGGTGAAAGTTTGGGCGGGGGTAATGATAGACCACAACAAGAATGGAAAGTGGAAACAGGTTGCTGATTATGATGCTGGAATTAGGATCTTATGACTGAGGTTACAAAGCTGTAATTGCAGCTATATTACGATGCTGAATTAAGGGCTAAAATATTGCATCAGTTACTTAGTTTGATTTTATTTTAAGAGTATAAATAGGAGAAAGTAGAGAGGAGAAAAGGATCCAGAAAATTGTAATTGAGTCTCTTGACTTGGGAGAGTTTCCAGCCTCTATAATTGCTGGAAAGGTTAGGAGAGTTTTCCAGTCTCTAGAATTACTGGAAAGGTTACTATTTTAATAAAAATCGCCTCTTTAGTTCTGTTGTCCCTATCAAATCTCTATCATTAACCTTTGAGGTCCACTCACAAATAATGAAAATTTGTTGATACAACGAGTTGTATGGGTATGGCCTTCAAAAAAAAGAACTTTTGGAAGGCACTTGCAAACATTTTATTTTTCTTGGGAGTTGAGTGTCTTATAAGTGCCTACCTACTACCACTAGAAACCAACATCTTACATAGACTTTTGGGTGTGCCTCGATAGCCAAGGTACTTAGTAGACTAATATATGGTGCATCTGTAGCAAATCAATCTTTCGTGTCAAGTCAGGACAAAATGGTATCACTGCGGATCCTGTCGGAAGTGTGGGAACAAATAATTGCACGGGACAAATTCAACATCAATAAACTCTAGGAGCCATCAATTGGACCCTTATGACTCGTCTCTTGAGTCCTCATCACCCTAAGTGCTAATCCTTGTTCGAACTCAACATTGTCATGGGTGTTGATCCTAGTGGGAACCCTACATTGCTTCGGGTGCCAATTCTAATGGGACTTGATAGGGGCACAAGAATTTAAGTGGGGGAGATTGTAAATCCCCACTCGCACGTGGGAATCGGGTGCGCTACAACTAAACTTGATTCGCAAAAAATATGTTGAAATTGAATTTCTCACAGCAAACCAAACAACATAATATACAGAAAAAACCATTACATAAGTATTAATCACTACCGGTTAGGTGGTAGACTGATACTGGCTCTTGTAAAGAATGACGTTAACTAGGTATCATGAAGGGGATAGAGATATTTAGTACCTTGTCAAGTCCAACTGGACCAAGTGAAGATTTCACTATATTTGAAACAGCTTGGCACGCCACAACTACATGAACCAAAATATCAATCCGTTATTTCAAAACAATCTGAAATAACGAGTGAAAACAGCTTATTCTGTTTCAGATCAAGTTTTAATCTCAGGACACATTGCTTAACAACAATAACCGCATAATCTCTTCATTAACATTAATATGAATGTTAAAGCTTTAAAAACAACAACCATGTCTCCAAAACTAGTGTATGCAGTAGCGCTTAGTAGCGGTTTCTGCTTCCAAAATTATGCAACCAACAAGGCCGGCCCATACCTTAAGGCCAGTAAGGCCATGGCTTTGGGCCCCCAAGAAATATAAGAATTTTAAGAAAAAATTTTTATCATTCGTGCCAAGCAAGTATTTATGTTTGTGACTGAGTATATGTTTTATGTCTCACTTTCTTGAGAGAGGGATCAAAATTTGTTCTCATGTTGGGTTGCTTCTAGATTTGTTAGGAGAAACGTATTTATATACTTACATTGTAAGAATACACTATAATTTGTTTTAAAATAAATAATTTCATATACTAGGTTTGGTATTGATCATTCATTTATTATTATTATTATTTTGTTAAAAAACACAAACTTCAAATAAGGGCCCAGTCAAAAATTTGGCCTTGGGTCCCAAATTCCACAGCACCCGCTCTAGGGCTCTGGAAACCAATAGAGCTACCTTAATCTTAGTTGCATATGCATAAATACATACAGTCATGTGATCTTCATATAAATACAACCTTTCCAGGGTATTTTTGATAAACAAAAATTATAAGAAAATAAATTATCATTCCTGCCAATCTGGTTGCTAATATGCTTCCGCAACAGGCCTAATCTAATCAGAGTTGGCCATACCAACCAGTAATCTGCGAATGCCATTCAAAAGATGCAGAAACAAGTAATCATTTCTAATAACACAAATCTCAGCACATGTAATTTCTGCTTCAGAAGTAGCAGATTACTATAATCTGATCTCCAAATGATAGAATTTTCGACGCAATTGCAATATCAAACATTTATACTTTCTGCTTACACAACACTAGCCAGGTTCCACAACAGAGGTAATATAGACCTCATTAATCTTCTTTAGATGCTCATATAACTATAAGTACACACACACACACACACACACACACACACACACACACACACATATATATATATATAGAGAGAGAGAGAGAGATGTCACCATTTTGCGTGCGAACGTCCTGGCCGGAGTGGCGGTCGCCGAGAATATCAGGAGCATTTGTTCCGACCGCCATGGGAGATTCAATTTTTTTAACGGAGAGAAATTGATGAACGAAACCCTAGATCGCGACACCAGCAGCACAAATCAGTCTGTTATGAACCAGCCAGTGAGGGTTTTGAACTTCTTTTACGACGCCGTGCGTTTACAAAATAGCGCTCCTTCCTCAGTTCAGTACAATGACACGTTGGTACCTTAAGTTTTATAGGAGTTCAAAGAGTTACACTTTCCGTTTATTTCGTTAGCTTTCATCGACTGTCATCCATTTTTGCACCATATTGCAACAAACTGTGAACATAATGCACTAAATTGCAACAAATGGAACTTTAGGTCTTACATTGCAACTTCATATAAACTTTATGGCACTAAAGTGCTATTTCCCCTTTTATAGGAGTTCAAAGAGTTTTTTTTTTTTTTTTTCAAAAGTGACATGCGTACTTTGTGCAATATATCAATTTGACTCGCGTACTTTGAAAACATCAAATGTGAGTTGCGTACTTACTGTTTTTAAAATTTTGATACCACTTTTTTAACACCCGTTAAAAACATAACGAGACTTCCATAACTTTCGGCAATCTCCATAAATTCCGGCCACCTCAATTTTTTCGGGCAATCTCACACACTCAATTCTTTCATATATCACAAAAATGCTTGAATCACCTTATTAGTTGCTGGGTTCCCTGGGTGACATCACGTTGCAGAAGAATCAAGTTCTAGGTAATAATTTTAGAACACTTGAGTTAACACGCTTTAAATTAAAACATTGATTGGAATTGTTAAATACTAGATTACATAGATTTCCCCCATGTTCATCTTCCATAACCCAACAAATCCGAAAGCAAAAGTAGCAAATATCAAAATTAAAACAAACCCCAAAATTGAATTTAAATCTCAGATTTATTGCTTTTATTTTGGATCCAACAACCTAGAAAATCCGAGTTTCAAAAATCGAGACCCATGCTCTGAGAATCAAAGTATTTGAATATAGTGGAGAGAGAGAAAGAAACGAGGAATAAGGGTGGATGGGTGTTTTGGATCTACAAATTGGATAATAGGAGGTAGGCGGGTGGAGGGACGGACTGGTGAGTGCAGATAAAGATGATGCAGAGGTGGTGGTTGGCTGGGCGGTGGTGTGGTCAGGATAAGAGGAGGGAAGGGTGTAAAGAAAACCGAGATTTGGGTTGAGAAGGGGCGGCGGTAGTGATGAAACTGGAAAGAAAGAATTGATATATGGAAGTTATGGAAGTCCCGTTATGTTTTTAACGGGTGTTAAAAAAGTCGTATCAAAATTTTAAAAACATTAAGTACGCAACCCACATTTGATGTTTCCAAAGTACGCGAGTCAAATTGATATATTGCACAAAGTACGCATGTCACTTTTGCAAAAAAAACTCGGAGTTCAAATGTGACTGCAAATAATAGTTGAGTAAACGACCAAAATGACTCGCATACTATCGAAATACAACCAATTTGACCTGCGTACTATCTAAACTACCAAATCAACCTGCGTACTATATATAAATCAACCAAATCAACCCAAATCGTTAGTATACATTAATGGATGTTAACAAACGTTAAAAACTTAACATAAATTGCAATCAAAATTTTCAAAATTGACCCCAATACACATTAAAATGAACCAAAATTATTTACCACTGGGAGATAATTATTTCAATGTTTTTTAGCAAGTAATTATTGTATAATCAGCTCCACCAACACCACAATTTCCACCGTCATTACCACGCCACCATCTCATAACCACCGCTACCCCCATCTAAACCAACAACAAAAACAAATTACTACATAAATTTTAGATGAAGGATAAAACCACCAGATTCAAAAAGAGACTTCATAATCTGATTTCAAAACAAGAAGAAGAAATTGATTCCAAAAAGTAGTTTCCAACACATTAAGCCACAAGATTTCAAATACCGGATTTCAAACATGCCAGTTAAGAACAAGATTCAAATACAAAATTTCAAAAGGAGGTCCATACCTAGATCTAGATCTCAATATTGAGAAAGAGAGATTGAGAAGAAACAACGATGATTTTAGGGAAGATGAAAGGGGCGGAGAGAAGAGAGCAGAAGGGCGGTGGTTTTGAGAAGGGAGAAAAAAGGCGGTGGTACTGAGAAAGCTTGAGAAGAAACAAAGATGGTGGCAGGCTTGTGGATTGGGCACCGGCGAGTAGTTTGGTTTTAGGGGAGGGTAGAAGAAGAACACAAATCTTGGTATGTTCAAGCACTAGAGAAGCACACAACCACAACCTTATCACTCACAAAACCCAACTAGGATTAAAATGGGTTGGATTGAGATTTGATGTAAGTGATCTCAGAAATCGGGCTTGTTTATTTTTAGTTGAAGACAATGAAATAAAGAAAGAGAAATTTCTCCGGAGGTGATAGTGGCAAGGGCGGAAGGAACGATGGCCATGGCGGCAGTTGATGGAGAGGGATTTTTGATGTGCCTGAATAGAGGGCTAAGTTTGATGAAGAAGGTGGCCATATCTTTGATCATGGATTTACCGTTATGGCTTCATTAAAATTTGGTTTATTAGCAAGATTAGGGCTATTTTGGTCCTAAAGAATTGTGTCACTTGTTAAAATAATTTTAGTTTATTTTAATGTGTGCTGGGGTCAATTTTGAAAATTTTGATTGCAATATCCGTTAAGTTTTTAACATTCGTTAACATCCATTAATGTATACTAACAATTTGGGTTGATTTGGTTGATTTATATACAGTACGCAGGTTGATTTGGTAGTTTAGATAGTACGCACATCAAATTGGTTGTATTTCGATAGTACGTGGGTCATTTTGGTCGTTTACTCAATAATATAATATTTGCAATTTCAACCATCAAATTGATGCTTTGTGAAAATTTGGAGTAATTTTCAATGGACGTTAAAAAAATTGGACGGTTTAAAATAAGGGAATATTTCCATCAAGTAAAAGGGGAAAAAAAAACAATTTTGTTTTCATCATAATAATAACAAGTTTTAACAAATTGCAACAAAACTTCTAAAAAATTAAAATCTTTGTACTAGTAAAAAGAAAAAAAAACGGAGGCAAGTGCCCCCTCTAGTCATGTGTAGATCCTCCTGTGGTTGGTGGTGGCGGTGGTGGTGGTAGTGGAGGATGAGTTGATGTTAACGGTGGGTGATAGGATGCATGGTTAAATATGATAGTGTGCATTTTGCATACTATTAATGGAATGGTGATAAATAAATATAAAAAATGCAGGGGTATATAATGTAATTTATAATGAAGTCCGTTAAGTTTTCTTGCCACTTATTAACTCCTACCCAATTATTCAACGTCATCCAAAAAACCCTTTGTTACACGATATATGAAAGTTGAAACCGCCAATTCTTGTACCAATATGTTATTTGCCCCCTCCATTCGTTCGCCTTTTAGAACTTCATAATTGGAATTTTGTGGGTTTTTTATCATTTTATTTCTATATTTATAAGATTTCAAGGATGTTAATCGACGTAGAATAATTCGTGCATTTCCTGATGCATACGTGTTGGGGATGGAACTATGTTCGGGTTTTTTTTTTTTTTTTTAGTGTCGTAGGCTCATAGGTATGGAAATGACATCACTTTGAGCGCTCATGTCACGGGGAGAATCTTTCAATCGCATGTCCAATAGCTTTGATAGTAATGGCTGGATGTAGCTGGGACTCCAAGGTCTCTCCATCATACAAATGGTTTGGGGCATAGACAATTTCAGTGATAAAATTTAATCTAAAAATGAATGATTCAACAAACTTAGGCTCCGCTTGACTTTTAAATATTGTATTTTCAACCCAACACTATGTTGTTACCAAGACATCGAAATGTCCACCAATTTTGGTGGCCAAACATCAATGTCCCCCAATTTGGTGGCTATTTTCAAATTTTAACCAATAATTTATGAAATACACTTTTTGAAAAAAAAAGAAGAAGCATTTGTGGTAATAAACGAAAATCAAATTAAAATTTTCATTTTAAATCTGATTGTTTCTGTTATTTTAAGTCACAAAATGGACCTTTCGAAAGAAAAAAAGGTTAATGACAATTTAGACCCCGAAGTACCATACCACCCTTCCAATCGAGCCCCGGATGTCTTTTTTCGCAAGATCGGACCCTGGGGTGATTCATTTTCCCCAGTTAAGGCATTTTTGACGGAATTCGTTAAAAAGTCAGTTAAAAGGCATGTGCCGTACACGTGACTAACGGAATTGGGTTGTTTGAAGTTGATGTTTCTTTTAAGGGGTTTAATGAAAATTCGAAACTTAATAGGGCTGAAAATAAAAATAATTAATAAAATAGTAAATAAAAGGGTTTTTAAAGTTATTTTCAAAATATTAATAAAATAGAAAGTTAAATAAGAATTTTATTTTATAAACAAAATAAATCAAATTTTACATTTACCAAAAAAAATCTTCATCCAATAAATATGCAACATTTTATAATTTATAATAAAAAAGAAAATTAAATAAGAGTTGTATTTTAAAACTTGTTATTTTATCACGATTAATAATAAACTAAATAACTATTTTTAGATTTTATTAAGATAATTATTTTTGTTCAAATTGTTGGTCAAAGTATAAATTGTTTGACCAAGAATCTTAAGTCGGGCGGGACAGAGGGAGTATATTTTTAGCAAATGCGTTATCCAAATCGTTTTTTACGTTTACCAAAGAAAATTATCATTAAATACTCTGATGCTCGGACTCTTTAATTTACTCCGCCGTAGCAGTGTCGGACACACGTATTTTAGTCTTGTCTAGACGAGTTCGGCGAGGTAAACAAAAGAGTCTGAGTATCTTAGATTAAATAAATATGAAACATTTTATATTTTGTAATAGGAAATTAAAATAAGTTACAATCATTTATTTTAGATTTTTTTTTTTTTGAAGAAAGAAAAAAAAATCTTAGAATAGCAGCCACCATCATCTTTAACAAACCCGACCAAACCCCCACCCCTTTCCCCTTCCTCCGATGACCACCCCTTTCCCACCATCTTTCCAGCTTCTAACCACCATTACTACCACCAGACCACCACACAACCACACCACCACCGCACCACCACCATCGGACAGCCACCACCGCACCACCACCATCGGACAGCCACACCGCACACTGACCAAACACCGCTACATATTATACACACAAACCAAGAAACACATACAAACACTCCAGACCTGAAATCAAAAATCAAAACTTCAAAAATAAAAATTCAAAATTCAAAAATCAAGAATCCGGCGAGTGATACTTCTCTATCCTCATAACCGCTGGCGCCTCCGCTATACCTTCTTCCGATGATGATGATTCCGACGACTCTGCAACTGTTGATGATGATATCGGTGGATCGGCACCAGAAATTGATCCAGTTCAGATTCTCACCCAAAATTGATCTGGCCGCCATTGTTTGAACCAAGAAGATCTGGGTAGAGTATGGTTTCAGGAGAAATGAGTAGTGGGAAGAAATGCCGACGACGGCAACGACAGAGACGGCAAAAAATTGTAGAGCCGTCGTTGGGAGAAGATTCTTGATGAGTGCAGAAAATCCAAGAGGCATAATGGTCGAAATCAAAATCAGAGATCGGAATCAAAACCAAAACCAAAACCAAAACCAAAATCAAAATCAATATGGAACAAACGCATATCTGGGTTTCCAAATCGAATCCTAAATAAAAAATCATAACCCAAATCAAAAATCAAAGATTGAAATGGGGTGTTATACGGGATTGCAGTCGTAATATACTGTGATGAGAATGAAGAAAAGAGGGGGCCGTTCGGAGATGTTGGTGTTCGTCGGAGACGGGAATGGGGTGGGACACCGGAAAATATGGAGGAAGGTTGGGATCGGAGTCTGGGACTGGGAGCGTGGGGGGTGTGAAGGGATATATTGTTCATCTTTTTTTATTTACCCTCCCATCATTTTTAAATGTGTCATTTTAACCCCTTTAGAAGTATGTACAATTCAAACAACCCAATTCAGTTAGTCACGTGCACGGCACATGCCTTTTTACTGTCTTTTTAACAAATTCCATCAAAAAGGCCTTAACTGGCGAAAATGAATCCCCCCAGGGTCCGATCTGGCGAAAAAAGACATCCGGGGCTCGATTGGAAGGGTGATATGGTACTTCGGGGTCTAAATTGTCATTAACCCAAGAAAATTATCAAAGTGTATGTCTATAAATTACAACAATCTAATTCACGAAATAACAATCTTGATAGAAAAATAATCCATATAATATATTAAAGAAAAAAATATTACCGGGGAAATGGCTACTACATTTCTTTAAATTGTCAGCATTGTACAACAATAAAAATTAAAACAAAATGCAACAGAAAAATGAATATCTTCTCACTTAAAACGAAAATAAACTCACATTCATGTTCAAAATTTGTGACATCACCACTCATACTTAAAAAGTTGTAACATATTTCAAAGGCTTAATATTTTTTTTCAACCAATTAAGAAAATTGTAGCTAAATTTGCTCAAAATCCTTGAACGTAACAGATTGGTCATATTTGTTTTGCTCAAACGATGGCAATTTACAAATGCTAGGGTATGATCAACGCATAGCACGATTTCAACGAGAAAATTTGTTTCTCTAGTAGATTCACACTTCAGTTGCAGAATGACACCAACTTCGGTAACGATGGCATCCTTGATCCGGTAAATATCACATAGGCCATCATCATCATAAATCCTTACAACAATAAATTATTTAATCAGGTAAATCAAAAAGACTCATTCACCCCTAAATAATTCAATTACCCAATTATCTAGGTAATTTAATGTCCATATACGAGAGTAATTCAAAATCATGAATAAATAAGGGTGGTATCAGTAAACAAGAGCAAATACGCTTAGGTAATAATAAAACGTCAAATATTTTGAAAAATAAAAAATAAACTCCTAAAACAAACAATATGTATTATGGAACGGGGAGTGCTTTTTAGTGTATGTATTCTTTAAAGATATGACAATATCAAAATACTCAGACTGTGTAAATACTTTCATCTGTCCTGGTTGTTTAGGGTTGGTACAAGCCCCATATGTACTATATTCCCAGAGTTAAAAATAGTCCTGCTCCCGAAAATCAGGCAACACTTTCCATATATATATTTTTTTTATTACTAAGTAGCAAAAATTATTTTTTTTTTCTATTGAGAGACATCTATATTTTCACAACTTTAAAGCTTTAATACTCCTTTAATCTCTAAATGAACATATATTTTTTAGTATTAAATCTATTAAATTTACTTTAAAATATATCAAAATAAAAACTAAATATTTATATAAAAATATTTCGTATAATAAAAAAAGTCGTATATCACACGTGCATTGCACGTGTATTAATCTAATACTCCCTCTGGTCCAGAATAACTCACTTTTGGTCAAACAGATGTAAGTTTGACCAATAAATTTAAACAAAAAATAATGATCTTATTAAAAATCTAAAAATTGTTATTAAAAGTATTGTCCATCTATCTATATAATATTAGAAAGCAGAAACATTTCCTGCTCTCTCATTGTGCCACCTCATAATGATGACTCATAATACCACTTGGCACATTTCTACAATTCTATTGGTTAGCTCATTTTGAGGCTTTCAACATAAAAAAAATTAAATAAAAAATAAAAAACAAAATTACAAATTGCAAAGATTTTGGTGACATGTGTATAAAAAAACACCGCATTTAATTAACAAAAACAGGCTAACTAAGGAAAGGATTGTAGTATAAAACTAACAATGCATTTTCGAATTTTATTAATAAAAAAATAGGTTATTAAGGAAATGATTGTAGTATAATTTTAATTAAGGAAATAAATATTTTTGAATACCAATTCTTATGAAAGTCTAATTGAATTTAATTAATAAAAACAGGCTAACTAAGGAAAGGATTGTAGTATAAAAAAACTAAGGAATGATTGTAGTTAAATTTAAAATTAAAATTAAAATTCAAAGACATATACTGTATATCTTATTTAAGGGATTATTTAACTACTAATTCTTACCTAAATTTAATCCCACACGATTTTCAAATAATTATGGTTCGTAGATCTTTAAGAGCCGATGACTGGTTATTGTTTGTGGTAAGTACCAGAAAAGTCTCTTTTTCTTTCTTTTTAGTTCCTCGAACATTTCTTCGCCCCTTCTTTAGGCTGGAACTGCAATTTTTCTTTCAAGTTTTCTAACGGATGGATGTTTTGATGTTTTATAGATTGTAAGTCCATCTGCTTACAGTGCACGGAGTTTTGTTTCCGGTGAAATCTTTAATAGGAAGAGAGAGGTAAATACATACAAGTTGTCTGATTGTAGATACTCCGTGTGTGTGTGTGTGTGTGTGTGTGTGTTTTCATATTAGTGAGATAGAAATCTGCATAAGTTGGACATGTAAACAGTGGCGGAACTAGAAATTTCCGTGATGAGGGTAATAATAATAAGATAACAACATGTTATTCCTTTACTTCTTACTCACAAATTCAAAAAGGTGCATCTTTTTTGGCATAACACAGTATCATGTTTACGTTTTGATTGTTTTTGTTTTTGAATTATCTGCTTCTCAGATAAGGCCATTTGCTTTGATTTCAAAATGAGATGGCTACGTTATTCATTTACTTCGCACTCACAAATTCGAAATATATACTCCCTCCGTCTCATACTTATTGATATCAAATGAGAGTGTACGGGGATTAAGAAAATATATAAGAAAAGTAAGTATTGTGAGTGGGTAGGAGAGAGAAAATAAGTTAATAGATAGTTGTTGTGAGTGGATAGGAGAGTGAAAAGTGAACATTTTGGGTAAACACCCAAAATGAAAATAAGTAGCGATAAGTATGGGACGGAGGGAGTATTCTTTTCGCCTGACACTTATCATGTTTAAGTTTTGAATATTTTTATTTTATTTTCCCATTTTACTTATATATTTGTCTCTGAAGTAAATCTATAATATATATATATATATATATATATATATATATTTTCTCTTAAGTAAATCTATAATATACATATATATATTTTATTTTTTGCTGAATATGTAATAAACATGAAAAAAAATACATAACAAAAAACTATTCTAGGGTCCAATAAAATGCTGTTAGTATTTTAGGAGGACAAAAACTTGTGTGAGACGGTCTCACGTGTGAGACGAGTCTTATTGAGAAAGTAAATGGTTTGCCCCCTTATGGGTGGGGCAGGGCAAGCCCATTTTTCTCCCAACAATACCCGTCTCACGTGTGAGACCGTCTCACACAATACTTCCTCTTCTAGGAGATACTTATCTCGGATAATATCGACATTAATAATTATCTTAAATCTACCTGTTCTAGGGATTTTGACATTTATCTTAACTAAGGACTTATTTTATGTTTTAGCTATATCTTGAACTTAGTTTTTTGGAATGTTCTAAACAATATCTACAGTTTCGTTTGTAACGACCCCAAAACCCGACACTATTTTAAAAATAAATTAAGCTTGTGTGTATATTGTGTTGCATATTATTTCATGCTTAGCATTATTTGCTTGATTATTTGTGTTAGTTTTAATTTATTAGATTATATCATTTAGGAGGTAAAAGGATTAAAGTTGAAACTTTAGGGGCCTTGGTGAAAGTTATAGTTTAGGGGTTTAGTTGGTCTTAGTTAAGTTTGGAGGGCCTAAATGAAACTTGAAAAAAATCAAATTGCTTCTTATCCTCACTTTTCTCTCTCCCTACGACACACACACACACACACACACACTAAATTCACTTTCCCCATTTCTCTCAAGGTTGAAGAAGAAGGTAAGGGTTCATGCTTATTTTGATTTTATCACTTTTAATTAATCATCCGTTCTAAAATCCGACTTCACCTAAATGTTCAGGGTGTTGAGTAGACCGTTTATAGCCAATTAGAAAATATTTTCATCTATACTTTCCCGGTAGTAGGTAAGTTACTATTCTCCTTTTTATTATTAAAATGTTCATATCATTTATATGTGATACTTGATATGGTATTTGTTGCTTGAAGGTAAGTGTTTATGTAAGTTGATATGGGTTGTGTTAAAGAATAAAGAGTTTAGTGTTGCTGAATTCAGTGATGGCTCAATTGAGTTAGATAATAGTTGGGATAGTACTTTTGAGACGGTGGAACAGAGGGAGTATAAAAGAATTTAGTTTTGGCCTTCGAGGTGTGTTGGGTGGCCGCCCAAAAAAGGCGTGCGGCCGCTTATCTATCTGGAATATTTTGGTCTTGGTCAAGGTGGTTTTGGGCGGCCGCACAGTCTGGTGTGGACGGCCGCACGCACAGGGGGCTGAGAAACTGAAATGTTCCAAATTTAGTTGAGTTGTGGTTCAATCTTGGTCTAGGTCTTAGGTGATATCCTAGGGTACCTAGATGGTTATTTTGGAACACCAAATTAGTAGGAATGGTCCGTTTGTGATCGAGTTTGGAATGATGTAACCGTTTAGGTTCATTTTGGTTTTGTTACATCTTTATGATGCCTTTGTGGGATTTCCTACTTTGAAATCCTTTATTTGAGAAATGTGTTTATCGCACTTGGTTGTTGAGCTCTTTATGGGCAATTTATCATCTTTATGATGTACTTAGTATGGTTCCCTATTTTGGAATCATACACCGATTGTGCAATAGTTAAAAGTCCAGCTGGTCTTACTTGGTTGAGTCGGACAGTGATGAATATTATAATGGCACCCGAGCCAAGTTTAGTATAATGTTCTTCACTGGTAACCCCCTTTTTCCCCTTCATGATTGTGTGGTTGAGATGAGCTAGCTCCCTTGTGTGAGTATTACAGCTACACGTTTTAGGGTTATGACTTTGTGTCATTTTCCCACCGTTGTTCTTGTTGTTGTTTGGTTCCGAAACCCCTGCTCAGCTCTTTGATGCTGCTCGGTTGATACTGCTCAGATTGTTATATCCTTTTGGGAGAACCTTGGCTCAGTATCCTTTGTAATGTGTTTATTTCAGTCTAATGTGCTGCGTGATGAGTTGGTCGTTATTTCTAACCGGTATGGGACGGTTGGCTATAGGGAGCCTCTCATGTTATGTGCTATGTGATTACTTATCAAGAATGCTCATTTGAAGTTATTATGTATAACATGCCATGTAGTTTCATATTAGTAACTTACTGAGATTTATCTCACCCCGTTCCTTGTTTAATTGTTTTCCTTAAATAAGGGCGAGCCAAGGGCTAGGTCACGTTGAGCTTGGGGAGGACGTCGAGTTGGTAAGCCATTTTGGGAAGGAGTTCTTTTGGGTTGCATTATGTAAATGTATTACACTGGCACTTCACGTTCATGCACTGACACTTTCATACACTAACACTGACATGTCGAAACACATTTTTTTAAGCTTAAGAAAAGCGCTTTTTATGAGATTTTGGCTTTTAACTTAAATCAAAATAAATAAATAAAATAATAATGTGAGACTGTGTTTTGATAAAAGACTATCATTTTGTTTATTATTAATGATTTATGGCCTTAAATTATTAGACCTCCATTTTAAAATTAGACAAATTACAGATAAGGGTCCAAAGTTTGGGGGCCGTTTGCGATTGGGGTCTGATGTGTTTATTTTGTGTGATTAGAAGTCTGAAGTTAACAAAAGTTAGCAATAGGAGTTTTTTTGACAGAAATGTTGGAAATTTCAGTTAAGTCATCACGTGCCGAGCACATGTGACGTAACTGAGACTAATTTGAAATTGATAGATGTAACTAAGGGTAAAGCTAAAAGTTTTAAACTTTAGGGTCAAAAATATAAATTTCTTCCCAATTTATTAACATAAAAAATCCAACAAACCCCCTCTCTATCTTCTTCCATGTTCTCCCATTTTTTATCATGCCGTCCCCATCCAAACCTTGAAATCCAAAATTAAACAACACTAAATTTACCCTCAATCGTTCATCTAAAACCCTCAAGTTCCATAGTTGAACATTCAGACCAAGATGGAGCCAGCTGGTGCCACCACCATACAATCTCGTAAGCGATTCCTAACCAATCCGAACCCCAATCATCCCTCAACTTTAACACTACCGGAATCTTCCGTATCCTCCGACTCTTCATCGGATCGCATTGCAAAGAAAACTAAAGAATTGCCCAATTTGTTCGATTGGCATAGATGCAGTCGCATAATCAATTACTCAAACCCTAAAGAGAGGCTCCAACCACTAAACAATATGTGACGGATCGTTCTTCTATGTGGAAACATTAGTAAACGGGTGTAATCCTTAGATCTTTGCCCCTATCGTTTTTCAGCAACGGCGAGATCGGATTGTTTCAAGTGCCGCGCATGTGAACGGTGCATTCATAAATATTGTGTTGGTAAGTATCGTGGGATGGCGACATAGTCGTTTTATTGTTTGGGTTTAGGGTTTGAGGTTCATATTGATTGTTGGGTTCCGATTCACTTGCTATTCTAGTTTTCTTTGTTTAGTTGAGAGTGGTGAGAGAGAGAGAGGGGGAGGGGGGGGGGGAGGGGGAGGGGGGAGAGGATGACAGGGAATGGGTTGGAGTAAGATGGGAGGCTATTGTATTTGCAATGGCTGACGGTGGTAGATTAATGGAGGGGACGACGGTGGTTGAGGGGCGGAGAAGGCGGAGTATGGTGGTTATGGAATGGTTGGGTTGGAATTCACCATTAGCAGTGAAGAAGGGGATTGGAGGGGTGTTCAGTTTTTTTAAATTTGCCAATTTTGGGAAAGAATTTGAACTTTTTGCCCTTCGAAGTTTAGAACTTCCATTTAACTTTTAGTAACTAATAGTATTACTTCCAAAATAGCCTCAGTAACGTCACATGTGCTCGACACGTGATGATTTAACTGAAATTTTTAACATTTCCGTCAAAAAGCCCATATTTGCTAACTTTAGACCCCTATTCACCAAAAATAAAACATTAGACCCCCAATCTCAAACACCTCCAAACTTTGAACCCTCATTTGTAATTTGCCCTTTAAAATATTGATTGATATTTCGGTGACTTAACGATCAAAATCCCAACTACCATCCATTTTCAGTTCATCCCCATCCTCCCCCTCTATGTCCATGGCAACACCTATTCACCTTCCCGCCATTTCTTTTTCTTCCTCCCGCTCACTCAACCCACCAAAACCCCACCACACACTCCGCACCCCTACCCTCACCCGCTCGTCCCTCACAGACCAATCTCTCTCCTCCAAATCCCACCTGCTCTCCTTGATCTCCGACCAAGACAGAGGCCTCAAAACCCAATCCGACCCTCAAAAGCTCTCCCAAATCATCCAAGCCATCGACGCCATGGCCGTTCTGGGTCGCGATAAAGTCACCACCGGTAACTCACTTTCCGGTACTTGGAGGTTGCTGTGGACTACTGAGAAAGAACAGCTTTTCATCATCAAGAATGCCGGGTTCTTTGGAACGAAAGCTGGGGATGTTTTGCAAGTGATCGATGTCGAAAATCGGAGTTTGAATAATGTAATTACTTTTCCTCCTGATGGGGTTTTCTTTGTTCGGTCTGGAATCGAGATTGCATCAGCACAAAGAGTTGATTTTAGGTATGTAATTGTTGTAATTGGGTTTGTTTAGTTTGTATATGTTTTAATTTCTTGGAATGAAATAGGCTTTGGGGGATTGCATTTGAATTATCAATTAGTATTCCAAATATACTTGAACTATGATCAATTTCTCGTAATTTAAGTTTTGTGAGCTAAATACACAAGAAAATCTGAACATAATTTAGAAAATTTTATTAGGGTTCTGCCGTTATGGCAATTTTGGTATAATGTTTTAAATTTTGGAGTTAAGTGAGAACATCAGATGGATTTGGGGTTTGCATGTAATTGGAAATTTGGATTGTTTTAAGGCAAGATTGGGGATTTTAGTAAACTTGTGTTGGCGTCTGTTTCGTGTTTGTTCATGGTGTTATGTGTATTGTGCTAGGTTTACAAGTGCAGTTCTACGCGGGAAGGATTGGGAGTTTCCTTTGCCACCATTTGGTCAAGGATGGTGAGTGTTTCATATTATAAGTTTCATTTCGTTGTGGTTTTGTCGATCATGCCTACTTTTGATTGTTGCAATATCCGTAGCCCTTTCCCATAGCATTTTGAGGGTTTCTTTTTGTTTAATTCAAGTTTTTCTTTCTATGATGTCCCACATCCCACATTGGAAAGATGTGGACTTTGATTGTGATGTATAAGTCTTCACAAAGCTACCACTTGGTACCAACATTGTCCATGTACTTTTGGGTGGGTCCAAGTGGACCCAAGATACTCGTGTTTAGTGGGCTAGTGTGTGGGGTTTAGCGGACCGGGTCTTCAGGCTCAGGGTTTATTTCGTAGTACCGATAAACAAAATAAATAATGACACGGAGTTGTCCAACTTTACTCATTCCATGTGCAACTGTGAAAGTACTCATCGATAATGAGTACATTGTATTAGTTCAATCAATATTCTTAGTCAAGTGTTCCATTTTGTGATGTCTCACTTAACGAGTCGACTTCGAGAAATTATTCCTTGATTTCTCCATATTCTTTCAACTTGAACCTCCACTTCTGATATAATAGTTTTGCACTTACTCTCACTCATGTATATTTGTAACTATGTCTAAGTCCTAGTAGACTATACTATCACTTAATTGTTCTACTTTTCAAACATTGACGGTGATGGACCATTTGGGTGGAATGTACCGAGTATCTCTAATTCTATAATGAGGAGGAAAAACAATTTTATTTGACTTTTGTTAAATCAAGGTCAACTGTTTTCTGTAGGTTTGAGTCTGTGTACCTCGATGACGAGATTCGAGTTGTGAAAGACATTAGGGGTGACTATTTAGTTGTTGACCGTGCTCCTTATTCTTGGACAGAATAAAAGTTCCCAAGTCATGATTTACTGCATAAGCGGAACGCATGGTGAGTTAATGTATTCCAAAAACTCTTCCTCTTATCTTAATTTCCTTGCAAATAGTGGCAAGACATGGTTTTATCTTCTCTCCTTTGATCTTGCCGTGGCTTGTAGTCTATATTGTAAAGACGACGTCTTATCCCTTTTATAAAGCTAGCATTCTTCTATGAGCAATGCTTGGGGCACAAAAGTCACAAAATCTTACTCACAAAATGAGTTGACGATATTTGATTGGTTGCATCGATAGTGGACCCGTCACACTCTAATTAAAAACAACAATAAAATCATTACACCTAGGATTTTATGAGCAAGATTTTGTGACTATTTTGTGCCCTAGTATTATTCGTATTCTCCTATTTGCTTCCAAAAAAAAGGCTTTAAATTTGGAGAAAAAATTGTTGAGACTGCTTGGTCTCAGCAGGAAGATGCTTTCTGGCGTAATTGCTATTAAATCTGTTTGAGTTTCCTCTATGCAAAATAATTAAACTTTGTTTTCTTGCCAACAGGCAGAAGCCTCAACTTCCTTTAGCTAGAGCCTGTGTATCAAATTAAGTTGTATTGCTGATATGAACATGCCCGTCTAATTTTTTCCAAGTCAATATACTGTTTGAATTTCAAGTGTTATATATATCTGACACTGTTCAAAAGTTTATTTACTATAGTACCTCCACCCCAAAATGAATACCCCCTCCGTTTCAAATGATCTACATATTTTTTCGTTGTTATTGCTATCAATAGCAAGTTTAAGATTTTCATTAGGATAATTAAATCAACCTAAAATTATTGCTCAAATCTCCTTCGCTTACGAAGATCATTTTGGGACGGAGGGAGTAGCACTTTTTGTTTTCTTCAAATTTTCTCCTGGTCGAGAGAAAGTTGGAAACTTCTGACCAGTGGCGAAGTCAAGAGTTTTCGGAAAGGAGGTCAAGATTATTTTTGGGGTAATTGTTATACTTGAGGTATTCAAATTTAGCATACAAGGGGGTCAAAATATTAATTTAGTGCAAAATTTACCTAAAATTAATGGGGGTCAAAATGTATAAATTTATAATTTTCAATAGTAAAATGTCAGTTTTCAAAAACTTCAAGTTAGTAAAATTGACACGTTCTGAAATTGAAGGGGGTCAAGCAAACGTGGTTTCGCCAGTGCTGTTGTCACTCTTTTCTTGGGACGGAATAAGTATACATATGACTTCCACCATGTAAAATGTTTCAATAGTGTTCTTGTATTTTCATCATACATCTTGTTAATTTTTCCTCTAGAATCGGCTGAAATATGTTGGAAATTTTGGCTTTGGGTAACTTTAGAGGGTCCCATTTGTGGGTCCCATTGAGTTTGACCAAAGTCAATGTTTATACACATTCTATGTTATACCATGAAGCAAAATGATGTTTTGGTGAAAGCCAAATTATGGGTGGAATCCATAGTAATTAGACCTCAAAGATAGCCATTTAGTAAGTCTTAAATGCCAATAAGGAAGTGGGTTTGTTGGCATCCCATATGGGATAGGAAGCCATAAAGTCCCCTTTTGTTGGTAATGTATAAGGCTTTTGTGCCATCCCACATGGGAATGAGATGAGTTGTTGAGGTGCCATAAATTACTTGGCACTTAATACACTCATGTTCAAGTTACATGTGAGGTGGGCTTGAACCTTTCCCCACACGCGCTCGCTCGCTCGGCTCGGCCGGGCACGGGCACGGGTACGGGCGTTTGGGCGAATGGTTCGGTTCGTGGGCGTATCTTTTTGGACAAAATTCATTTGAATGCTTCTTGGTTCCTAACGAAATTCGGTTAGGTCCGTCGGAATCCTAACAGGACTTAACTGTGTCAGTTTCTTTCTGGGTAAGACTGAAACTCTTTGAGTTGATCAGAATTAGGAGTTCGTCTCCTTATCAGATTCTGAACTGTTTTGTGTATAAATAAAACGTCCCCTCTCCTCAGAATATCAGATACACACGAAAATACTCTGGTATTTTTGCTCTCGGTATTCTGTTAAGTTCCAGTTTTGTGTGTTAACGACGGTGTGATTCAGGCGACTGAGATAGGACCGAAGTTGAATCCGTGCCTGCTGTGCGATCTCTTTTGGTACGTTTTCTGTGATCGTTTCATCCTCGGGAGAATTTGCCTGGACCCGAAGCAGCACCAGTAGGGGGCAATAATTCTTCTTAGGACAGTCTTCTCAAAGGCGACTCGATCTGATTGATAAGTTGTTCTAACTCTGTTTTCGTTTTCTGTTTCTATTTGTTCTGCTGTTGCTATTGTTCTTGCTGGATCTGTTTGCTATTGGCTTAAATCATAATTACTGTTCTTGCATGGTTTGCTCCTGGTTAATATTATAATTAATCTGTTGCTGCTACTGTTTTATAAACCAACAGTCTAAGAAGAATTATTTAATCATGTCTGGTTCTGGTAATGCTAACGCTCCATTCAAGTCCCTTGTTGACACTTCCGATCTGCCAGAGAAGTTCGCTGGTAAGAACTTCAAGCGCTGGCAGGAACAGATGAAAATCTGGTTGTCAATGAAGGGGATGACTGGTATGCTAACTGAAAAGTGCCCTGTCATTGATGAAAAGGACCCTGAAACAGCGAAGGCTGCTGAACAGTGGAAGGTGAGGGACAATGTTGTTCGAGGATGCATTCTTTCGGCTCTGTCGAATGTGCTCTTCGATGTGTATTGTTCTGCTCCCCTCTCTGCTGCATCGCTGTGGGAATCTCTTAACACAAAGTATAACACTGATGATGCCGGTGTTGAAAAGTACTGCGTGTCTAAGTTCCTTAAGTATCGTATGACTGGAGGGAGATCTGTTACTGACCAAGTGCATGAATTCCAGATCATATTGCAATCACTCAAGGATGGGGCTATGGAACTTCCTGAGAAGTTTGTAGTCATGTCAATCATTGAGAAGTTCCCTCGTTCTTGGGAGGAATTCGGTATGTCTCTCAAGCACCGTACTGGGAGCTTGTCACTCAATGATTTGATGAATGCAATATCGATCCAAGAAGTGCACAATAGTAACGGTGTTAGCTTACCTGTGGAGGCTAAAGCCAATGTGATCACTGCTAATAAGAACAAGAGAAAGTTTGAGAAATCTGGCACTAAGGATGGCTCTAAGGATAATAATGATAAGCTGAAACCTAATAAACATATCCAGAAAAAGCCAAAAGCAAACAAAACCTGCTGGAATTGTGGAACAGTTGGACACTTTTCTAGGGACTGCCCCAAGAAAGGAAAAGTGGGACAAAGCTCTACTGATCAAGGACATGTGAACGTGATTACTGGACCATCTGATGGTGTTGAACCAGTTGATGGTGTAATCACGCCTGAAGTTGATGCTCTTACCAGCGATATTACCAAGTATGTAACCTCTAATCCTGAAATCTTTACTGTTTATGAACCCAACGAGTGGTTGATAGACACTGGGGCAAATGTGCACGTTTGTGCTGATAAATTGCTATTTGTGTCTTACCAGCCTGAACGTGGGAGATCAGTGGCGATGGGGAATTCTAGTGCTGCAAAGGTGCATGGGACTGGACGCGTGGACCTGAAGTTTCCTAATGGGCGCATTCTGACCTTGCAACAAGTGCATCACGTTCCTGACATTCGTCGCAATATCATTAGTGGTTCATGTTTAGTTAAAGAGGGATTTGAGTTTTCATTTAAATGTAATAGGGTTATTATTTTGGATTCTGGTAGTTTTATAGAAAAAGGTTATGCTTCAGATGGTTTATTTAAAATTAGAGTTGTTAGTGATTTTAGTACTCAGTTTAATAATAGTTTTATTGATTATCCCGTTTCTTATGCAATTGAATCCTCAAATATTTGGCATGGTCGCTTAGGACATATAAATCTTGATTCTGTAAAAAGAATGATGAACTTAGATATTATTCCTAAGCATGCTATTGATAAAAGTTCTAAATGTCATGTATGTGTTGAAGCTAAATCTGTTAGAAGACCGTTTCAAACCGTTACTAGAAACTCAGAAATACTAGATTTAGTTCATACTGACATTTGTGAATTTAATGGCATGTTGACCAAAGATAAAAAGAAATACTTTATTACTTTCATTGATGACTGTAGTAGGTACTGTTATGTTTACTTACTAAATGGTAAAGATGAGGCACTGGAAAAATTCATTATATTTAAAAATGAAGCAGAAAATCAAACTGGCAAGAAACTTAAACGGTTAAGATCCGATAGAGGTGGCGAATATGAATCTAACCCTTTCTCGCGTTATTGCCAAGAAAATGGCATAGTTCATGAAGAAACTCCTCCATACACACCTCAATCTAATGGTATTGCAGAACGTAAAAATAGAACCTTTAAAGATATGATCAACAGTCTACTAGGGATTGCCTAAGTATATGTGGGGAGAAGCTTTGAATACGGCTTGCCATATTCTGAATAGAGTTCCTCCTAAACATAAGGCAGAAAGTCCATTTGAACTATGGAAAGGTAGAAAGACAAGCTTGAAATACTTGAAAGTGTGGGGGTGCCTTGCGAAGGTACTTGTCCCTGAACACAAAAGAAAGAAGCTTGGTCCTAAAACAGTTGATGCAATCTTTATAGGATATTCTGAAACAAGCTATGCATTGAGATTTCTTATCATAAAATCTGAAATCTCTGGCATGGATGTAAACTCAATTGTTGAGTTACGTGATGCAACATTTTATGAGGATGTGTTTCCAATGAAGGACGGACTTCCTAGAGAATCAACCACTAACACAAGTTCAATTCCTGCTCAAGTGGAAGAGATGACAAATGTGGGGGTTGATTCTGTTATTTCTCATTCTGATAATGAGGATGAACCGAGAAGGAGTAAGAGAGCTAGGATTACCAAGGATTATGGAAGTGATTATATCACTTACAATATCGAGGGTGATCCTACTACCTTCAAAGAGGCGATGGCATCTCTGGATGCTAAGCAATGGAAGGACGCCGTGAAAAGTGAAATTGATTCTATTGTCTCAAATGGGACATGGGAATTAGTTGATCTACCTCCTGGCTGCAATGCAATCGGATGTAAGTGGGTCTTTAAGAGGAAACTCAAACCTGACGGTACCGTTGATAAGTTTAAGGCTAGATTGGTTGCTAAGGGATTCAAACAAATGGAGGGAATAGACTATTTCGATACCTATTCGCCTGTTGCTAGGATGACTACAATTCGAATGCTTATAGCATTGGCTTCTGTATATGATCTTCCCATCCACCAAATGGATGTAAAGACCGCCTTCTTGCATGGCGATCTTGAGGAGGAAATTTATATGGAACAACCTGAAGGATTTGTAGCATCTGGTAACGAGAAAAAGGTTTGTAAACTTGTTAAGTCACTTTATGGACTTAAACAAGCCCCAAAACAGTGGCATGAGAAATTTGATAAAATTATCTCATCGTTTGGCTTCATTACTAATGAGTTTGATAAGTGTGTCTACATCAAGACTGAAGGTGATAGTAGTATTATCTTGTGCCTATATGTTGATGACATTCTTTTGTTTGGAACCAATATGAGGATAATTGATTCAACTAAATCATTCTTGAAAAGTAAGTTTGAGATGAAGGACATGGGAGAAGCAAGTGTGATTCTTGGCCTAAAGTTGACTCGCTCAACTGAAGGCATAACCATTTCGCAATCTCATTATACTGTAAGTATATTGGAGAAATTTGGTTATAAGAATGTCAAAATTGCTAAAACTCCATATAATCCTTCTGTGGCACTTACTAAGAATGAGGGAGGAGTACCAATTGCTCAGTTAAGATATTCTCAAATCATTGGAAGTTTGATGTATCTTGCTAACTATACTAGACCGGATATTTCCTATTCAGTTACAAGGTTGGCTAGGTATACTCAATGTCCAAATAAAGCACACTGGGAGGCTCTTGATAGAGTCCTTAGGTACTTGAAGGGAACTATTTTCCTTGGGCTGCATTACAAGAGATATCCTGCTGTTCTTGAAGGATATAGTGATGCAAGCTGGATAGCCTTAAACTCTGGGAGTTATGGCTGTACAGGGTATGTTTTTACCTTAGGCGGAGCTGCAGTCGCCTGGAGGTCTACAAAACAAACTCTGTTGTCTAGGTCTACTTTTGAGGCCGAGTTAGTTGCTCTTGACACTACGGGATTAGAAGCTGAATGGTTACACGGATTTATGTCCGAGTTACCCATGGTCAGCAAGCCTATTCCAATGGTCTCTGTACATTGTGACAATATGGCCACAATTGAGAAACTGAAGAGTGTCAAGTACAACTGCAAAACAAGGAGACACATTCAAATTAGATTAAAATCTATAAGGGATTTAGTGTCTCGAAAGGTGATAGCTGTTGATTATGTTGGTACCAAGGATAACACAGCTGATCCTTTAACTAAAGGACTGGAATATGTTCTTGTTGTTAAATCCAGGTTGGGGATGGGGCTGAACCCCGTCTGATTCAAACGCAGTAGCAACCCAACCTATCTGAGTGGAGATCCCACGAAGGGGGTTCAATGTGGTAATAACAAGCTGTGGGGTGGATCGGAGCACCTAAATAGATTGACATGTTAAATGTCTGAGTCTATCCCCTGAATAACCTGGAGGGTGCTCATTACTGCCAGTATAGTAAAAGCTTAAGGCTTTGAATGGGATCGAGTCTTTTTAGACAAGATGATAGCAGTACATCTTCGGAGATGCCCAACTAAATAAGTGTTGTTGTGTGGCCGCAATTAGAGGAAAATGGTTATTCCTTGAAAGCACTTATGATAGAGGATCGGGACGTATGGCCTATATACGTCAATTTTACGATAGAGGGCCTATCATAGCCTTTGCCGTGTTGTTACCAACAAAGGCCACTACACAATAAGGAATCAGATTCAAGACACCCGTTCATCTGGTCCTGTGGAGGTTTGCGTTGACTAACTAAGGTAGCGGTTCAAGCCGGAAGGTACCGTTCTACTGAAAGCACGACATGGATAATCTCTACACATCTTATCACTATGGACTTGTGGGGGATTGTTGGAAATTTTGGCTTTGGGTAACTTTAGGAGGGTCCCATTGAGTTTGACCAAAGTCAATGTTTATCACATTCTATGTTATACCATGAAGCAAAATGATGTTTTGGTGAAAGCCAAATTATGGGTGAAATCCATAGTAATTAGACCTCAAAGATAGCCATTTAGTAAGTCTTAAATGCCAATAAGGAAGTGGGTTTGTTGGCATCCCACATGGGATAGGAAGCCATAAAGTCCCCTTTTGTTGGTAATGTATAAGGCTTTTGTGCCATCCCACATGGGAATGAGATGGGTTGTTGAGGTGCCATAAATTACTTGGCACTTAATACACTCATGTTCAAGTTACATGTGAGGTGGGCTTGAACCTTTCCCCACACGCGCTCGCTCGCTCGGCTCGGCCGGGCACGGGCACGGGCACGGGCGTTTGGGCGAATGGTTCGGTTCGTGGGCGTATCTTTTTGGACAAAATTCATTTGAATGCTTCTTGGTTCCTAACGAAATTCGGTTAGGTCCGTCGGAATCCTAACAGGACTTAACTGTGTCAGTTTCTTTCTGGGTAAGACTGAAACTCTTTGAGTTGATCAGAATTAGGAGTTCGTCTCCTTATCAGATTCTGAACTGTTTTGTGTATAAATAAAACGTCCCCTCTCCTCAGAATATCAGATACACACGAAAATACTCTGGTATTTTTGCTCTCGGTATTCTGTTAAGTTCCAGTTTTGTGTGTTAACGACGGTGTGATTCAGGCGACTGAGATAGGACCGAAGTTGAATCCGTGCCTGCTGTGCGATCTCTTTTGGTACGTTTTCTGTGATCGTTTCATCCTCGGGAGAATTTGCCTGGACCCGAAGCAGCACCAGTAGGGGGCAATAATTCTTCTTAGGACAGTCTTCTCAAAGGCGACTCGATCTGATTGATAAGTTGTTCTAACTCTGTTTTCGTTTTCTGTTTCTATTTGTTCTGCTGTTGCTATTGTTCTTGCTGGATCTGTTTGCTATTGGCTTAAATCATAATTACTGTTCTTGCATGGTTTGCTCCTGGTTAATATTATAATTAATCTGTTGCTGCTACTGTTTTATAAACCAACAGTCTAAGAAGAATTATTTAATCATGTCTGGTTCTGGTAATGCTAACGCTCCATTCAAGTCCCTTGTTGACACTTCCGATCTGCCAGAGAAGTTCGCTGGTAAGAACTTCAAGCGCTGGCAGGAACAGATGAAAATCTGGTTGTCAATGAAGGGGATGACTGGTATGCTAACTGAAAAGTGCCCTGTCATTGATGAAAAGGACCCTGAAACAGCGAAGGCTGCTGAACAGTGGAAGGTGAGGGACAATGTTGTTCGAGGATGCATTCTTTCGGCTCTGTCGAATGTGCTCTTCGATGTGTATTGTTCTGCTCCCCTCTCTGCTGCATCGCTGTGGGAATCTCTTAACACAAAGTATAACACTGATGATGTCGGTGTTGAAAAGTACTGCGTGTCTAAGTTCCTTAAGTATCGTATGACTGGAGGGAGATCTGTTACTGACCAAGTGCATGAATTCCAGATCATATTGCAATCACTCAAGGATGGGGCTATGGAACTTCCTGAGAAGTTTGTAGTCATGTCAATCATTGAGAAGTTCCCTCGTTCTTGGGAGGAATTCGGTATGTCTCTCAAGCACCGTACTGGGAGCTTGTCACTCAATGATTTGATGAATGCAATATCGATCCAAGAAGTGCACAATAGTAACGGTGTTAGCTTACCTGTGGAGGCTAAAGCCAATGTGATCACTGCTAATAAGAACAAGAGAAAGTTTGAGAAATCTGGCACTAAGGATGGCTCTAAGGATAATAATGATAAGCTGAAACCTAATAAACATATCCAGAAAAAGCCAAAAGCAAACAAAACCTGCTGGAATTGTGGAACAGTTGGACACTTTTCTAGGGACTGCCCCAAGAAAGGAAAAGTGGGACAAAGCTCTACTGATCAAGGACATGTGAACGTGATTACTGGACCATCTGATGGTGTTGAACCAGTTGATGGTGTAATCACGCCTGAAGTTGATGCTCTTACCAGCGATATTACCAAGTATGTAACCTCTAATCCTGAAATCTTTACTGTTTATGAACCCAACGAGTGGTTGATAGACACTAGGGCAAATGTGCACGTTTGTGCTGATAAATTGCTATTTGTGTCTTACCAGCCTGAACGTGGGAGATCAGTGGCGATGGGGAATTCTAGTGCTGCAAAGGTGCATGGGACTGGACGCGTGGACCTGAAGTTTCCTAATGGGCGCATTCTGACCTTGCAACAAGTGCATCACGTTCCTGACATTCGTCGCAATATCATTAGTGGTTCATGTTTAGTTAAAGAGGGATTTGAGTTTTCATTTAAATGTAATAGGGTTATTATTTTGGATTCTGGTAGTTTTATAGAAAAAGGTTATGCTTCAGATGGTTTATTTAAAATTAGAGTTGTTAGTGATTTTAGTACTCAGTTTAATAATAGTTTTATTGATTATCCCGTTTCTTATGCAATTGAATCCTCAAATATTTGGCATGGTCGCTTAGGACATATAAATCTTGATTCTGTAAAAAGAATGATGAACTTAGATATTATTCCTAAGCATGCTATTGATAAAAGTTCTAAATGTCATGTATGTGTTGAAGCTAAATCTGTTAGAAGACCGTTTCAAACCGTTACTAGAAACTCAGAAATACTAGATTTAGTTCATACTGACATTTGTGAATTTAATGGCATGTTGACCAAAGATAAATAGAAATACTTTATTACTTTCATTGATGACTGTAGTAGGTACTGTTATGTTTACTTACTAAATGGTAAAGATGAGGCACTGGAAAAATTCATTATATTTAAAAATGAAGCAGAAAATCAAACTGGCAAGAAACTTAAACGGTTTAGATCCGATAGAGGTGGCGAATATGAATCTAACCCTTTCTCGCGTTATTGCCAAGAAAATGGCATAGTTCATGAAGAAACTCCTCCATACACACCTCAATCTAATGGTATTGCAGAACGTAAAAATAGAACCTTTAAAGATATGATCAACAGTCTACTAATAAGTTCGGGATTGCCTAAGTATATGTGGGGAGAAGCTTTGAATACGGCTTGCCATATTCTGAATAGAGTTCCTCCTAAACATAAGGCAGAAAGTCCATTTGAACTATGGAAAGGTAGAAAGACAAGCTTGAAATACTTGAAAGTGTGGGGGTGCCTTGCGAAGGTACTTGTCCCTGAACACAAAAGAAAGAAGCTTGGTCCTAAAACAGTTGATGCAATCTTTATAGGATATTCTGAAACAAGCTATGCATTGAGATTTCTTATCATAAAATCTGAAATCTCTGGCATGGATGTAAACTCAATTGTTGAGTTACGTGATGCAACATTTTATGAGGATGTGTTTCCAATGAAGGACGGACTTCCTAGAGAATCAACCACTAACACAAGTTCAATTCCTGCTCAAGTGGAAGAGATGACAAATGTGGGGGTTGATTCTGTTATTTCTCATTCTGATAATGAGGATGAACCGAGAAGGAGTAAGAGAGCTAGCATTACCAAGGATTATGGAAGTGATTATATCACTTACAATATCGAGGGTGATCCTACTACCTTCAAAGAGGCGATGGCATCTCTGGATGCTAAGCAATGGAAGGACGCCGTGAAAAGTGAAATTGATTCTATTGTCTCAAATGGGACATGGGAATTAGTTGATCTACCTCCTGGCTGCAATGCAATCGGATGTAAGTGGGTCTTTAAGAGGAAACTCAAACCTGACGGTACCGTTGATAAGTTTAAGGCTAGATTGGTTGCTAAGGGATTCAAACAAATGGAGGGAATAGACTATTTCGATACCTATTCGCCTGTTGCTAGGATGACTACAATTCGAATGCTTATAGCATTGGCTTCTGTATATGATCTTCCCATCCACCAAATGGATGTAAAGACCGCCTTCTTGCATGGCGATCTTGAGGAGGAAATTTATATGGAACAACCTGAAGGATTTGTAGCATCTGGTAACGAGAAAAAGGTTTGTAAACTTGTTAAGTCACTTTATGGACTTAAACAAGCCCCAAAACAGTGGCATGAGAAATTTGATAAAATTATCTCATCGTTTGGCTTCATTACTAATGAGTTTGATAAGTGTGTCTACATCAAGACTGAAGGTGATAGTAGTATTATCTTGTGCCTATATGTTGATGACATTCTTTTGTTTGGAACCAATATGAGGATAATTGATTCAACTAAATCATTCTTGAAAAGTAAGTTTGAGATGAAGGACATGGGAGAAGCAAGTGTGATTCTTGGCCTAAAGTTGACTCGCTCAACTGAAGGCATAACCATTTCGCAATCTCATTATACTGTAAGTATATTGGAGAAATTTGGTTATAAGAATGTCAAAATTGCTAAAACTCCATATAATCCTTCTGTGGCACTTACTAAGAATGAGGGAGGAGTACCAATTGCTCAGTTAAGATATTCTCAAATCATTGGAAGTTTGATGTATCTTGCTAACTATACTAGACCGGATATTTCCTATTCAGTTACAAGGTTGGCTAGGTATACTCAATGTCCAAATAAAGCACACTGGGAGGCTCTTGATAGAGTCCTTAGGTACTTGAAGGGAACTATTTTCCTTGGGCTGCATTACAAGAGATATCCTGCTGTTCTTGAAGGATATAGTGATGCAAGCTGGATAGCCTTAAACTCTGGGAGTTATGGCTGTACAGGGTATGTTTTTACCTTAGGCGGAGCTGCAGTCGCCTGGAGGTCTACAAAACAAACTCTGTTGTCTAGGTCTACTTTTGAGGCCGAGTTAGTTGCTCTTGACACTACGGGATTAGAAGCTGAATGGTTACACGGATTTATGTCCGAGTTACCCATGGTCAGCAAGCCTATTCCAATGGTCTCTGTACATTGTGACAATATGGCCACAATTGAGAAACTGAAGAGTGTCAAGTACAACTTGAAAACAAGGAGACACATTCAAATTAGATTAAAATCTATAAGGGATTTAGTGTCTCGAAAGGTGATAGCTGTTGATTATGTTGGTACCAAGGATAACACAGCTGATCCTTTAACTAAAGGACTGGAATATGTTCTTGTTGTTAAATCCAGGTTGGGGATGGGGCTGAACCCCGTCTGATTCAAACGCAGTAGCAACCCAACCTATCTGAGTGGAGATCCCACGAAGGGGGTTCAATGTGGTAATAACAAGCTGTGGGGTGGATCGGAGCACCTAAATAGATTGACATGTTAAATGTCTGAGTCTATCCCCTGAATAACCTGGAGGGTGCTCATTACTGCCAGTATAGTAAAAGCTTAAGGCTTTGAATGGGATCGAGTCTTTTTAGACAAGATGATAGCAGTACATCTTCGGAGATGCCCAACTAAATAAGTGTTGTTGTGTGGCCGCAATTAGAGGAAAATGGTTATTCCTTGAAAGCACTTATGATAGAGGATCGGGACGTATGGCCTATATACGTCAATTTTACGATAGAGGGCCTATCATAGCCTTTGCCGTGTTGTTACCAACAAAGGCCACTACACAATAAGGAATCAGATTCAAGACACCCGTTCATCTGGTCCTGTGGAGGTTTGCGTTGACTAACTAAGGTAGCGGTTCAAGCCGGAAGGTACCGTTCTACTGAAAGCACGACATGGATAATCTCTACACATCTTATCACTATGGACTTGTGGGGGATTGTTGGAAATTTTGGCTTTGGGTAACTTTAGGAGGGTCCCATTGAGTTTGACCAAAGTCAATGTTTATACACATTCTATGTTATACCATGAAGCAAAATGATGTTTTGGTGAAAGCCAAATTATGGGTGAAATCCATAGTAATTAGACCTCAAAGATAGCCATTTAGTAAGTCTTAAATGCCAATAAGGAAGTGGGTTTGTTGGCATCCCACATGGGATAGGAAGCCATAAAGTCCCCTTTTGTTGGTAATGTATAAGGCTTTTGTGCCATCCCACATGGGAATGAGATGGGTTGTTGAGGTGCCATAAATTACTTGGCACTTAATACACTCATGTTCAAGTTACATGTGAGGTGGGCTTGAACCTTTCCCCACACGCGCTCGCTCGCTCGGCTCGGCCGGGCACGGGCACGGGCGTTTGGGCGAATGGTTCGGTTCGTGGGCGTATCTTTTTGGACAAAATTCATTTGAATGCTTCTTGGTTCCTAACGAAATTCGGTTAGGTCCGTCGGAATCCTAACAGGACTTAACTGTGTCAGTTTCTTTCTGGGTAAGACTGAAACTCTTTGAGTTGATCAGAATTAGGAGTTCGTCTCCTTATCAGATTCTGAACTGTTTTGTGTATAAATAAAACGTCCCCTCTCCTCAGAATATCAGATACACACGAAAATACTCTGGTATTTTTGCTCTCGGTATTCTGTTAAGTTCCAGTTTTGTGTGTTAACGACGGTGTGATTCAGGCGACTGAGATAGGACCGAAGTTGAATCCGTGCCTGCTGTGCGATCTCTCTTGGTACGTTTTCTGTGATCGTTTCATCCTCGGGAGAATTTGCCTGGACCCGAAGCAGCACCAGTAGGGGGCAATAATTCTTCTTAGGACAGTCTTCTCAAAGGCGACTCGATCTGATTGATAAGTTGTTCTAACTCTGTTTTCGTTTTCTGTTTCTATTTGTTCTGCTGTTGCTATTGTTCTTGCTGGATCTGTTTGCTATTGGCTTAAATCATAATTACTGTTCTTGCATGGTTTGCTCCTGGTTAATATTATAATTAATCTGTTGCTGCTACTGTTTTATAAACCAACAAAATAGGAGGTCTCAGATCATAACTTAGGCATTGACTTGCAATGGTGGCCATTTTTTGCAGGTTTGATACAGTGTACTTGGATAATGATATTCGTGTTGCAAAAGATATACGCGGTGATTACTTGGTTGTTGACCGTGCTCCCTACGAGTGGAAAGAATAGAGGCACTTACTTAACCTGTTGATGGCTAGGATCCTGAGTTAAATTGTTTCTCCATTCTGAAAAACTTCAGCATTTAGCCAGATGCTTGCTCTCATACTCGGAGAAGATATCGCTTTTAAGCTTGTATATTGTGTACATTGTGTTGAGAACATCACAAACTGTATATTACTTCCCTTTTTTTTTTTTAAGGAATATTTTCAGTATTTTTCAGTCGGGCGAAAGAAATTGCACAATCCCATTATTTTGGATTCATTGAAAAATAGAGGTTTAAAAGATGTTTTTTTGAAGTACTGTATTCATTTTCATATTGCAATGAAGGAACTTTGTGTTTGTGCTGGAAATTAGCACTCCGTAGTTCATTGGCTCTACTCAAAGATTTGTGCTGGAAATTAGTACTCCCTAATACTCCCTCCGTTCCAAAATTTTAGCAATTTTTAATACTCCCTCAGTCCCAAAATGATCTTCACATTTGACCATTCAAACTTTTTAAGGATATGAACGCTTCCTTCACTGGCATGTTGTGTTTATGCACATTTAAGCCTAGATTGTACAAATGGGAAGAACTTTTTGGGACAATGAAAAATGGCAAATGAGAAGATCATTTTGGGACGGAGGGAGTATGTTAGTATGAAGGAATTTTGAGCAGCAATTTTAAGTTAATTTAACCATCTTAATGAAAATTTACAAATTCTTATTGATAGTATTTTATGATTGTGTATTAATAACAAGTTCTATAATTGCCGCTATTCTAGCAATGATGAAAAGGATGGTGCAGTCAACGCGAAAGTGCAGCTCGCGAGGAACGGATCATCTAGATTCCAGGCTTTGAAAGGATTGCAGGTTGGTGTAATACAATATGAGCTGGTCTTGTGTGCGGCGGCCGCACCCCATGCGGCGCCGCCCACATACCCTTTTTTTTTTTTTTTTTTTTTTTTTTTTTCCCCCACAACCTTTTTTCCTCTCACCAAAAGTAACACTTCTTATAATGAAATGTAACACTTTTGTTTTTCAAATGTAACACTTTTTTTTTCCAAAAATGTACCACAATTTTGATGCAATAGATTAAAGATAACATAAAAATTAACGACTAAATTAATGTAACACTTTTTATAAAAGAATGTAAAATTATTTTTTCAAATGTAACACTTTTTTTTTCAAATGTACCACCCATACTTTTTTGCCTTCAACAAAAGTAACACTTATTATAAAAAAATGTATCACTTTTTTATTCAAATGTAACACTTTTTTAAAAAAAAATGTACCACAATTTTGCTACAATAGATAAAGATAACATAAAGATTGACAACTAAATTAATGTAACACTTTTTATAAGGGAATGTAACACTCATTTTTTCAAATGTAACACTTTTTTTCTCCGAAAATAACATAGGATTGACAACTAAACTAATGTTACATTTTATAAAAAATGAATGTAACATTTTTTTTTCTCAATTGTAACAGTTTATATTCCTTAATGTAACATTATATATGAAATGTAACAATTTTTTATTGAGAAAGTAACAATTGAAATGCAAACTCATTTTTTTTTTTGTAAAATTGATGTTACATTTGACAGTAGAAAAAGGGTTATTTTTTGAAGATGAAAGTGTTACTTTTATCAGAACAGAGTGTTACATTTCAGCTGGCAAGCACCTCAAACTTTTTATGTGTGAAAACATGTTAAAAAAAAAAAAAAACCATATCATGACCTATGTAGTTTTATTCGTCTCGTCGAGACGAACACAACGGTATTTTTAAATTTTTTTTTTGACTTATAAATCTCAAGATATAACATTTTAAAGTTATTGGGTTTTTTTTTAAAAAAAGGACAGATGTCGCTTTCAAAAAAAAAAAAAAAAAAAAAAGAAAATCCATGCGGGTAGAGCATGGAAACGGGCGGGCCGACCCGTGGGCAACCCGCCGCACGTGGTGCGGCCGCCATTTCCAAGAATTTGCCATACAATATACCAGGATAACCGCGATGAAAATCTTTAAAAACAAAAACGACTTCTAGAGTTTGAACCCACAAGATGCAAAATCATTCTTAGTAATATTAAATTATCAAAGTCTAAATAATACAAACCCTTAGCAAACTATTTATACTTCTAAGCAAAACCCTAGAAAATAAAACCCTAATGATCTATTGAAACTCCTATCGATGAAAGTACCCTTAGTCTAATAATAAAAGAAAATACTAAAAGCCTATAAATATTATCCTACTTGTTTGGGGTAAAAATTTAGAACACTACTTAATATTCGAAATTACCAAAATAAAACCAAAAGAACCGTGGGTTTGAAATCACAATGCGAATCTGCCATAAACCCGTTGCACGGCCACATCCCTATGTCTGGCGTGCCAAAAGCGCCGCATGCCACGATCTGTCTTCCAAGTCTCGCACCGTCGTGCCCGCCTCCACGCACGATCATGCTCGCAGTCGTCCTCCGGTCTTTACTCCCATCTCGTGCACATCACATGTCCATCAAGTAGTCAGTTCAACCAAAATCGAAATATTAAAACCAAAATTCCAATAAAAATGGGTTATTGGATGACAAATGCTCATTTTCCATTAAATTGAATTAAAATAGCATTTGACATCAACAATGCTATCTCTTCTCTATATCCAAATACATGTTTGACAATTCATTTCAAGCTGCCAAAACAAAATTGGATGATTAATTTTTGTTACATTAAATTCCAAATTCAAAAGAGTTAAAAATAAGTTCCCAAAACATCCTTAATTACCATTTTGCACTTGAGATGTGAAACTTTGACTGAGACCCATGCATGATGCATTCATGTACAGACTTTTGAGGTATGGGCTTGTGCGATATGAGTAGAGCCGTCAATTCGGGACCGTCCCGTCGGGACTTCTCGTCCCGCTATATATATGGGACGGGACGGGACAGTATATTCTTATCCCGAAAAAATGCGGGACTATTCGAGACGTCCCGTATGGGACGCGGCGGGACAACACGGGATGGGACGGGACGGGACTGGACGTCCTGCATTTTTTAAATCCCAGGTGACAGAACTATCAGGTTTGAGGAATAAGGGGTTTTCAATCACTTCTTAAAGAAGTCGAAACCTGTTCACAAGGACTTCAATCCCATCACTCCATGGCATATTAGAAAATTTACAACTGGAGTCGTACAAAAATTAACAGAAAGCATAAACTGTAATGCAAGAAATAGAAGGTTGAGTTACCTTGTTTTTCTTCTCCAGGCAACCAATAATCCTATCTATAGCTCCTTCAAAATGTTCCATTGCCACCTTCTCTTTTTCACCTCTTGCGGCAATTAAAGCAGCTTCATTACAAACGTTTGCAATATCCGCTCCAGCAAATCCTGGAGTAAGGGCAGCAAGTCTTTGAGAGTAATAAGATGGTTCATGAATCATGAACCATGATCAAGTATTAGTATTAGTATTTGTTGGATTTATTTCAAAATCGTTATTTTGTGATCGAGTGATTGCGTCAACTTATCCCGTATCTGTCCGCATTGTCCCGTGTTCCGAGATGATTTGGGATGAGACGGGGAATTTCCGTCCCGCGATAAATTCGTCTCATCCCGTCCCGTATACTCCCTCCGTCCCAAAACACCTTGCACATATTTCCTTTTTGGGTGTCTCATTGGTAAGTCCCCTTTCCTAAAATGTTCAAAATATATTGTTTTTCTATTCTCTCTACCCCACTTGTCATACTCACACATCTACTTTTGGGTTCCATTTGTAAATCTCACTCAACTTATCACACTCACAATCTCTTTTCCATTCACAATACTTTTGAATGTATATACTTATTCGTTAATTCCAGTGCATCCTCAAAAGTGTGGAAGGTGTTTTGGGACGGAGGGAGTAGTTGGCGGGACAATCATAGTTTTGTCCCGTCCCGTTATCCCAAATTGACGGCTCTAGATATGAGGCCCACGCTTACGAGCTTGTATTAATTAAACATCCCCGCAGTATAATCCAAGCAAAGCTGCCTGTCACTGCGTGCTGGTGGGCCTTCTTGGGCCTCATCGAAAACGTACTCGCTCCGTCCCGGTTTAAAGTTCTTAGTTAGTTTGATTTTACACGCTTATTAAGAAATCAAGGCAAATTTGAGTCAACAATAGTAGTGTGTGAAGGATATAATTGTCCATTCATAAAGCAAGTGGGTGAAAAGTAGATGGATGAATGATGATTTTTATATAATATATGAATTTTATGAGAACAAGATTGTCCAAAACACTATTCATACTTTGCCATTATTTAAAGTGAGGTTGTAAGCTTTCGCCATCTCTAACAAGCAAATGCTTAGAAAAACAGAAAATGACAGAGCATGGATAGGTGAAAATCAAGCAAGCTAAGCTTCAGGACACAACTGTCATTTTCAAAATTGCTTCTCTCTCCTAACTGAAAACGACTGCAAGCTACCTGTGGTCGTCGACCTATAGAAAACACAATATCAACCTCGGTCATATTTTATTAATTTAATTTAATTTAATTTGATTAAATATTAATAGTAATTTAGTTATTTTAATAAAGTTTTAAATTTTATTATTAATAAACTAATAATTAAATAACTAATTAATATTAATTTTTATTAAGATAATTTGATGATATTACTATTACGTTAAAAATTTTGATAAAAAAAAAACACTTGTGACCAATATTTTTTTGGAGGGAATGTACACTACTTCATTTTTATTGACTTTCTAGTCAATTTAATTATTTGGTTATATACATGATCAATTTAATTCTTCTTTAATTTTAGAATGAATATACAAATCATTTTAAATTGTGCTCGATTTACTGTATTTTGTTTATATTTTCATAAGTTGACACTAAGCTTTTACTTATTAGAAGAAGCACGCCACTTATTTGGAAACTAGTATAATTAAAGAGAAAAAACAATGCTTATTATTAAATGTAAAGAGTATTATTTAAATAATTACAATATGTTGATCTCGTTATTTTTTAAAAAAATATCAATACATATTAATAATATTTCTAACATAATTTTCATACCAAGAAAAGTATGTTAGGAAATTGATGGAATAAGTAACAAAAATACTCCTTCCATCCCATTTCAAATTGCACAAAACCGTCTTTTCACGGAAATCAAAGAAAGAAAATGGAAAAAGTGATGTATTGTAAGTGTAGACAGTTTGGTAAGAGAGAGAAACCGGGGTAAAAAATAGTTAGTGAGTATGCAAGTGGTTTTTTTTTTTTTTTTTTTTTTTTGAATTTTGCAATTTTTATGGGATAACTAAAATGATAAATTTTACAATTTTAAATGGTACAGAGAACGAGTATATATCTTTTATTGATTGAGATGGAAGAAAGGAGTATATAATGGGAACATGTACACCGACAGACCAATTAATTACTCCTCGCTTTTTGAGTTTCTCTCTTTGGGGGTATTTATCATAGCCATCATCTCTTTCCATGTAATTGCTTGCCCCACCCTTTCTTCTTTTTATTCTTCCTTAAAGGCACATTAAAATTTTATTTATTCTTTCTTTCTTGCAAAACCCTTCAATCTTGATTACTAGCTTCAACTATGGTGGATCTTCCAACTGTGTGTTGTATGTGTGGTGATGTTGGCTTCCCCGACAAGATATTCCGATGCGGCAAGTGTCTCAACCGCTTCCAACACTCGTATGTTAGCCACCTCCACCCACCACTACTTTCTTTGTCACTGTCTTCTCTTCTTTTGTTATCAGTACACGTATATACATACTCGTGTTAAAAAAGACACTAAGTATTTGTATATACGTTATGAGCGTTCGCTGAAATAATAACGCTCGTAAAAATATATACAAATACTTAGTTTTGTTATTATTATTCAGCGAACGCTCATAACTGAATAAGCTTGGTCAATTCAGATCACCATCATATACCAATCACAACACAATACCATATTATTTGTCATTTTTCTTGTCATTATTCAAACTATGAAAAAATTATCATAATAAGATTCTATTTTTGCAGGTATTGTAGCAACTTCTATAGCGAATCATCGGAGGAGCCGGTAGAGGTATGTGATTGGTGCCAAACGGAGGGGATGAGGAGTATGAGATCACACGGTAGCTCTTCGTTGAAGAAATCTAGCTCGAAAAATGAGGCCAGAATAACCAATAGGTCGGAATATTCCGGGGACAAGATCAAGCAACATGATCAAGAAGGGACGGCTGATCAGAAAGCAGCAGGAAAGAGTGCAGGTGCACCTTCGCCACGAACTAGTACCGGCAGGTACAAGCTTCTCAAGGATGTTATGTGTTAGAAAATAGAAATGATCACCCATAAAAACAAATAAATAAAATAGAAGGGGGGCATTGCGTGTATTTCCCAAAGCTAGGGGGTCTTTTTGTGTTGTTTATAAATATTATGCTTATCGACATAAAATTTTAGTTTAAGTTCATTTATGTTGACTATAAAAAGTCAAAACAGGACAATTTTTCCGGGACAGAGGAATTATTACATTCATTCACGGCAATTGTTAAATTTCAGGCGACGAACAACTCTTCATTTAAGGTTACAAATTCCAAATTATTTATTCATATGTTCACTAATACCCAATTTTTAATATTCTGACTCAACTTTGTCCAAGTTTAATTTTATGTATTTAGGAGATTAAATAATAAGTAATAAAAGGTATGAAAAAAATACCTCCTCCCCCTCCTCCTTCACCCTGATAAAAAAAAACAAAAAACCTTTTAACTAGTAAAATTTTCATAACTCTTGCTTCCATTGCCTGTATTTCGTAAAATTTATAATCCTATTACTGCTATCCAAGGGTAGAGCGCTCTTGGGATAAATGGAAAAATGGAAAAAAAAAAAAAAAAAGATGACAAAGTCTCGGAGTCAAAGGGAGTAGACTAAAACTTCCGTGAGACCTGCTATACCCGTCTCATTCATGAGAATAATTTTCTCTAAAATATGTATTTTTATGTATTTCCCACATATTTCATATGCTTGTAAAAATATTTAGACTAAATTCAAGAAAATCAATTATTGCAGGAAATGGAAAAACTAAATGAAGAAACCTTACTCATTTCACAAATGGAACAAGAACGAACTTGGGATGTTTTTATTAATGGAAATCGTATTCATTTGAACAATTCCAATTACATAAACTATTTACTACAAAAATCATCAGTACTGCTAAAAGAATGCAAAAACATTCACAACCGAATCCCTGTTCACAAAACTACAATCCTTAGATTTCATATTTATGATTTACAACAAATCTTAGAAAACAAATCTTCGTCACCCTTTTCAATCCTTATCAAAAATGAAATCTCAACTTTTAAACGAATTGCAAATTGTATTTACAATGATTACCATTTAAATCTTCAAGAATATTTACATTCACCAGACTAATATGTGTGTGCATTGATTATTATCCAAACCCAACTCCTTAAATTACACATACTAAACATCTCTTTGTTTATAGAATGATTACAAGTTCTTCAATCAAAAGCAAGGCCAAGAAAGAACAAACAAATATACAAATCAGACCTCTGACAAAGCTCCCCATTTTCATTCCTGACAGAATACCAAATTCTGAACCAAAATTAGAAAATAGGTTTGCTACCCTATCCCCAGATGCAAAACCTTTTTCTCCTCCAACTACAAAAGGAACCACATCTTCTTCCTCACAAAAATTGAGTACTTATAAATCAGCCCTCAAAATAGAAAACCCACTACCTTCTCAAACAAATACCAATCGACAAATCATTCCTAATCCACACCCAAAACAAACACCACCTACAAATTATTTTTACAAAACTCATATTGATTTTATTTGTGTCCTTGAACCAGAGATTTACGAAATGATTGACAATTGGCACCCTTATCAAATCTCACAATTTATTTTGCCAACACTACACAATTACATTCCAGATAATTTTATGAAAAATCAATTTTATTATGAAAGTATTTTGACACAAACAAAATCAGCCACTTTTCAATATTCAACAGACCATATTGACAACAACAAAATTCTTTATTGCAAAGTCAAGATGTTAATTTTTTTTTCTTTATCTGATTGGGGTCAAAAACCTAATGACTCCAGAGATTTAATGTTCTCAAACAATTCAGCCAGATTTAATTATTATGATTATATCTTAGCTTGGTCAAGAGCTTTTTTCAGACAGAATAAATATTTTTCTCTCTCATATTTCTTTTATTTTTGTCCAAAATTTTCCTATCCAACTCCATATTGGTTCCATCAATGGTGGAAAGCATTTGGACTAGACAAATCAATCGTCCCAACAAACGTACAAACAACATTCAAACAATGGTCAACAAAAGTATCATATCCAGAGCAGATTACTCAAACTCCCCTTTGGGCCTTGTTTTGTCATAATTTCCAAGTCCCATGGATCTTTATGACAGAATTTGATCTAAAGGAAGAACAAATGTGTGAGTGTGTTAATTCAGACAAAGCACAAAAGTGTGAGTGTGTACAAAAAACCATTTTACCCACTTTGATTCGTAAATACAAAATAAAATGGTGGGACAAAACAGATATTACTCATTGCAATACTGATGCAGTATCAAAGTATTTCAATACAAAACCAGAATACTGCAAAACAATTCCCCTAAAACAATCACAACAAAATGAAGAATTTCTTGCCAAAAAACAACAAATTATGTCCCAGATGGTCAGATGTACAAATCCAACAGATCTTGAAAGATTAATGGTCCAACTCAGTGATGAAAGAAGTTCATCATCTATGAACGAAGGAGATACACAACCCAATGACGACTTCTTCACACATCCAGACGACCTAGACTTGGATCTGTAGCAAAAAAGCCACATCAACAAAAGAAGACAAAGTATTTAATCTCAGCCGCCCTGGTCCACCGGTCACGAAATTCAAAAAAGGAGATACTTTTCCAGCAACCACCATCCACAAAACTTATCTAATCTCAGCCGCCCTGGTCCACCGGTCACGAATTTCAATAGGAGATACCTTCTGTCAGCACTGCAAAAAAAAATTGCAATAAAATTAGATTGTATAATCTTTGAAGTCCGGTAGTATATAAACAATAGCCCGATCATTGTATAGGTAAGCAAAAATTTTTATCAGTTTTAAAAATTCTCTCAAAATATTCAAGTTCTCTACTCTGATCAACCATATTGTACTCATATCAACCATCTTGTACTTATCAACAAATTGCAATAAACAAGTAAGTTTACTAATCTTTTACCTCACGATTTTCATAAGTCAATATTACTGTAGCAAAGTCAATTTTACTATTCACTATTCATGTGCGTGTTTTTGATTTTGATAATTTTCTAATTATTATTTATTGTTATTATCATCCTTAAAATTTATGTTTAAAAATCGAGTCACTGAGGTTTTTGACCCACCCACCCGACCCACGAACCGGCTCCAGGACCCAGGGGTCGAACCTGCCACGTGGCAGCCTCTCATAGGCCCAATTTTTTTTTTTTGCTTTTTATATTTTTTTTTTGGTTTGTCAAAAGTAATAGTTACTATAACATAATGTAATGACTGTATACATATAAAGTAACAGTTTGTATACATAAAAGTAATACATATATATAGAAAAGTAACAGTTTTTTTTTTTTTTTATTTTTTTTTTAATGTTTTCTTCGTTTGCCAAAAGTAATACTTATTACAACTAAAATGTAACAAACGTGTTACTTATATGTAATAATGTTTATACATAATTGTAACACATATGTATAGAAAAAGTAATAATTCAACCATTTACATTTTTAGAGCTAAAAACACTTGATTAGTGTTACATGTAAATGTATTACATTATCTATAGAAATATGTTATAATTTATTTTATTAAAGTGTTACATTTACTTGTACAAACAATTACATTCATATATATGAGTTTGTTACTTTTCAAATGTTACTTTCTTTCAAAAAATTAAATCAAAATACACAATATTTTACATTTTTGCTAAAGCATTATTACATTTCAGTATAAATGATAATTACATTTAGATATTGTTTGGGTTACATGTAATTATAGTTAGTATTACATTTGAAAAGATGGGTAAAATGAGCTTTTGTTTATGTAAAACAGGTGTTACGTTTACTTATGAACAATATTACTTTATAAGTATCCAGTCATTACATTAAGTTATGGTAACTATTACTTTTGGTCAACGGCTGAAAAGCCAAAATAATAATATAAAAACTCAAAGAAAATAAAAAATAATTGACCTCTGGGAGGCTGCCACGTGGCGGGTCATGCCCATGGGTCATGGGGCGACCCGTCTCATACATGAGACGGATCCCCTTGTTCTCATGGGAGACCACCTCAAGGGAGTATGCTGAAAAAGGAAAATAAAAAAAGGAAAAAGAAAATATACATTACAATGGGAGTATAATTGGAAAGGTTTGTGGGATTTGGGAAGTAAAATCCTTGTCAAATAATGTACTGTATGTTGTACAAGGGTAATTGAGTCAATTTACTTATTGATTCATTAGAAATTTTTATTAATATAGTGGATAAGCATATTTTGTAGTGGCATTAGCCTCCCCTAAAAGTTATTATATAAATACTTATCAATTGAGATTTTAGTACCTACTTTTTTTTTTTGTTCTTTTTTTTTTTTTGCGAAAAGACCCTATCGCCATAATCGTAGCGTGTGCTTTCTAAGCGGTACTACAATATTCACTCCCTTCTATTTATCATCTTGAGAGCTTCATGTGAACTAAGCTGATTTGAAGAATAAGGCGACTCAATATTATCAATATTATGTAAGAGCAATAAACAAAACTTGATGAGAAAGCAAGCAATCACAAGAACATAGATTTACGTGGTTCACCAACTTGGCTACGTCCATGGGGAGGAGATAGAATATTATTATCAATCTGAAGAAACTTTTACAAGATCACACTTATCTATGCTAGCACGAATTTAGGCCACAAAATTTCTGACTGTGCTAATCCATAGATCTAGAATTATTGATCTCTCTCTGAGCACTCTATTTTTCGAGGTATGAATTTGTGTTAGGATGACCCTCTATTTATACTAATAGGGTCATAACCCTGAAGACATAAGGAATAACTTTTATTAATCCCTAAAGGATTATAATTCATTACTGATAAGGATTACAAAAGTCCTTGTCCCAAAAGGACTAACTAATAATTCCTAACCCTGAACCAATAAGGAGTACAAAAGTCCTTGTCCCAAAAGGAATAACTAATCCTTATTGTAATCCTGCTCCGTCTTGGAATTACGGAATTTTCCTGTTGTATAATCCTCTAACTTGGCGTCCCAAATTCAAAGGCATTATCCCAACAATCTTCACCTTAACTTTGAATCTCCATGAAAACAAACCTTTTCTCCCCCTTGCCTCTTCTGCTATCTAATAGCTGCGAACATTAAGCAAGTCCAAACAATGTTGGAACTTGCTCCCCGTCACGGGCTTTATGAACATATCTGCAGGGTTGTCCACCGTCCCTACCTTCTTCACCTTTACCCGTTTCTCACCCCTTAGGAAATAATATTTGACATCAATGCGCTTGGTCCTCTCATGATGAACTTAATCCTTGGCTAGACAAATCGCGCTCAAACTATCGCAATAAATAATAGCCTGATCCTGATGTATCCCAAGATCGCTGATCAATCCCTTCAACCATATTCCTTCCTTAGCGGACTCTGTCAATGCCATGTATTCTGCATCTGTTGTAGACAACGTCACTGTCGCCTGCAATGTAGCCTTCCAACTGACAACTGACCCACCAAGAGTAAATACATATCCGGTCATCGATTTTCTTGTATCAACATCACCCGAATAGTCCGAATCTGAGAAACCCTCGACTGCACATTCTATTCCACCTCCATAGACGAGACCGACATCACTAGTGCACATTGTAGCATACATCAAACTAACAACTGCTCTAGTATAGGGTACTTGAGCCATATACTCTTTATCCTCCACCGACTTGGGCCCAAACGCGACTAATAACCGTGAATTCGCTGCACTCGGAGTATCTATAGCCTTAGCTGTCGACATACCAAACCTCTCTAAAACTTTTTTGATGTAACCTTTATGGGATAAGAACAGTTTTCGTTTGGCTCTGCCTCTATAAATCTGCATACCAGAATTTTCTTCGCGCTACCCAAATCCTTCATCTCAAACTCTGCAGACAATAAGCCTTTCAGCTTCTGAATCTCTGACTTCTTGACTGCTGCTATCAACATATCATCTATATAGAGCACCAAATAGATGTACGACCCATCAACCAACTTATTGTGATCACACAGCAATCGTACGGGCTCCTCGTGTATCTGATCTATGTCATATAACTGTCAAACCTCTTGTACCACTGCCTAGGCGACTGCTTAAGTCCATACAAGGACTTTTTCAACCTGAAAACATAATCTTCCTTACCAAGAACTTGGAATCCTTCTGGCTGTGTCATGTATATCTCTTCCTCCAACTCTCAATGCAAGAAGCTGTCTTGACGTCTAGTTGCTCAAGCTCTAAATCCCTTTGTGCTACTATAGCTAGTAACACTCTGATCGAAGTGTGTCTGACCACTGGTGAGAAGATCTCATTATAGTCCACCCTCTCCCTCCGTGTGAAACCCATTGCAACAACGCGAGCTTTATAGTTAACCCCTTCTGCCAGTGACATCCCTTTTTTTTTTCTTAAAGATCCACTTGCAAGTCACAATCTTTCTGCCTTCTGGCCTTTTGGTCAACTCCCAAGTCTGATTCTTGTGAAGAGACTCCATCTCATCACCCATAGCCGCATACCACTGAGATGACTCTGAACATGTAACTGCTTCTTTGAAAGTAGAAAGTTCCGTAAGAGCGGGCTCCACTTCCTCAGCAACCTGCAGTACATAAGACACCATGTCTTCAAATCCATACCTCTCCGGAGGCTTCCCAAAATTAGCTCTTCTAGACATTCCTTGTGCTAACCCATGTTCATCGGGAACTGAACTAGAACTTTCTGGTGCTTCAGTCTCTGTCTCTGTTGGTGGATCCTGATCAACATCTGATTGTGGGACAACTAACTCTATAGTATCTTGTTGCTCCACCTGTTTATCAACATCTGACTTTGGGACAACTAACTCTTCAGTATCTTGTTGCTCCACCTGTTTATCAGGACCGCCAACACTTGAGACAATCGTGGATTTACCAGTCCATACCTCATGGGGAACTCTGAGGCCAATACAGGCGTGAGGTCCACGATTAATTAAGTAACATGCTGTACTAACCGCTTCTGCCCAGAAACATTTAGACAACCCTGCATTAGAGAGTATGCACCACGCTCTCGCAAGCAATATCTGATTCTGTAGATACCCCGGGAGGGCCCACCGCTTGGCTAGGGCGGCGGAAGGATCCTAGGATGTCTAACTTGTTTTAGATTTGTAGAGTCGCCACCTATGTTTTAGAGGAACATAAGAAAAACCTAATATTTATAGCCTAAGTTTGATTACGAAAACATAGATTCTTGTTATAAGGTTCGGGGGTTAGGTTACGAGATGGGAAGTACTTAAACACCCATCTCGCCCGACTAATGTCGGTCTTGCTTGATCAAAGTCTACATAAATGATAAAATGTTCTTCTTGTTCTTGATGATAAAGGGGGGGGGGGGGGTTTAAAAGGAGTTTTGGAATGTAGGGAGATGACTCTGTGACTAGCTTCAATGAAGTGAAGTAGTCTTTGGTTTCATGTCCCAAAAATATTTGGGTGATTGCACTTTTGATTAAAGTAAAATAATGAGAGGAGAGATGAAGTAGAAGAGGAGAGAAAAGAGTAATCTTTTTACCTATACTTCAAAGGACTTCAAAGACTTCTTCAAGAGGTTCTTGAGAAATATCTTGTAAGTATTTGTGTAGAGTTTTTGCTTAGTGATTAAAAATCTTCCTCTTTTTCAATGGTGAATTAGAGGGGGTTTTTATAGGTAAAAGAGAAGTGTTTTTGGTGCCAAAACCAAGTCACAAACATCAGTTTCCCGGGCAAATCCTATTAAAAGGAGCAAGGGAGAGATTCTTGGACAGAAATCTGTAACTGATGCCCAGGTGCGCGCGCCTTCTGCCTTGGTGGCGGGATGCGCGCGCCTCTGACCCCAAAGGGTGAAAGCGCGCGCCTTGGAGATGGTAAAAATGACAGAATGGACTAGAATGTCAGCACTGTTATTCAGTTTGGTCCCTGAACTTAACAAAGTCAGTCAGGAACTTAACAAAAGTAATGAAAACTAACGAAAACACATAAAAAAGGGAGAAACACAAGATCAAATGTGCAATCGGGGTGAGCAGTCCAAGGCGGGGTATCTACAGATCCCCTCGACGACGTGGATTGCAAAGCAAAATGCGTCAACGAAAGAACAAAACATCCGCCGAGGACATCACCCAGAAAAAAACAAAGACTCGATGAAAACAAAAATCTTGAAATTACGAGAGATAGGAGTGCGCTCCCTGTGTGAGCGACTTTTGCTGATAGTAGGGGTACTGTGATAGAAATTGGCCCACCGTAGCTAAAATTTAGAGTCCGTATAGAGGACTTTGAGGGACTCGAGAGTCTGCCTGTTGATGTAGAGGGACTCGAGAGTCTGCCTGCTGATGTAGAGGGACTCGAGAGTCTGCCTGCTGATTTGGAGGGACTCGAGAGTCTGCCTGCCGATGTAGAGTCCGTATAGGGGACTAGAGATGAATGTGAATTTGTTGAGTAGAATTTGCTGATGAGGTGGTGATTTTAGTGGTTCACCACGGACCAAATTTGCTGTTTTGAAGCTGTATTTTGATATACGCTGTCTGGAGTAGCACTTTCAGTTGATTTTTGCAGGGTGCGGGCATAGTTGGCTGCGGATCGCTTATTCTATATTCTCTTTTGAGAGGAAAAGCCGAGATTGACCTTGACTTTTGTAACCGCCAGATTTAATGATGTTTGTTGTGGAGTTTTTGTACTTGAAACGCCCCAAGGTGGAGCTGAAAACTCGGATGGGAGTTGGAGGAACATTGATGTGATGTATTTATTCCTGCATGGGAACTTGCACCTGGGCCTGACTGGACACGGGAGGCGCGCGCGTTCAGAAGTTTCTGTGAGACGCGCCCGCGTTCCAGGTATATAGCGGGAGGCGCGCGCCTTGCGCATCATTTCAGCATATATATTCAGAAACTGCTCATTCTATTCGAGCCAAGTTCAAAAATAGCCCAAACTCTCTGCATTCCGAGTCAAAATCTTACGAGGAAAACATCCCAAAACGCTTCTTTTACTCATTTGAGACCATTCTATCGAGGAATCATGTCGAGTTCTCATCAAACTCCTCCTTTTGAGATTCCCATGGGCGAAGAAGCCGAGGTCGGGGTTGAGGCCATGGACCCGAGACAGCTCACCTATGAGTCCCATACTCATATTTCCCACTTCGTTTCTGCGGGATTGTGTAAGTACCCCAATCTAAAATTGACCAACCTTAGAGGAACTCTTAGTACCATTCAGGGATAAACTGATAGGCTGGGACCTCACTAAGATAAACTTAAAATTCCAGGACTGCTCTGGAATTAACTTGGAAAAATCCTGAAGCTCGCCAGGCTGAGTCGTACGGATGGTTTGGACGCGGGAAGGGCCTAGCCGTACGGCTGGTTTAGGCACCTTCAGTCCCTACAAAATTGAGACCCTTGCTGATCATTTCAGGGGGGGGGGGGGAGAAACATAGTTTTGTAGGTGAAACTCTGTAGAAATACAGTCTGAGTGAAACACCACCAAATACTTGAGTGAAAAGAGAGGAAGATAGGTCATAACCACCATAGGTGAAGCCTCCTTTTTCCCCGTCTTCTCTCCATCTTAAACTCTCTTGTTCTTGTTCATGTTATTTATTTCTTAGCATTTCAAGCCTTGCCCTTGTCAAGCAGCTTTATATTACAAGTCTTGTCCTTTCAAGCACCTTATATTCTTGTTATATGTATCTTGGAACCAAATCATGAGATGATTCAAGGTGCCTTCACATCCATGTATGTGATAAAGGGTTAAAACCTAAAGAAGATCATGATTTGTTAATTTCTTGTCTTTAAATAGCTTGATGATCCATTTTTATGGTGAAAGCATGCATCTTTATGTCAATATTGTTCATATTTGGCCATGATGATCATGTTGGGTGATAAAGTTCCAATCTTTATCATCCCAACCTTGATTTAGCCTAAAATCCCACATTTGGGTCATAAAGATTCAATCTTTATGTCATTTTGTTGTCCCTAAAGGTTTAATCTTGATGAAGATCTCATTTTGATGGTAAAGTTTGCATCTTTACTCATCAAAATGGCCATCTTGGCTCAAAGGCCACTTTCATCACCTTTTCTAATTTTTCTCCCATGATTGCCTCAATCACACCCAAGTCCATGTATTTGGGGTCCATTTAGTGATTAATGAGCATAGGAATGATGTCAATCAAAGCTTGTTTGTTAAAATGCAAATTAAAAATAAACGGTTCAGTCTAGTTTCAACAGAATGCTCTGTTTCTGCCTGAAACTGGACATTTTCTGGACAAACTGTAAAATCCCCGGGAAGACCTTGTATAGCCGTACGGCTAAGTTGGGTCAGAGGGACAATTTTTCTTTTCTGTCTTGTTCTGTCAAGATCTGTGCAAATGAACCCCTTTTATTCTGTTAAAATCGATAACCAGTTAACTTCGCAGTTTTTTTTTGTTAAATACACACACACACATGCACTTTTCGTTAACAAGCACAAGGGAGACTCGGCTTTGTCCGAGGCGGCTTGGGTGACGTAAAAATCTTCCCAAGCCGTAACCTGACCTCTGAACTCATAAATCTCTAACCATTTTCATTTGTTGGGTTAAAAGTTAACAAATGTGGCGACTCCGTTAAGTTTGTTAAGTTACACATGTTTGACTTTTCTTCCTCGAACGAACTCGTTTCGCCCCGAGGGGGGATCCTCACAGATTGGTAATAATTTCGCCTTCCCTTTGACAATTTTGTATTCTAGGGTCGTACCATTTTGTCCATGATACTGCTGCAGTAACCCTTTTGATCATGGTTGCATGTTATTACCCTTGCTGATTTGTTGCGAAAGGAATGCTTGGATACCCGTTTGCATGTTCACACACTTGTTTGCACGTGGTGGTTTTGTTGAATTCTTCATGTTGGGTTTGACCGTTTTCTAGCCGTTATGCTGACGAATTTTTCTTTGTCTCTTGTTTCTTTTCAGAGGTGGAACCGTCTGACCGAAATCCCAGGTGGGGCTCAGGCACCCGTTTTTGTATGGAAGAAACTGCCAGAGAATGTACAGACTCGGGTGGCCGCTACATTTTTCGGCCCTTTCATTACCAGTCTGCCTTCGTTGAAGAATGATCCTGATGTGATTCAGGCTTTGAGGGAGAGATGGTGGGATACCACTCACACTTTTCACTTGCTGATGGAGGAGGTGACTATGACCCCGACTGACTTTACGCCTCTGACCGGTTTGCCTTTTTCTGGGGTGCCTGTCCCTTGTGGCGTTAGCGGGACTGCTAGGACGCCTGCCGAGCTGTTGGCTTTGGTTGATTATGAGATTGTGGTGAAGAACTCCTGAGTGACTTGGGGGAGTATTCGGGCTTACTTTAGAGTCCTTGAGGCTGAGTCTCGGGGAGTTACCGCTGACAGGGTTGAGGCGGTGGCCCGATGTTTCATTTGGTACGCTTTGTCCCACACCCTTTTCGCGAATGGGGGATGTTCTGCTTCCCTATCCCTATTGGACCTTCTGGTTGATCTGGACCAGGCTGCTCAATACAACTGGGGTGCAGCAGGTCTGTCTTCTTGCTATCACGGTATGGACTTGACTAGTCGTTCAACTAGGAACTCGGTCACGGGCTTTTCTCTCGCTTGGGAGGTACATTTACCGTTTTGCCCTTTTAGATTTCTGTCTTTTCTGCACTTTCAACTGTGTTTAATTTCTGCCCTTGCTTCTGTTTGCAGCTGTGGGCTTTTGCCATTCTGGACATGAGGGACTTCAGGATTGGGAGAGAGGGTCAGCCCCTGTATCCTGATTGTGCTAGGTGGTTTTACAAGGCCAGAAATGTGAAGACCGGCACTGCCCCCATTGGCTTGGTTTCAGCCAGGCAATATCTGGATGGTCTGAGGCCTGAGTCCGTATCTCAGTCATTGTTTCCCTGGAGACCGATTTATGGTAGCATAGAGCATACACTGTTCCATACCCGCTCGAGGCTTCTGATGAGCTCCGTGGAGTGCATGGCCATGTACTTGGGAGAGATGGTATACTGGCAGCATGGGAGCCAGATGGTGGATTACCATAACCCGCCTAGGCCGGCGGTTCTAGAGTTCCCTCCTTTCTGCCCTCGTAACTGGGGGGCGCTGTCTTAGGATGATAGGGACATGTATATGGCAGGGGTTTATGCTACCCCTTTCATCTTTCTTTACCGTGATTATGGCCTTTTCCGGGCGAACCATCTGATGCCGGGCTTCATGTATGCCGATCCTCGGGGAACACAGCCTGCTCCTTCAACTTCTGCGCAGTTCTACCCCACTAGGGCGGGTTATTGCTTTGATCCCCTCTGCCTCCTTCGTATTATACTTACTCCAACTTTGGGGTTGTTGATGAGCAGAGGGAGATTGTCCCTGAAGATATGTCACCAGAGAGAGAGCCTCCTGCCCAGACCGCTGTGGTATGACTTTTGCTTTTCTTGCACATTTCTGATTATGTCCCGCTTTCTGTCCCAGTCTGTTTTATCCCAGTATACTGATGTAGTTTCATGTTTCTTTTGTGACAGGTACCCGTGGCTGGTTATAGGTACATAGGCCGCCAGAACAAGGGGATGAGGAGCAGGTTGCGCCATCTGGAGGAGAGAGTCCTGGAGCTCTGTAGGGACATAGCCAACCTGACCAGAGAGGCTGCGGGGACCGTGTCTGGAACTGCTAGAGGTATTGCTCGGGGTGCCCGTGGTATGGGGCGAGGATGCAGAGATGCGGCCCAGGACGTTGATGATGCTGTCAATGATGTTGTCACCTCGGCGAGGCGGTCACTGAATCGGAGCCTTAGTCGTGGCGGTGCTAGTTCTTTGGCGCAGGTGCCAAAGAGACGCCGTCATGAGATCATGGTCGAGGAATCTGAAGAAGAGTCTGATGATGATGAGGAGACCGAAAGTGGTGATAGGGATGAGCACAGTGCCGCTGGTGATGATTCAGATTAGACTGGGGAGGATGAGTGCCTGAACAATTTATTATTTAACATGTAATAACATTTAGCACGTATTTATAGTCCTAGCTATTTTATCTACATTTTTTTTATATTTATCTAGACTCGATCTTAGGTGTCGACTCTTTACAAACAAATGTGTGCCCAAAGTGTTTCACTTGTTGCTCGGTGAATGTTGCTTGGTTGCTGTAGATTCTGAACTGTTTGCAGGTTGAAGGCGTTGAAATGCCTGGGCAGTTGCTGAACTAACAAGGGCTGTTCTGTTCCATCGTCTGTCAAAGGCGCGCACGCCTGGAATAACTCATGGGATGCGCGCGCGTCTTAGGTGCAATGGCGGAGGCGCCCGCGTTTGGCTGCTGATTTACAGCCCCTTTCTTTTTGTACAGGATTCTCCAACAACTATAAATTTGAACCCATTTCGACCAGTTTGGTCACACAGCAATACTCTGCTCTACTTCTCATCTCTTTAAGCCCCAAATTCTTGTCAAGAATGGCTCCTATGACCTTCTCTTTTGAGGTAAGAGTGTTCGTCCCCGAAGGTGAACAAGTGAAGTCCGTCCCCATTGTGAAGGCACGCCCAAGTGTCTTTGATCGTTTGGGGAAGCCTAACGATGTTGTTGTTGAACCTTTGAGGCCGGCGGTTCGTGTTGAAGCCCCTAGGCCACACTATTTTCCGAAGAATAAGAAAGGCGAAGGTAAGGCCAATTCTCCTCATGTGTGGAAGCGTCCATACAAGGCTCCGGTCAAGGCCTCTTTTGACAAAGGCAAAGGGAAGGTCGTTGATGAAGCTCCGTCCCGTCCTAGCGTCCTCTCTCGTCTTGGTGGTTCCGAGAATGCTCCTTCCCCACCTAAGAAGGTCAAAGGCCAAAGCAAGAAACAATGGGTTCCCCAAACCGAAGAAAGATTAGATTTTTCTTTGTACCCCAAGATTGCAATTAATAGACCACTTGTTTAGGATTTAATGTTTTTATGTCTTTTATTGCTCAACATTATCCGTTGTAATGATCAAAATGATTTGAGAGATGAAAAAAAATTGCATTTTTTTATGACGTGATTGGGTAAAATTTATTGTTTTAGACCGCACCCGAAGGTTGCCTACGTTCCTCTCGTAGAGAGGCTCAGGTCTCCGTAGTTCAAACAAATGAAGACCATTTTTTTTGTGCGCACCTGTTTTTTTGCCTAGACCGCCCTTTCAGGTTTTCAATCTAGCGGACTTCTTTTTTGCACTTGCTCTAATTTTTGCCTAGGCCGCCCTTGCGGGTTTTCAACCTAGCGAGCGTTTTTTTTAATGGTCTTCATTTGCTAAGCGTAGAACTTCTTGAGCTTGTCGAGGTTGACCTCCTTTGGCAATTGATCGCCATCCAAGTCTTCGAGTCGGACTGCACCGCCGCTTAATATCTTATTGACCACGTAAGGACCGATCCATCGAGGTCCCCACTTCCCAAAGGGATTCATGGCATTGGGAGGATGTTGTCTTAGGACTAAATCTCCCACTTTGATATTTCGAGGCTTCACCTTTTTGTTAAAAGCCTTTGCCATTCTTTGTTGATAAGCCCTTGTGCGTTCAAATGCTCTTAACCTCTGTTCGTCGAGTAGGGCTAGTTGATCGTACCGATTTTGCATCCAATCAACCTCGTTGACTTGGTTCTCGAGCAAGACCCGTAGACAAGGAACCTCAAGTTCGACTGGGAGTACGGCTTCAGAACCGTAAACTAATGAGTACGGAGTTTCTCCCGTTGCTGACCGTATTGACGTGCGGTAGCCCCATAATGCTAGTGGTAATTTCTCGGGCCAATCCCTTCCCGTTGAAGCCATTTTCCGTATGATGACCTCGATTGTCTTATTTGCTGCTTCGACCGCTCCATTTGCTTGGGGATGGTACGGGGATGACTTGTGCTTGTGTAAGTACCCCAATCTGAAATTAACCAACTTAGAGGAACTCTTAGCACCATTCAGTGATAAATTGATAGGCTGGGACCTCACTAGGATAAACTGAAAATTCCAGGACTGCTCTGGAATTAAACTTAGAAAAATCCAGAAGCTCGCCAGGCTGAGCCGTAAGGATGGTTTGAACGCGGGAAGGACCTAGCCGTACGGCTGGTTTAGGCACCTTCAGTCCCTATAAATTGAGACCCTTGCTGATCATTTCAGGGGGGGGGGGAGAAATATAGTTTTGTAGGTGAAACTCTGCAGGAATTCAGCCTGAGTGAAACACCATCAAATATTTGAGTGAAAAGAGAGGAAGATAGGCCATAACCACCATATGTGAAGCCTCCTACTCCCCATCTTCTCTCCATCTCAAACTCTTTTGTTCTTGCTCATATTGTTTATTTACTTGCATTTTAAAGCCTTGCCCTTGTCAATCATCTTTTGTATTGCAAGTCTTGCCCTTTTCAAGCACCTCTTATATTGAAAGTCTTGTCCTTCAAGCACCTTATATTCTTGTTATGTATATTGGAACCAAATCATGAAATGATTCAAGGTGCCCTCACATCCAAGTATGTGAAAAAAGGGATAAAACCTAAAGAAGATCATGATTTGTTAATTTCTTGCCTTTAAATAGCTTGATGATCCATTTTCATGGTGAAAGCATGTATCTTTATGTTGTATTTGGCCATGATGATCATGTTGGGTGATAAAGTTCCAATCTTTATCATCCCAACCTTGATTTAGTCTAAAATCCCACATTTGGTCATAAAGATCCAATCTTTATGTCATTTTGTTGTCCCTAAAGGTTTAATCTTGTACAAAGATCTCATTTTGATGGTAAAGTTTGAATCTTTACTCATCAAAATGGTTATCTTGGCTCAAAGCCCCCTTTTATCACATTTTCTTAATAATTCCCCAATGATTGTCTTAATCACATCCAAAATTCTTGTTTTGGTGTTTAATCTAGTTATCAATGACATATGGATGATTTAATTTGTGTTTTGTTACAAGAGAATGGCTGGAAATGATCAAACAGTCCAGTTTCAGACAGAATGCTCTGTTTCTGTATGGAACTGGACTGATTCCTGGGAATCTGTTAAAACTCCCAGGAAGAACCCCTCTAGTCGTACGGCTAGTTTGTCCAGGGGCATCTTTCAGTCCAGTTCCCCTTTAATCCAGAATGTTTACAAAAGAACCCCCTTTTCTGTTAAAATCCTAACTGTTTTCTGTTAAAGTCAGTTTCTCCCGTTTTCTAAATACACACACACATATGCACTTTTCGTTAACAAACTTAGGGAGACTCGACTTTGTTCGAGGCGGGTTGGGTGACGTGAAACTCTTCCCAAGCCGTAACCTGACCTCCGAACTCATAAATCTCTAACCATTTTCATTTGTTGGGTTAAAAATTAACAAATGTGGCGACTCCGTTAAGTTTGTGAAGTTACACGTGTTTTGTAGCGACCCCAAAACCCGTCCCTATTTATTTTATATTTTTGGGGATTTTTATTTAACTTATGTGTGCATTTTATGTGTTGCATCATATTTTATGATTTGCATATCATACTTGATTATTTGTGTTATTTACTTAGTTAGTAAAAATAATGATTAAATGAGTTAAATGATTAAGTTGAAACTTTAGGGTCCTAAGTGAAATTATAAGTTAAGGGGCTTAAGTGTTAACCTTGAAAGTTGGGTGACCATTTTGTGAAATAGGTAAGATATTTAAAGAACTTTCCTTCTTTCTTTCCTTCACTGTGTTATTTTCTTCTTCTGCAACTTTCTCTACGTTTCAACTTAGGTTAAGAAAGAAAAGGTAAGTTCAACCCATTTCGATTTAATTCTTTTTATTTACTTACCCGTTTAAAAACTAATTATATAAAAATGATCAGGGCGTCGAGTAGGTCATTTCTAGCCGAACAAAACTTATTTCAGCGATACTTTTCCGGAACTAGGTAAGTTACTAATTCCCCTTTAAATATTAAAATAGTCATATATGCTATATATGATACTCCTACTTGTTAATTTTGTGTTTTGGGTAATATTGGCTATACTTGTAATTTTGGGACAAAAAGGGAGTGGTATGAAATGGTTATTGTTGGTGTTAGTCTTGTTCTTAGGCTAAGGTTTAGCCTTGGTGTAAGTTGAAATGTTAAGGGTTGCAAGTATTGGTAATTTTGGGTTGTGAAACAAAAGGAGTAACCTTTGATTTAGTTTTTAGGCTTGCCGGGTGATGTGGGCGGCCGCCCAAAAATGGGTGTGCGGCCGCACATCTATCTGAAGGATTTTCTTCTTGGAACAGAGCATTTTGGGCGGCCGCACAGCCCTGTTTGGGCGACCGCCCAGTTGTCTGAAAAAGTTTAGAGTTTTCAAACTAAGGGGATTAGAGATCAACCTTGGTCTAGTTTTTGGGTAGTGTCCTAAAGTACTTAAATGATTGTTGTGGAATGTTAGTAATGGATTAAATGTCCTTTTTATGGACTCTTTGTACGGATTCTTTGTGTGCATCTTGTGATGTATTTGGCTTAGTTCCTTCTTGGATTAAATGCCCGGGTTTTGTTTAGCAAGTATTCATTACTGTGCTTCTTGTTGAAAGTCCAGCTGGTCTTGTTGTGGAGTCAGCCAATGGAAGAATTATAGTGGTACAGGTAAGTCCACTATAAGGTTTTCCATTGGAGCTTGTGAGTCAGGCGGTGGGAGAATTATAGTGGCACACAAGCCAAGTTCACTATAAGATGTCCACTGTGCCTTTTAGTTTCCCCAGTCCAGATTGGCCTTGGATGGGATGAATTGCTCCCTTTGGTGAGTATTTGGGTTATGACTTTGTGTCATATTTCCCTCTCTGGTTACTTGGTTCTATTGGTTATGATTTGGTTTTCGGGATCCCGACGGCTTCAGCTATTTATGCTGCTCAGATGGTTTTCTCTGATGGGTTTCTCAGTTGGTATTCTCATCAGTTATGGTTATTGGTTAAACCTTGGCTTGGTATCCACCGGAGTGTGGGCAATGTGATATATAACTTGATGTTATGTGCTATATGCTATATGTTTACTTGTTGATATTGTTTCCTTATGATCATCATATCAGCATGTAACGTAGTTGCATTTTAGTAGCTTACTGAGATTTATTCTCACCCTTATTTGTTTACTGTTTTAGATAAAAGCGGGTCCAGGGGATAGGACACTCGGCACGGGAGGACGTTGGTTTGGTAAGAGTTGGGACTTGTTTTGTTGAAGGTTACATTATGTAAATGTAAACCCTTTGGGTAGAGTACCCGTACTTTCTTATGGTTCCATCTATTTTGGTAAAGGTTGAGGTATGTACATTTGTTTAAAAGTTTGTAAGCCTTCGGGCTAAGTACTTTCGTCGTGAAAGTGTTTGTAAAAGTCTGTTTCAAGTTAAGTGAAGTCTTTGAACTTCAAGTGTGTTTTTGTGCCACTTTTTAAAAGGACATTTCGAAAAATTTTCTAAAAGGTTTCATAACGTCTTCCGTTCGTGTCCCGAGCGTGGGGCCAAGTAGGACCACGGGTCTGGGGCGCGACAGTTGGTATCAGAGCTAGGTTGTAGATGGTCTAGAATGACTAAATGACCTAGGAGGGTAGTAGAGTATAGAGTGAGTAACGTTGAGTGTTTGATGCAGGTATTCATTAAAAATGGGTGAAACTGACGGAGATCAGGCCGGCTCTTCGGGGCAAGGGGATGCCAGAGAAGAGGCTCGAATTATGTTTCAGGAATGTTTGAAGCAGCGATGAAAACTTTAAGTGATCAGAGGCAAGAAAGGGAACAGGTACCACCAAGATATGGCCTAGAACAGTTTCTGAAAATGAAGCCTATGGAGTATGATGGAGAGCCCGATGTATCTAAAACTGAAAGGTGGATTGAATCGATGGAAAAGATCTTTGATGCTTTGAGATGTTCGGAGGAAGATCAAGTCAGGTTTGCTACCTATAAACTGAATGGAGCGGCTGAGTATTGGTGGAAAGCTTTGAAAACAAAATGGGATGAGACTCATGTACCTTACACTTGGGAGAATTTTCTGGGGAAGTTTAAAAGACACTTCATTCCTCGAGTAGACAAGACAGGAAGGAGATGGAATTTCTTAACTTGGAGCAAGGTTCTATGTCAATTGCTCAATATTCAGCTAAATTCTCAGAGTTGTCCAGGTATTGTACTCACCTAGTGGCAACCGAGGAGAGGAAGGCTTCGAGGTTTGTGAAAGGTTTGAAAACCGTGATTAGAACTCAGCTAGTATCCCATAAGTTGCAAGATTTCCAGGATGCAGTGGATCGAGCTTACCAGGTGGAGCATGACATTGAGGAACATAAAGGAAAATGGAATTATTAGGCGCTGGGAAGCAAGTTAGGCAACAACCATGTGGTGAGAGTAGAGGAAATCAAGGTGGATCTTCACAATTCAAAGGGTCTTCTCAAAGACAGTCAGGTAATAGAAATCAAAAGTAACACTTCAGGAGTCAAAGCAGAGGAGTTTGTAATTATTGTCAGAAAGAAGGGCATTCAGAAGAGAGATGTTGGAGAAGCAGGGCAAGTGTTTGAACTGTGGTCAGTTAGGACATTTTCAGAGGGATTGCCCTAAGTATAGGATGCAAGCATCGGGAAGTGTGGTTGGGTCCTCTCAGGGTCAGAAGCGGGATTCCTCAGGCAAGCCTAAGGTTCAGGGTCGTGTTTTTGCTATTTCTCAGCAGCAGGCTTCGGAGTCCTCTAATGTGATAGGAGGTATTATTTCTGTGTCTAGTTTGAGGGCACGTACACTTATAGACCCTGGCTCATCGCATTCTTATGTGTCTTTGCATTTTGCTTCTCGATTGCATAAGTCTTCTGAATCTCTACCTTATGTGTTAGAGGTGTCAACTCCTATAGGGGAGTGTTTGGTGACCAATGAGGTGTTGCATTCTTGTGATGTGCATATACGTGAGCATGTTTTACCTGCTGATTTAGTTATCTTACCATTACAAGATTTTGATGTTATCTTGGGTATGGATTGGTTGGGTAAATATCATGCGTCTGTTGATTGTGCTAATAAAGTGGTCACATTTTCTATCCCAAATGTTCCTAAATTTTCTTTTGAAACTGTTCCCTGGGGTAGAGAGATTCGAATTATTTCTTATATGAAGGCTAGAAAGTTGTTGAACCGTGGTTGTGCGGGTATTTGGCTAGTGTTTTGGATACTACAAAAAAGGGTTCCTGATATTGAGGATGTGCCTATTGTTAAAGAATTTTCAGATGTATTTTCTTCTGACTATGCTATGCCTCCTGACCGAGAAATAGAGTTCTGTATTGACTTACTTCCAGGTACGGCTCCTATATCTGAGGCACCTTACAGAATGGCCCCAGCTGAATTGAAAGAGTTGAAGGTTCAGTTGCAAGAGTTACTTGATCGAGGATTCATTCGTCCTAGTGTATCCCCGTGGGGAGCTCCAGTATTGTTTGTTAAAAAGAAAGATGGGTCCTTGAGGCTGTGTATTGACTACAGAAAGCTGAATCAGGTAACTATAAAGAATAAATATCCGCTTCCTCATATTGATGATTTATTTGATCAACTTCAAGGGTCAGTTGTCTTTTCAAAACTTGACTTGAGGAGTGGGTACCATCAGTTGAAAATCCGTTCTGAAGACATTTCTAAAACTGCTTTTCGTAGTAGATATGGCCATTATGAGTTTCTTGTTATGCCTTTCGGGTTGACTAATGCTCCGGCTGTTTTTATGGATATGATGAATAGGGTCTTTAAACCTTATCTTGATACCTTCGTGGTTGTATTTATTGATGATATTTTGGTTTATTCCAAGTCCCGGGAAGAGCATGAACAGCATTTGCGAATGGTTTTATCTATTCTTCGTGAGAAGCAGTTGTTTGCTAATTTAGTAAATGTGCTTTTTGGCTCAATGAAGTATCTTTTCTTGGGCATGTGATCTCCAATAAAGGTATATCAGTTGATCCATCCAAAGTTGAGGCTATTGTGAATTGGAGGAGGCCAGAATCAGTTACAGAAATTCGAAGTTTCTTGGGTTAGCTGGGTACTACAGAAGGTTCATTGAGGGGTTTTCTAAGATTGCAACTCCCTTGACTCAGTTGACTCGAAAGAATATTCCTTATGCGTGGGATGAAAAATGCCAAGCTAGTTTTTGAAGAGTTGAAGAAGAGATTGACTACAGCTCCTATTCTCGCCCTACCTATTGGTAATGATGATTTGGTAATCTATAGTGATGCTTCTAAAGAAGGCCTCGGTGTGTATTAATGCAGAATGGAAGGGTGATTGCGTATGCTTCGAGGAAGTTAACTCCAAGTGAGCAGAATTATCCTACCCATGACATGGAGCTTGCAGCTATTGTCTTTGCATTACACAAATGGAAACATTATCTTTACGGAGCAAAGTTTGAGATTTTCACAGATCATCAGAGTTTGAAGTATCTTTTCTCCCAGAAAGAGTTGAATAATAGACAACGAAGATGGATGGAGCTGTTGAAGGATTATGATTGCACAATTTCTTATCATCCGGGCAAGGCAAATGTGGTAGCTGATGCTATTAGCCGGAAGTCTTATGTAGCTTCATTGATGGTGCGGGAATGGAAGATGTTGGAGGATGCTCGAGATTGGAGTCCTTATGAATCAAAACATGGAGCTATTTTTGCGAACATTCGAGTATTTCCAACTTTAGTTCAACAAATAAGGAAGCTCAGAAGGATGACCGGAATTGGTAAAGATTATGGATAAAATCAAAGATGGTAAATTTGAGGATTTCTCACTCAGTTCTGAAGGGGTATTGACTTTCAGAGGTCGATTGTGTATACATGATGTTGATGGGTTAAACGCCAAGTTCTTGATGAAGGCCATAAATCAAGGTATACTATTCATCCGGGAGTACTAAAATGTATCAGAATTTGAAGCAACACTTTTGGTGAAAATAAAGAAGAGAGAGATAGCGGATTATGTATCCAAGTGCTTAACATGTCAA